>JANZLX010000008.1:21136732-21150183 GCA_025531955.1 Erythroxylum orinocense
AGCAGACATGTTTACAAAAGCCCTTGGAGTTCCACAGCATTCATACTTGCTTTCCAAGTTGGGAGTGATTGATATATATCACCCTCCAACTTGAGGGGGAGTATTGAAGCAATAAATAATTTGTCATTCTATTGATTGGTTAGATTTTATTCTAATTCCCTTTTGTCGGCAAGCAAAGTTTGTTATTAGAGTTAGTTAGAAAAACTATATAAAAACTATGCTCACTGTACACCTTTTATCATCAGAAATGAAGCACAAATATTTCCTTTTCCTCTTCAATCCCCTTTTCTATCTTTTCGATCCTAGATTTGAACAATAAAATATGGATCAACTAACTTGAATAATACTCGGTCCCTGCAAAATAGTCTAGGCTTAATTGGATGGATTGATTTGAGCTTGAATTGGCCGAAATTTATACTAGATTTAAAAATTTTGATTATAAATATTTTTAGACTTTAAATCAAACTCAATCTAATCTGAAGAAAATAATGTTATGTTATTTTAAAAATATTTTGTAATAATAAAAAATATTTAGGATAAAAAGTTTAAAATTTTATTAGAAAATATTAAGTTTAATAGTCCAATCCTTTAGAATTAGAAAGGATTAACAGAAGGCAAATAATCTGTTAAACAAAATGCTTTTTATTACGTAAATGATATGTATAACATAATATCATTAATTATCTGTTGTAACCTTTTATATATTAAGGTTTGGGATCACACGTGGGATGACAATGCCTGACTCAATAGTTCGAAGTCAGTCTAACTTTCTATACTGTCGAGAAATTCAATCCTTACGCGATCATCCGATCAAATACACACGTGAAGAACAAAAAAAAAAGAAGAAGAAATAGGCACATCAATTTCTAGTAAATAAAATAGGAAGGAAAAAATGACTGATAGATAACCCCCTTTTCCATGTATTGGATATGTATCAGAACAAATTTGTTACCTTTTCTGCCAAAATTTTGTTGTAGTGTGGATCATATATTATCCAAAGATTTCAAAACACAAAAGAAAACAACAAAGAGACTGAATGAGAGGAGTGGATGGAAGCAGAAGAAGAAGAGAGAATGATTGAAAAAGACCAAGACTAGTTTAGAAGAAGAGAAAATTAGGGCTTTTTTTATATGAGTTCATTAAAAAATTTTAAAATTAACTAAGTTTTATGATTCTAGTTCAAAATTTAAAAAGTAATAATAAAATGTTCAAAATTTTAATTTTTCATAAAAATAATCTGACGTTAATCTATCTATTAACATTCTTAGCATGGTATACAACGTCACTTTTTTTATTTGTCATATAGATAGCACACGAAATTTATTTTTCTCATTAGTTAAATATAAATTTTAAATAAAAATAAATTATGAAAATAATCCATTTTCTCTACTTCCTTTCCCTAATACTTCTACTGTCACTACAGGATGGTAAAAAAATTACAGAAATGATAAAAGAATTGTAGAAAATGGCTAGTCGATGAAGTATTCTGCTTATTTATAGTGACTATAGTCACTTATCACGAAATATAAAAGAGAGGGAAGACAATAAAAATTCCACTTATTGCATTTAATGAGTTTAGTGCAGCTAAAAATTTCAGGTGATTGTAATTTCGAGAGGAAGCCTCCTTGAGGAAATGCCTGAAATGAATGCATAGGCTCTGCCAATGATTCCAAATTTGAGCAATACACTAACCAAAGTCTTTGCAAATTAGAAGTTTTTAGCCTTAAGTTGGGAAATGATAGTAAATTCGGACAACAACTAATTTGCAACGAGATGAGAGATATTTTGTTTTCACTAGTCGTCTCAAAGTTTGGACAATCCTCAATCTCTAAAGAGAAACACTACAAGGAATCACAACATTTATTTGTAACTTTTTGTTAAGTATTGAACAAATTGTTATATGTGGAGACTGAATAAAGAGGTATGGTGGGGCCCAAGGACCACTTTAATTAGTTTCCTTCTTCCTGTATTGACTAACGACAAAAACACCTAAAATATTTTCTAGGGTTAATGTGAGGCAACAAAGAGAGATTTGTGTGTGCCTTGTAATCACCATCTATTCACTCTTGAAAATATCTAGTGCATTGTTTTCGTTGTTTTTCTCCCGGCTCTCAGGTTTCCACATTAAACTTTGTTTTCATTGTTATTGTTATTGTTTTCTTGTTTATTCCTGCATTTATTATTGTTGTGCTTGGTGCAATTGGAATTGCCACGATCCTAACAACTGGTATCAGAGTCAGGTTCATTTGCTATATTGCTTAGCAAACAACAATGGAGGATGGGAAGATCAAGATTGAGATGTTTGATAGGAACAACTTCGGGTTTTGAAAGATGTAGATGGAGGATTATCTGTACCAAAAGAACTTGTATCTTCCCCTTGACAAGAAACTGGATTCGATGAAGGAAGATGAGTGGAAGGTTCTGGATCGACAAGCATTTGGTATGATTCGTTTGACATTGGAACGCAACGTGGTTTTCAACGTCAAAGATGTAACAACGACGACATGTTTGATGAAGGTCCTATTGGATATGTATGAGAAACCCTTGACTATGAGCAAGGTATATTTGATGCGTTGTTTATTTGATTTAGAGAAGGTAGATGGTAGTTTAACTGGTGAACATATAAATGAATTTAATTTTATTATAAACCAATTGACTTCGGTGGACATTAAATTTGAAGATGAGGTTAAAGTTTTGATCTTGTTGTCTTCCTTACCTACTACATGGGATACTATTGTAACTGTTGTGAGTAATTCTGCTGGAAAGAATAAATTGAAACTTAATGATGTACATGACTTGATCCTAAGTGATAATATTAGGAGGAGGGAGTCTGGGGAGTCATTAAGGGGAGCTTACAGTACTGAGAGTAGGGGAGGGAAAAACAACGAGGGAGCAAAGGGAAACTAGGAAGATCGAAGTCTAAGGGGTGAAGCAAGTCTAGGAGTCTGTCAAAGATGATGTGTTGGGGTTGTGGAGATAAAGGGCATCATAAGAAAGAGTGTCCAACCCAAAGAAAAAGAAAGATAATTGAAAACACCATGATGATAGTGATTCATCAGTGAACTCTACTTCAGATGATGTGGATGACACTTTGATCCTTAGTGTTGATAGTCCCATCGAGTCTTGGTTATTAGACTTTGACGCATTGTTTCACTCTTTACCATGTAGGAAGTTGTTTCACAACTTTAAGTATGGGAAGTTAGGGAAGGTTTATCTTGCTGATAATGAACATTTGGATATTATGAGGAAAGGAGATGTCATGATTAAGACTTCGAGTGGGAGTACATAGAAACTACAGGATGGTAGGTTCATTTTGAACTTACAGAAAAATATGATTTTGGTGGGTCAACTGGACTCACGTGATTATAAAACTGTGTTTGGTGATAAGTCTTGGAAGGTCTCTAAGGGTGTCATTGTGGTGGCACAAGGGACCTGCAGAGTGTTCTAACATGGTTGCCACAACAACAGATGATAACACCAAGTTATGGCATAGTAGGCTTGGTCATATGCGCGAAAAAGGGATGAAAATTTTAGCCTCAAAGGGTATTTGCCTGGTTTGAAATAAGTGGATTTGCATCTATGTGAGAATTATGTCTTAGAAAAATAGAAAAAGGGTAACTTTCACAAAGACCAAGAGAGATTTGAGGGTAGGAGAGGCTTGATTTAGTATCCACTGATGTGTAGGGGCCCTATAATGTGAAATCCCCAGGTGGCTAGTGGTATTTTGTGACCTTCATAGATGACTTCAACAAGAAGGTGTGGCTCTACTTCCTAAAATACAAGTCTGAGGTGTTTGAAATTTTTAGACTTTAGAGAGCTAAGGTTGAGAATCAAATTGGCAAGAAAATCAAATGCATCAGGTCTGATAATGGAGGTAAGTATGATAAGAAAGAATTTAAGAAATACTGTGCAATGAACGACATTAGGTTGATGAGAACAGTTCCAGGGAAGGCTTGTCAAAATGGAGTTGCAGAAAGAATGAATGGACGTTGCTCGAACGTACTAGAAGCATGAGAATCCACGCAGGACTCCTAAAGGTCTTTTGGGCTGATGCAGTCAGTACAACAACATATTTGATTAATAAAGGGCCCTCAATTCCTTTGGACTTCAAAATTCTTGAAGAGATGTCGTCTGACAATGAGGTAAATCTTTCCCACCTAAGAACCTTTGGATGTGTTGCTTATGTTCATTATGAAAGTCTAGATAAATTAGACCTAAAAGTTGTGAAATGTTATTTCAAAGGGTATGGTTTGGATTAGTTTGGATATCGATTTTGGGAACCTAAGAATAGGAAAATTATGAGACACTGTGATATGACTTTTGATGAAGCTGTCTTGTATAAAGACAATTTTGGTGGTGGTTATGATGTAACTGAAAAAGTGGGAGAAGAATGGGAAATTGTTAAGTTAGAAGTTCCTAGTAATAAGGGTACTACTATAAAGACGAATGATGTTTATACTCTACAGCTTTTGATTTGGAGGAATCTGAGGATGATATACCATTGGTTAGTCCAAGGCCAGCAAGGAATGAGTCAAAAATAGGCACACCAGATGGAAACTCTAATTAGGGTATGAGGAGAATAGTCTCAGAGCTAGAGTTGAGGAAATCCATTAGGGTGAACAGAGATAAAGCTCCTAACTGATATTCTCATTTCTATTGCTTACAAATGCAGGTAAACTTGAGTCTTATGATGAAGCTATGAGTATGAGTGACTAGTTGGAGTGGAAGAAAGCCATGAACGAGGAGATGAAATCTCTAGAGAAGAACAAGACATGGATTTTGTCTAAATTACCTGCGGGGAAGAAGGCCTTACAAAACAAGTGGGTTTATAGGCAGAAAAAGGAACCTGATGGGAGCATTAGGTATAAGGCTAGGATGGTGGTCAAGGGTAGTTCACCGAAAAAGGGCATTGATTATAATGAAATATTTTCTCCTATTGGGTATAGTGGCTTTTGAGAATCTATTCTTGGAACAGATGCATGTAAAATTTGCCTTTTTACATGGTGATCTGGAGGAGGATATTTATATACAACAATCAGAAGGTTTTCAAGTTCTAGGTAAGAACAACTTGGTGTGCAAGCTAAAAAGAAGCTTGTATGGATTTAAGCAAGCTCTTAGAGAGTGGTATAAGAAGTTTGACAGTTTCATGTGTAATAATGGGATTGTGAGATTTAAAGGTGATCACTGTTACTGCTTTCAGAGGTATGAGAATGATTATGTTTACTTACTTCTTTATGTAGATGATATGCTCATTACAGGGACAAGCATAAATGTGATCAACAATTTGAAAAAGGAATTGTCACGTAAGTTTGAGATGAAAGATATTGGTGAGGCTACACATATACTTGGCATGAGGATTACTAGGGACAAGTCAGCAGGTTGGTTGAAATTTTCTCAGGAATAGTACATCTAAAAGGTGCTTTGTAGATTCAGTATGCAGGATGCTAAGCCCAGGGATACACCGCTTCAAAGCAATCTCAAGCTTTTTAAGGAGCAGTGCCTAACAACTGATGAGGAGAAGGAACACATGGCACATGTCCCCTATGCATCTGCAGTTGGGAGCTTGATGTATGCTACGGTCTATACTAGACCTGATATTGCTCATACAGTGGGAGTTATTAGTAGTATATGTCCAATCCAGGTAAAGAACATTAGGAAGCTATGAAATGACTATTGAGGTATTTGAAAGTTACTTTAAATATGACGCTTTGCTCAGGAGGGAAGAAGTGAAACTTAAGGGTTCATTGATGCTGATCTTAGTGAGGATGTTGATACGAGCAAAAGTACTTTTGGGTATGTTTTCATTGGTGGTACAAAGGTAAGCTAGATGTCTAGGTTACAAATGTAGCATCCCAAGTCACCCGCTTACAGATATTGTCCGTTTTGGGCCTTAGCCCAGCCAAGCCCTCACGCTTTTGCTTTTCCTGAGGCCTTCCCAGGAGGTTACCCATCTCAGAACTACTCTCACTCGAGTACATTTAACCTCGGAGTTCTGATGGGATCTGGTCCATTAGGCCATGGAAAACACGTTTGTAAGGGAAAGGCCTAGCCTCCTGCCAGTCCAACCGGCCTAGGTACTGACTCTGATACCACCTGTAACATCCCAGATCACCCGCTTACAGATATTGTCCGCTTTGGGCCTTGGCTCAGCCAAACCCTCACGATTTTTCTTTTCCAAGGCCTTCCCAGGAGGTCACCCATCCCATCCAATGGGCTCGGTTTTATCAACTTAAAAACTCATATGTCAGAAATCTCCAAGATTTCGCATTACCGATGAATTCCAAGTTCATGTAAGGGCATATAACATTATAAATCATTTACATATACACCTAAATGACTTAAATAAAATATGTATTTATCAATATATAGTAGCATCTCCAAGTACCAACCAATACAAAAGGGCTCAGAAATTCTAGCGTTACAATTGTGCACTTGCACGATCGCGAGTTTCAATCAACCCGCGAAAGTCGAGGTCGTGTAAAAGCACGATCGCGACTTTTGCATTTTTTTCAAAAAAGTCACCGTCGTGCTTCTTCTCAAAATCTTTTTCTTCTTCTTTTTTTCCCCATACTTACTAATTCCTTTTCCAACTTAATCACTTCTAAATCATTAATCAGACATTTTTATACTCACCATGACTTCAAAACAATTCAGAAATAATCCAACACTTTAAACATAAAAAATATCTGAACCTTCATTTTTACTTTCTCACTCTACTGTAATTTTCCAGATTTCCATTTTCTTTTCATTTCATCCCAACAAATTATCATTTCTAAATCACAACTTCACCAAATCTTCATTTCATATCGTCAAACTCATTTAAATTCATTTACACCAATACTCAATAGATTCATGCATGTACAGTGAAAAACAAACATTATGTGCATGTCACAGTACAAAACAGACTATATTTTTATACATCAACTTTCATGAATTTCTATATCATTTTCAGTTTACTCCATGTATCATAACCAATTCAAACATCATCCAAATATCACAAAGCTTAAAACTCAACTTACTTAAGTTAGCTAAATTCCAAAAAAATTCAGATTTTGGTGGATGAAAACTAACGTAAATAACAGAACAAACACCCTCTCAAAGACTGCAATTCTTACTTTGATGTAAGAATCAAATCCCAATTTCACAACAGAATCAGTTTGGTGTTTTCGGTGTGGAAGAAGAACAACTCAAATGAAGAACACGCAAACTGCAGAAATTTTCCTTACCTAAACATGTGACTATAAGTGTTACTATCAATTTGACACATGGCTCTATGCATGTGAGCCATTTTTCCTTCATGCAAGCTACCACGTGTCTCCAACATGTCAAGCCATTTGTCACACAATGGATGATGTTATATGTCAATCTTTAATCAGTCCACATGTCACATTAGGATTGGTCCAAATTTTAACATTTTTCTAAAATTCATCAAAAATTCCAAAATACCCAAAATATTCCAAAAATTGCCAAATCACATTTTAATCACATTTCATAACTTAATTATACCCGAAAAATGTCATGAATGCATGTAAAATCATATTAGTGTGCAAAAATGTGCATGTCATATTTAACTTACACATGATATGCACTTCCTAATTTCTCAGTAATATCTCATATTCACTATTCAAGCCTTATCCTGCGTAACGGAATGTTAGACCAAATGTTTTTGCAATATTGAACAAGGATTCTTAATTCCTAAATTGAATTGGTAACTTGGGCAAAGTAAACCAAATCAGAACAATCAAAGATTTGGGATCAACGTGAAAATTAGGAGTCCATTTAAAAACTCTCATACATTTGCCATCAATGTACCAAAGCCCTTGTGAGTAAATGTAATGAAAATCAGAGTCTATATCCAGCTTCAAAATAACATGTCCAGAATCAAGTAAACCAACTATTGTCTTAATATCTTGGGCCACTAAAATTTTTCGAATGATATCCAAACCTAGCCTACCATGGCAAAACATGCCAACAAGTGCATAACAGAATGGGGTGGAAAATTTTTCAATGACAACTTGTGGGAATATTATCGATAGTTTTGTGTTGTGATTTTGGGTTGTTCCATGATAAAAGAAGAAGATGCTACAATTGAAGGCAATTTAAGTATTTGAAGGAAGGTGGGGCAATCTGGTGGTGTTGGTGGGTGGCTATCGACAGTGGTAACTATGGATAATTTGATAATAATAAGTAAATAATTCACAATAAAAAACATGTTGATACATTATATACAAAACATATTGTTCAATATCATGGATTAAAAAATTTAATAAATAACACGTCACTGCATTATTAAAAACATAACAAATAACATTTTGCTATACTAGCTATGTTATGAAAAACATAGCAAATAATATTTGACTACGTTATGAAAATCATAAGTAATACTATATAGTTTTGAAGAGAAAAAGGTAGCCACAAAAATTTTTCATAGCTAAACCATTACAAAAACATAACTAAAAATTAAATGTTGCTAGGGAAAAACTTGGTGTCAAGTGATTAATAATGAAATAAAACATAGCCAAAATGTAACTAAAAATCGAATGTTGCTGGGGAAAAATTGGTTCCAAATGATTAATAATGAAAATAAAACGTAACCAAAAACTATTAGCTCCATTTTATTCATTATTGATTATCTGACGCCAAGTTTTTCCCTATCAACACTCGACTTTTAATTATATTTTTGTAATTCTTTAGTTATGAAAAATTTATGTAGCTAATACTTTTTGTTTATAATTTTTGGAAACGTCGCCTATGATTTTTATCTATGAAAAATTGGCAAAGCTTTATACGATGATAAAAAAATGCATAAATAACTATAAGCAACCATTTTGGAAAAATGGGCTACGTTTTTTAGTAGCTAATTTCCTACTTGGTTGTAGTGACTTGATCATCATAAATACGATTATACAATTCATTTTGATTGCCAATCTTAGCTATATTAGGCATACATGTCTCTGGCACCATATTAAGATTAGTTAAGCCATCAAAATTTTAATACTTGACTTTTATACCTTATCAATATCTTCAACAGTACGTTCCTCTATGAAAATAACATCATAGCTTCTAACAAGCTTCCTTTAAAATGGATCATATAGCATGTAATCATACTCATCATGGCTATAACCAATGAAGATATAATGCCTTATCTTAACGTCTAATTTAGACCTCTCATTTTTTACACATATACAAATACTTTACAAGCAAACACATGCATATAGTTGTAGGAAACTTCTTTACCATACCATAAACAATCAAAAACTTCACCCTATAAAGTAATAGCAGGAGATAAATTGATAACATATACAATAGTATATAAAACCTGCCCTAAAAAAGATTTAAGTATATTTGCTTCTGAAAGCAAACATTTGGCTCTCTCTATAATTTCATATTCATCCTCTTTATTAGGCCAATCAAATAAGGAGTATTAGGAGGTGACTTTTGATGTCTAATACCTATTTTCTGTAATACTTATCAAAATCCATAATATTCACCATTATTATCAGTAATATATTTCAACTTCTTTCAAGATTCTCTTTCAAACAAAGCCTAAAATTGCTTAAAGACATTAAATACTTGATCTTTTGACTTTAAGATATAAATGCAAAGTTCTTTTCAATAGTCATCAATAGATATCATAAAAATATAATTCCATTAAAATTTTTCCTTGTTTTCATTGGACCAAAGAGATCTGAATGCACCAACTTAACTAATTTTGATTTTTTAAAAAGAGGATGGCTCTTGAAGTAAACCATATTCTATTTATTAGAAAGTAGATTCTTCTTGGTTAAAGAAAAAGTCCCTTCTCATTAATGTGGTTAAGTATTTTATGCCATAACTTTAAAGAGTTATCACTTTTAACTACATTAATAATATTAATGAAAAATGAAGTTTTACTTTAGTATAAACCTAAAGAACTTTTTTCACAAATCACAACTGAAAAACCTTTAGTGATCTTACACTAATTGTTGCCAAAACTACTAAAACAACCATCGTCATTAAGAATATTGGTAGAAAACAAATTCAAATGGATATCATATGTATGTCTTACATTCTTTAAAAGTAACTTTGGCTAGTGTTGGCATGTTTGCCTAAAATCGACCCAATCTGACGTAAAATCAATAGGCCTAGCCTGATTTGACTTGGCATTAGGTCAAGCTCAGGTTTTTTCCTTATATGTCTAGCTTTGAACTGTCTAGCCCAGTTTGAAGCCCAACATAACATCTGTTTTCATTTGAAATGATGATGTTTTACGGTAGATAAAATGATGTCATTTAAATAGCTTCTCTTTGGTTACCTTCACGTTTTGATAAGCAATGTAGATTTACTGAAATTAATCTACTGTGCCTTTTGATTTAGTCTTTGTCCTTACTTTGGTGTGCTCCCTTTACTTTAGTGCCTAGCTTCTTCACTCAACAGCTCCCTCTTCAGATAGTGACACAGCTATACTAGCTAGTGCTCCTTCTGTTTAATTGGAATAGTGCCCCCTTTTCGACAAAGTTTGGAAAGTTTGAAAAGTTTAGAGTAATTGCTAATTGCTTGTTTTAAACAGTTTGGAAAGATAAGATAAAGATGGCTAGTTAGTTACTTATGTTTTTCACTTGCATTGTAGGTGTTGAGATTTTGTTTTGCACTATATAAGAATGGTTTGCCAATAAAACAATCTAGAACAAATTTCTCTAATAGATTTTATGATTTTTAAGTTTTAATAATTAAGGATTTCTTCTAGAGAATGAGGAATTTATAAGCTTGAACTAGAGATTATTTTCTCTTATTGTTTATCAAGTCTAGATCTCCCTAGGTTCTTATTATTTGTTTGCTCTATTTTATTTTTTACCTCTACAGAATTTCATCTTTAAATTTATACAAACTTTATGCCTATCTTATAGATGCATCAAAACCTTCACTAATTGACAATTATGAAGTTAGTAGATAGAAGATCAACGAAAAAGCATGAAGAAATGTTAAGCAAGTGGCTGACCTAGAGAAAGAACCATATTGCTCTCCTTCTTACCTTTTATAAATTTCAAACTTTGACTAATTTTATAATACTAGTAAAAACTAATAATCTTGATAATTAAATGGACAAACTTTTAACTTGTAAAAATCGTCCATCATTAACTCTACAATTAATGAAGTTGATGTGTAATAACATCTAAGGTTAGCCTTTGACATATTAGTACTTTTATATCACAATTATGAATATATTATATTAAAAATAAAACCAAAAAGAAACCTTAATCAATTCTCTCAACTAAATTGTAATACCTTAACTTGATTGAATCCATAGTCACTTCAAATTTAGCAAGACACAACAAATTTCTAGCAAAGACTAAGATAAGAATTGACTAATCACTTTCCACAAGGAGATTCAAGAGTTAGGTTTGCTTGATAGTACATAAAACTTCAAGAATAGCTTTAATTTCTTCTAAAGTCAGTAAAGGAGGAAATTCAACATGGAATGATATTGATGCTAGATATTTTTTTATTCCAATCATGAATTCCTACCTCTATATTGATATAACATCATTTTCTATATATTGATCGCTACTATTAGAGACAAAATAATATTAGAAAATTGTTGTATATGTACATTAATTTATTTTGAAAGTTTTTAGGTTTAGAAACTCAATTACCAAATGAAGACATACTATAATTGTTGTCAGCTAATTTCAAGAAAATGAAAGTAAAAGAAATAAGACATAAGACATAACATATCAGAGTTTTTCTTATATTTTTAATATATTAATAATGGTCATGCTAGAGTGTTGATATGTCAAAGGTCAAACTTAGGAAGCATGCCATGTTAGCATCATTAATTATGCCTTACTCTTATTACAAATTGAAAATTTATGCATTTGATTGTCATGATTGATAGTTCTAACTAGTATTGCAAATTCAAACAAATTTTAAATATAACTTACTCTTTTTGTTATTAGTTCGTGTCTTAAAAATTCATAAAACTTTCTTCAATCATTGTTCGTGTCTTAAAAATTCATAAAACTTTCTTCAATCATTGACTTTATAACCATAACTAACTTATTCTTGTCATTGGTTATTGCCTAATTACATTTGAATTTGCATAATTTGAAAATTTTAATTAGTCACTAATATTCGTTTTTCTTGTAATATAATGGATTATCAATTATTGCATAACCAATGCCACAATAAGAGGCTTGCATTAATTGAGAAACTCAGGGATGTTCATTACTTACAAGCAATGAAATTTACAAACTTCTAATTATAGTTCACAAGAAATAGTGTGAGGCTTTTTTATAAAGCTTTTATCAATTGGCACTCTACATAATTTTGCCCTTTTGTTTAGGAGCAAACTAAGGTTCTTTAAAGATTGCATGTTGCAAAATTTTTAGTTTGTGTTTAAAATTGATTTCATATAATAATTTTAATAAGTTGGAAGCTCGATTGATTAAAGTTTAAGGACCATAAATAATTTCTACTTTATTGTTATATATGTTCTAGCAATCATATCAAGAACATAGAACTAACATCGCTCATGATCAAAACATTCTCCTATACATTTTGATATATTAAAAAATATTTAAGTGTAGGTATGAAATCTTTCATTATTAAAGACCAAATTTAATAAAAATTTCAAGGGTTTTTTTAATAATTAATTTTTATTTGTACTACATGTTTCAAAATAGAGGAAGTTTAACTCAAAACGTTACATAACTTTTCTTTGATTGAAATTTTAACTTGCTAGTTGAAATATGAATGAATAATTGTCCAAATTATCAAAATCACCTCTCCATCAGCTACTATTTAATTTACTTTATAAAACAATATAGCTTTGAACTTGGAAAATACTTATGAAATTAAATTACCACGTGGATCACCTGACAGCGTTTTTGACCTAAAGAAATTATATCTTTATCTTAAATGCATCTGCTTGTTGAGTTATACTAATATAGAATTTCCCAAGTCAGGAAATGACGCCGAATGCTCCATGTAATATAATGGTTCCATAAAATTTATTACGTGTTCTCCAAAACTAAAGTTGTGTCGTATTATGACTTAAAGTTAGATAACATAAGCAAATGCAGAGAGAATTCAATCAAACATTAAAAGGTTATGTCATAATATATGGGATAACTCATAGGACCCTCCTGTATTTAGTCTTTAATATTAATTAAGAAAATTCCCTATTACAATTAAAATTTCTTAAACAGAAAACAATTTAATGTATTAATTGCCAATCATTAGTACTATAATCTTATAAATTTAGATTTATTTTTCTTTTTAATACTTCAAACTTTACTCCTATACAAATCTAATTAATAGTCAACATTATTTTAATAACATACCTGGTCGGGTCGGCCTCATAAGGCCCGACCTAGAAGTGTACAACTCCAAGCTCACGCTCTGGCAGCCCGATAGTAAGAGATCGACTTCCATGCAAACACAACAATTCACGTAGAGACCTAAACCTAGAA
>JANZLX010000008.1:21164883-21179091 GCA_025531955.1 Erythroxylum orinocense
TTTCACTATCTCTCAAAGCTTTACAAGTATTCTTTTCTCCGAGCCTCTTCAGGTCTCAATACAATGAGTATTTTTTAGTCTTAGCCTCTTCAGCCTATCTGTATCACTATCAGTGTTTTGAGCTTGTTACAATAACAGAATAACACTCAGTATCTTCGCACGGAAATTCTTCACAATAATCTCTTCTATACGTGTATGTCTATATATATGTGTGTACAATCTTCGTCTTTGACCTCTTATTTATAGCCTCCGTCTCCAACTGCTTCTTGATTCTTTAAAGAAACGGTTATTCAGTTGAATCTTATAACTACTTCAGACCGAAGCTTCCGTCTGCTTTTTGCTTCTTTATCTTCCGTCTGTTTTTCTACTTAGCTATCGTCTGTTTTTTTCATTTGCTTTCCATTTGTCTGCTTTTGTTTGTCATCAAAACTTATTAAACGTAAAGTCATTTTGACTTAACACAGGAGGATTTGCATCTAGGGGGTGCTGGAAGTTTGGATGCGTATTGGTCTCAGCATTGTCCTTCAGGGCTACGCTTTGTTCTTCTTGATCTGGGTTCTGAGGTTGTGGTTAATCATTCGGTGCAAAGATTGTGTGCGGGAATCATGATGTGTTGGCGGGAGAGTGGTAGGTAACTGCAAACCCATCCGCTGTAGCGCAAGTGCCGCGACGGCGACTATATCGGGGTTGGCTGCTGCTACCTGACTGATCTGAGTATTTCTGGACGTGGTGCCCTGATGACGAGCCCCACAGTGGGCGCTAACGAGTTTTGTCTGATTCTGGTGAAGCTGGACGCTGCTATTTGGATCCATGAGATTGATTGTCTTTAGCGAGAGAATACTTGCAAACCAGCACAAGGCACGCCGTGGGTTGATAGCCGGAAGGCCCCTCCGATGCTCAAGTTAGTCTTTTGGTAAGGGTTTTGGTGGCTAAAAACGAAGAATATCAGAGTTTTGATCTCGTACCTATATCATGGCAAAGTAGTACCTTATATATGGAATAGATGTTAGGTTTAGGTCTTTACGTAGCTCTTTACGTTTGCATGGGAGATTAACACTTGCGAATGGGCCGTGGACGCGTGGACCTGGGCCTGAGCCTAGCATAGCCGACCTAACCAGAACATATACCATATATAAGGAAGAACAAGAACATATACCATATATGAGGAAGAACGTGACCTCTTTAGACACTTTATATGTGGATAATATCTAAAACTAATGAAGATAATATTAAGGTGATCAAAGTATAATGATTGTGACAAAAAGGCCAAAATTTGCAGGAAACATCTACATACTAATAGCAAGCATAGTTGTAGGTAGAGAAGAAGCAGTAATTTAGTCAAAGGAGGATATTATTGTATTAGAACAAATGTGACTAGGTCATCTTGATGCGCGAAGGATGGAGAAACTCTATAACGGGAGCTTATTGAAGGGTGAAAAACACAGAAAGTTAAATTTTTTTAAGTTTTGTACCCTTGTTTTTTGTAAGTTTAGGATAATCTTTAAGAATGTAGTCTTTAACAAGCGATATAAGTTGAGGCAAACATATCGAAAAGACTTTTTAAGATTAGCAAATTAAGGGCATTACAAAGGTGGTGGTATAAAATAATTAGCATGGTAAATCTACCAAAAAATCAAGACGAACCATCAGGCCTTCAAGTAAATATAATTAAAAAGATCCAGTTGTGTATGGCCTTACCATTAACGGTGGGGATGTAACTACTTTTCAGGGGACTATGGTCAATCAGGAGAGAAAGAGATGGATTTGTACTATAGCGAACGATGTGAGGTTTCGCAAGGTCAAGTTATTACATCTAAAAATTTTCAAATTTTAGAGGATACAACTAACATGCTGAAAAGATCAATTATCAAACAGAATTTCAAACATCAGTTAAACTTGATTAATAAGAATATCAGAGCTCATGAAAAAGTTCTGGATCACACCTATGCATCCATGTCAACAGCAGACAAGAGTTAAAATTCAATGCATGTACAAGCAGGTCTAACACGTGGTGCAATTATTGTTTAATAGCTCACTATTTCACTCCTAGCTGCGACGACATCCCCTTCTAGTTCATCCTTTTTGCTTGCTATTGATAGGTAGGCTGTGTTTTAATGGCGGAATAGCTAGCTTCTTTCTCTACTCTATTTAATTTATTTGGTCCTAACTGTTTAATTATGTGGTATGTAATTGATATCACTAATTGAAACTGTTCACTGTCTTTTCTGTGTTTATTATAATGGTACATTGACATATTATACACCACCAGACTGCGTAGACTTTTAGATTACGAGTATCAACTAAATCTTGGCTCAATTTACTTTCAAAAACATTAGTAAAAGTAGGGCTAAATTGGCCTATATCTAAGTTTAGGTTGATCCTTATCTTCATTGTCCTTTTTTGTTTCTTTCTTTTATAGTTACAGCAACATGAATGCTCATGCTCATTTAATGCGAATAATTGGTCATCAATTAGGATTAGGTTCATCGCCAGGGCTGTCTTCCTCACAACCTGTATTTGTCATTATTTGTTTAATAATGGTAGTTCAGGTCTAATAGGTGTTTGTAAAAAATTCCTATTTCATTAAATCTCATGCATACCACATATTTATAAAGTCCTCATGAATATATGGACAAAAAGCCTAACGAAAAGAGGAGGGTGCTCCAACCCATTTCGTATATGCCAAAATGAAGTGCTTGCACCTTGCAGAGGCAGGGGCCAGAGGGCTCTCTTAACAAGTGTCTTCTTCTTCTTGCTCCCAGGGCAAAGGTACGATACAGCAGCTAATTAATGTACGAATCGAATGGCAGTGTCAGGCAGAAGTGTGACATCTTATGTAAATGTGAAATGAATTCATAGCCCTCGTTATGAAAGTCTTTTGCTTGATAGCTGAAACCATCATTTTCATTGTACCATTACATTTTTCTTTTCTATGGAAGTGAGAGGCCAACTGCCCCGACATTAGCGTTATAATACTTTTGATGTCAACGGTCATTTTTCTTAACGCTTAAAAGGAAACAACCAAACCAAGGGGTAAGTTTTAAGTAAGGAAAATGTTATCTGCTTCGAGACTTGACATTGCAGAGGTCTGTTGCCACTAAATTTCCTGCGATTTTACTGTGCCACTTGCTCAAGTTGGGCTGCTCGACGCATGCACCAGAAATGTTACAAGAATAATAGTTACAAATGCTTGATGTCAGTTTCAAGAAATGGAAATAAAACCTACCCAAGACTCTTTTCTTTTCGTTTTTACTCGAAGACATATACAAGGGTAGATGTATACATACGTATAACAATCATATATATATATATATATATTGCGTAAGGTTAGAAAGGCGGCATCTTCTTTTCACAAGTTTGTCACTAAATGCATATGAAAGGCCAACAGGCTCAAAAGACGAGTCCACTAAAAAGCCCAGGGTATGTCCGTATCCGCTTCAAGTTCCAGGCTCTAGTCTTGCCCAACTGGATCACTTGTTCCAACAATAACACGAATTTGGGTTAATACACTGTTTTGTATTTGGTTTATCTACTTTCGACTTTAATAAGAATTATCAACCACATGTTTTTTATATAATTGCTAGCTTCCTCCTATATCAGCAATTAACAGTTGAGAATGTATATATCCAATAATTGCTGAATAAGAAGACGAGATTATTTAAACAAAAAGAACACAAAAATGTTGGTATAACATTATTTCATGTTAATCAAAACGTTTGACAATTTCTCTTAATACCAGCAGAGTTATACTGCGCAGATGCACAGTAATAATGTTCTGTTAATTTAATAGGTTACATTATTATATGATTTTAATAAACAAAAAATATGAAAAATTTTAAAATTTGGAATTAAATGATCTCAAAATAAAAAATTTGTAATTAAATTATAAATATTTTAAATTTGTAATTTGTAAAAGTTAATAATAAAATTATAAATATTTTAAATTTCAAACGGATATTTTATTTAAAAGGTTTAAACATATTAATAAGTTAGAATATAATAAATCAATAAGTAAAATTAGTAAGTAAACATTTGAGATGAAAATTTTTAAAATTAAGGAATTGTATATTGTAATGTGTTTGTTATAAATGCATAAAATATATAAACTAAATAAAAAACTCAAATAAAATAAACTTAAAATAAATAAATACTATGTAATTTAAAATTTTGTTATAAGATTATGAATATCTAAATTTATTAATTTATATTAAAAATATATAAATTTAATATAAAAAAGGAGCAAATAAATTTAGTTAGTAAAAATATGGAATAAAAAAAGCAAGAGATGAAATACCACAGAGAACTGAAGAATATATAAGTTGGGATGTAAAAAAATGGATTATTAAAATTATTTATTTGAGCGGTAAAATTTTAAAAATGTAAAAAATTTTATTATTAATTAAATATTATAGTTAATCAAGGTTTAAAAATGTCGATAAATTCATTTAATATGTTGTGAGAAAGTTATAAATATTTAATTAATTAAGATAATAAAAAAAATGTTAACATCTTATGTTATTTAATATTATTTAATGTATAAATGAATGTTGTGAAAATTTAAAATTTGGCATAAAATTGTGAGCATTTAAATTCTTAAATGTATATTAAGAAAGAAATTGTGATAGAAATATTAAAAATATATAATTTTGAATACTAAAAATGAATAATTAAAATAAGGTTGTAAAATTTTAAATGTAGAAATATTAAAAAATACATAAGTAAGAATATAAAAAATGAAAAATTCAATGCAGATTGTAAAATTTTGGAAGGAAAAATTTTTAAAAATAGAAAATGTAAGGTTAGATGTATTAATTAAAAAGTAATAGTCACGGGCGTTACTACAAGTGGTTTTGAGTCACGAGTGTTGACTTTAAACTAAAAATTTGTAAATAAGTATTGAAATTTTTTTGTACCTATTTTAATTTAAATTGTGTATTTTGATTGCAAGATAATTTTTATTCTTATTTAATCTCAAATTATAAATTTTATTTTAAAATAAATGTGAAGAGTAAAGAAATCTAAATAAAATTAAGGTATAAATTATTTAAATTGCAGTTACATGTGTGAATTAGTCAAGTTACAATCACGAGTGACAAATAAATTAAGGCACTCACGAGCATGGGTGTGAATTATTTTTAACTGACACCCGTGAGTAACAAATTTAGAAGAAATCTTAAATAGCTAATTTAAATTAAGTAAATTTTAAATAAATCTTAAGTTTTTTGTTAACTGAAATGTAATCACTCTGTTTATTTATCGTGAAAAATAGAAACTTAATGAATTAAAAAAAGAAATTTTTGTTACTTGGTTAATCAAAATAAAATAAGAGGAAAAGTTTTAAAAAAATTTATTGGATTTGGGTGAGCGGTGACAAGTTAGGAGTTTTTAACCTAACTGTTAAATGACGCCGCACTGCAGCCTAACTTTGAAATCATGCTACAATGTAGCCTGCAGACATTGAATCGTCCTCTTCTTCTCTCCAGTTAAAATAACGCTATCGGAATCTTCGTGGGAGTTTAGCTACTGTTATCACCATCTTTAGTTCTATCAGTTGTGTACCTTAGAAGTTGCTAATTAGGTAATC
Source organism: Erythroxylum orinocense (assembly GCA_025531955.1). Classification (NCBI taxonomy): domain Eukaryota; kingdom Viridiplantae; phylum Streptophyta; class Magnoliopsida; order Malpighiales; family Erythroxylaceae; genus Erythroxylum; species Erythroxylum orinocense. The sequence goes on from JANZLX010000008.1 coordinate 21,170,468, forward strand.
TCTTACATTTTACATTTTTATGCGTTATTTTTAACTGCTGAAGGAAATACCATCTTTTTTTATATTGGTAATCTGATATCTTAGATGTAGACTTAGTCGGTGTATTTGGACTCAGCTTTATTCCTACAGTGAATAACGATTCATAAATTTGATTACAAAGAGATTCTGATATTAATGTATGGGTGTGTGTGAGCATCAATAGAAATGCTAGATTTGCATGGACTCATTAAGTTTTTCTTTGAGAAATTTTACTAATATTGTTTCAATCTTGTTGTTGGCTAATAAATTATTTAAAGCTAAGAGTTTAGCTTCATAAGTGGCTTATTAATCCATATTGATTTGAAATTAGAAAAATTATAAAAGTTAACAAATTTAAGGTTTAAATAAATTCTACTCCATTAATTTTGATATAAATAATGGGTCAAAGTTAGGAGTAGTTGTTGTAGGCAGCTGAAACTATGAGGTAAGTAAGTAATCGGAGGTATTCATAACAAGATACATATAGTGTAAATCTGTTTGGTTTGAGTTAGATTAGAAGGTTTACTAGGTTAGATCCAGAATGAACTAAAAGTTAATGTTTTCTAAAGATCTAGGTGTTTGATGAATGAAATGATTGAGAGAATTATGGTGATACTTGGTCACTTAGATTGAAATGCTAACATTCTCAAAATTGAAGCTTGTTTAGGCTATTATCTTTTGTGATTGATTTGCTTAAGGAAAGCAAAAACCTAAGTGTCATTTACTTCAATACATTTAAATCATATATATATATATAATGTATATGTATTGGACTAAATTTTTTGTTATGTTTTCATAATGAAATTAAATTTGTTTAGTTGTTTTATGTTATATTTTAGTTAATTGAGAAGATGTTTCCTTTGGGGAACAGTTTGATCAATAATTAGAGCATTTGATAATGAAAATTAAGCAGATAGGCATATAATTCTATGGGTCTGTCATCTAAGGTTAAGATAATTCTTATGAGGAATAAGAATTTACATCATAAGCCTACTCCTAGTTCATCGTATGAGCATGTTGCATCATCTAATGTAAGATTTCTAATTTGCCTTAATTTCTATCTTTTTTCATAAATTATAAAGTCAAAACTGTGTTATCTTTACATGTAAGATAAAGTTAAACAAATCATCTTTTTTCTGCTGGTTTGGCAGATTTAGTTTTATATGTTCAGTGTGAAGTAATAATTGATCACCTTGGTGCTGATTACTAGTTTTCAAAAGGGGATAAGTGGAACATAAACTAACAAGACATTTGTGGGGCTACCAGAATGACAGGAAAAACATTTTGATTAAAGGATGAATATTTAAAATGAACATTTATTCATCTTATGACGTGTTGGATTTATATTACTGCAGGATTTTATGTTTGTCAATTATATGTAACTGCTATAAATCTAATTAAGTGATAAATTGTTGTGTTTGGTTTGAGATTAATGAAAATATTTTGATTCTTGATTGTTATTTAGATCATGCCTCGTACAAGATTTGGAGCATCTTCATCCTCTAAAGTGGGCTATGTCCCTGATTTAGGTAATCCTTGTCTTCACTTTATCAATGCTGAGAAAAAATCAAGGTCTCTAAGTTTAAAAGATCATTCAATTATGCCAAATAGCTTTATTGATCATGCAGCTATAACTGAGTTAGGAATTGGAAATCGAGTCAATGAATTACTGCATAACATAGGATGAGATAGATTCGCAAATTTTAGGAAAAATTCATATGTTGAATTATATCAACTTTAATTTTGACCTATAACGAAGATGACGTTGTGATTAATTTGATATTCAGATTAACGAATACGATGCATGCCATTGGTTTAAATGATTTGAATGATATGTTTGGATTTCCACACAATGAGATACGGTTATGATGGTGAATTTAGGCCTATAGAATTTGAAGTGAAATTACAAATTCAAGAAATGTTTTTTCTCCGAGTAGGTCTAAATTGTCAGCTTTAGTGGATCCTATTACGCTATCTTCATAGTTTTTTAACTTCCACAATATTTGGTAGAGGAGATAACCAAAGTGTAGTTTCTAAAACTGAATTGTTTGTGTTGTGGTGCATGGTGCATGGCAAACAGTTTAATGCTTGTTTGTTGTTAAGTGAGCATATGATGGATGTAGCGAAAGTTAGTGCTGGGAAAATAGTTGTTAGGGCATATGTAACTCAAATTGCTGAGCGTTTAGGTTTACTAGCTGAGAGAACAAGTATGTAGTTAGTTTCTGGGAATTCTAGTTTAGACTTGTAGTATTTGGTATCAAAGAAGATTGCAAAGTGGCAAGGTGATCGTTATGTTGTTATTAATGACGAGGCAACAGAACCTTCAACTATTGAGGACAGTCAGTGCGAAAGAGAAAGGGAAGGCCCTTCAGAACATGAAGGTACACAACGTATCCTTGCACCAACTTCTGTCGAATACCAATCATTAATGAATTAAATTACTATTTTTGAACGGTGAACGGGCTCAAGATTGTAAAGATTGAGAAAGATATCGCGAAGCTCAAGGATTTGTTAGCAAATTTGAATCCTTGCTCCATAAAGTGTCCGCCTCCATCTTAATATTGTATTTCTAATTTTTCTTTGATTACTTTGATTGTTTGTGATTAATTTTTTTTATTTCATTGTTCGGCTTAATTAGTGTTGTTGGCATGTTAGATCATTTATTTAATTTCCTATAATGTTAACAATGATTGTTGTACGTATCATATTTATTTTTTTGTTTAATTGTTAAAGATGTGTGATTATTGATGGAACTCAATCGAGGTTATAAATGCATAATATAAGTGAATAAATATATCTGTATGCATGGGTTAGTTGACATGGATTTCAATTGAAAGGGTATTAGCTTGTTGTGATAGATGAATGACACTTTCCTTCGATAACGGTTTGAGACCAATTAAAAGTATTCGTTGTTGAGAGTATTCTTTCATGTTAAACAAATCTAGGACTTGCTTGTGAATACTAGTTAAGATTACATAATCGCATGCAGACATTAAAATGATGAAGGCGTTTAGGATATAACCTCAAAGCTTAAAAAGCCACCATGATATTATCCTTAGTGAACCCCTTTGAGCTTGCATGGAACACTTTTTTGGTTAAAACCTGAAAATGAGCTTCGTCTTTTATTGTTTATCTACTTTGATTATACCTGCTATAAGAGCAAATTGAGCATTTAAAAAGTATATATGTTATTGTATATTAGGGAAAAAAAGAAATGATATCAACCAAACAAGAGAAAGAAAAAGGAAAAAAAAGGATATATGTTGTTGTACTTTTAGTAAAAAAAACAAATCATATCAACTGAAGAAGCAAGAGAAAAAAGGGTTAAAAAGAAGGAAGCAGAAAATGGCCAGGGAAAAAGAAAAAGGGAAGAAAAAAAAAGGATAAGATGGAAAAGGGTTGACTGTAAAAGTAAAAGAGATTTCTAAAAAGAAAAATTTTTGTGTTTTATATTTTATTGGTACGTATGATTTTAAATGCTCAATTAGTCCTTTGGTTTTAAGCTAAATTTTATCTTTTCCATACCTCTACCAAGGCCTCATTACAACCAAAGTAAAGTCCTTTGGATTAATGTTTGTGTTAGATATATAGTAGTGAAAAGTCCTTTGGATTAATATTTGTGTTAGATATATAGTAGTGAAAAATGGATTTGCTAGCAAGCTTATGGTTGATGTTTAACATGAAATGGAAAATGAGTAAATGTTTTTGCCCATTGAGTGGTTGGAAAAAGGGATGATTGAGTGAGTGTCTACTGCACTCACTAATGGTCTTTTAGTTGATGTACTTGTCAATTATGGTATGCATGTGAATAATAATTTGTGACAAATTATTATGAGTTTTAAAATCTTAGGTTGCGTTCATGAAAATGGTCATTGAACATCTTTAATCATTAAATGAGAAAATAATTTGATGTTATTATTAATGTTTTTTTTCCGGTGTTTGTGTTTTTATGGTTGAATGTTTTTAATGATGGTGGTTTTTTTCTTACCTTAATTTAATGTTATCGTTGATTACTGAACATTACTAATTCTTGTTTAACAATGTCCTTGCAAAGAAAAAAGGAGAAGAAAGAGAAGACAAAATTGGCAGAAGAAAGAAGAGACAAAAATTTGAGGATTAGAAACTACTTTGGATGTTCTAAATGTAAATGTTGATAAAGGGGATGGTGCAAAGCAGAAGAAGATAAGGAAAGAGAAGGATAGGTATGGCGTGCCATTGTTAAGAAGAAAAAAACAACACTTATACATGTATTGTGAATGTTTATTCTGTGACTAGAAAATTTCGATTCTTAAATAATTGACTTTAGTATATAATTGTGAGTTTTGATGCTTATACAGTGTTTATGTTTTTGTTGTCGAAGTTTTTGTTGAATGTTTATGTTGTCTGGGATTCGGAAGTTAAAGAGATCATTTTATCAAAAAATAGTGGACAAATTGGCGCACTAATGATTGTTGTTAATATCATTAATTATATATATATATATATATCTAGTTAATTAGAAGAAAAACAAATATATATACATACATATAAAATAACAAAAATAATATTTACATAAATATATAAAAATATATAATGAAATTCAAACTTTTGAGTGTCAAAAAAAATAAACATAAAAATAATTGTTGTCATTTTAATATACTTAGATCATGGTTAAATAACTAATTTTGATCCGGTCAAATAATTATATAAAATCTATATATGATAATGTTATTATACATTATAGAGTCACGATCGTGTATATGCCCAGTGGCGACTAGGGAGAAGTAATTGGGAAGTTGTGATCATGCATATCCGGAGATGTAATATGCACGATCGCGACTTCCCAATTATTTTTCAGATGTCGCAACTGTGCATATGCACGATCGCGACTTTGACATCCTCTTTTTTTATTTTGACAATAATCACTATTATTTGAGTATATTGGAATAATAGGATGAAAATTTTGTCAATCATATAAACTATATAATAATTAAAATTTATTATTAATACAGTAACATATTCACCAAATATTAATATTAACCAATAGTAACATATTCACCAAATATTAATATTAACAACTTAATAAAGTAAGAATATTTTTATAAATAAAATAAATTCAATTACATTTAGTAATTATATCAAAATTAATTATATCCAAGTATATTTAAACAATACGAATTAATATAAAGTGTTTATTATTATAATGACATAAATATGTACATATTATATATAATTATTCGATTATATTATAATAAATATTAATTATATCAAAATTAATTCATCAACTATTTTTTAAGTGTAAGCACATTTATGAGCATAATTCATCTCCTTTAGTTCTTTTTTTTTTGTTCTTCTAATTAACTCTATATATATATACACACTAATCATTAATGTGGTAACATATATACCAAATATTAATATTGACAACTTAATCAAGCAACTATACTTTAATAAATCAAATAGTAAAATATATTCCAATAATTGTTAATAACAATTCAATGAATTTATTATATTCCAATAACTATTAATTATATCAAAATTATTTAATTAACTATTATTTAAATATATTGAAATAATAGGATGAAAAAATATTTAGTGATATAAACTATATAATAATTATTAATACAGTAACATATCGACCAAATATTAATATTGACTACTTATTTAAGTATAAGCTTATTTATATTATATCAAAATTAATAATATTTAAATATATTAAAATAATTCGAATTAATATAAACTGTAATACATATATATATATATATATATAAACTACATAATAATTAATAATATTAACAATAATCATTAATGCAGCAAATATTAATATTGACTACTTAATCAAGTAATTATATATTAAATATGTATAACAAAATTGTTATATATATATATATTTAATATTATTAACCGATTATATTATAATAACTATTAATCATATCAAAATTAATTCTATTTCAATAGGATGAAAAAATTTCAGTCATATAAACTATATAATAATTAATAGTAATCACAATAATTATTAATATAGTAACAAATCCACCAAATATTAATATTGACTACTTATTTAATTATAAGGTTATACATATATATAGTCACGGTATTAAAATAATTCAAATTAATATAAACTAATTCGATTTGAGTCATGGGTGTGACTTATTTCAGTCACAGATGCGAGATTAATTATATCAAAATTAATTAATTAACTATTATTTAAGTATATTGAAATAATAGGATGAAAAATTATTCAGTGATATAAAGTATATAATAACTAATAATAATTAACAATACTTATTAATGCGATAACATAAATTAATATTGACTACTTAATCAAGTAACTAAATCTTAACAAATTAGATAATAAATTATATACCAATAATTACTAATAATAATTGAATTAATTTATTATATTCCAATCACTATTAATTACATAAAAATTAATTATTTAACCAATGATTTAAGTGTATTTAAATAGTTAGAACTGTTTAATATAATATAATATAATATAATATAATATAATATAATATTATATTATATTATATAGTTCAATAAAAACAATAAAGGGTTATGATCCAAGTAATTAAAAATTATCAACGATTGTGAATTAACAACAAAACTATTATTTAAGTATATTGAAATAATAGGATGAAAAAAATATTCAGTGATATAAAGTATATAATAATTAATAACAATTAACAATAATTATTAATAAGATAGCATATATTAATATTGACTACTTAATCAAGTAACTAAAATTTAACAAATTAGATAATTAATTATATACCAATAATTATTAGTAATAATTTAATTAATTTATTATATTCCAATAACTATTAATTACATAAAAATTAATTATTTAACCAATGATTTAAGTGTATTTAAATAGTTAGAATTTTTTATTATATATAATATAATATAATATATTATATTATATTATATTATATAGTCTAATAAAAACAATAAAGGGTTATGATCTAAGTAATTAAAAATTATCAACGACCGTGAATTAACAACAAAAAAATCATCATATGGATATGGAGAATTACATTTAGAATTATATGATGTCCAGAATATTGAGATTTAAGATAATATGAAATAAAAGCACAAAAGGTACACTAGTCATTTGATCAATTTATTCTAACAGAAAAAGCTTAGGAAAATTTAGGTTTTTTGTTACTGCTATCACCGTCTGTATCTAACTGCGATGTAGATTTGGTATTGCTGATGATCATATCTGCATGTGACAATGAATTGCTTTCAATATGGCTAAATCTTTTATGGAGGCATTGTCTGACTGACGAAGAAGATTCAGCAGTATGCTCTGAAGATATAAAAAATCAAAGTATATTAGCCACAGAATATATAAGGTGAGATTATTTATAAAAAAATGCCAGATAGATGACTAACAGATGGTAACGCTAAAGCTGAATTAATAAATAATGATAGATAAGAAATACCTGAAATAGGTAGAGGTATAATTTCAGCACTGTCATATAGATCATCAGTTGAAATTTGGTCATCTTTTGCGGGTAAAAGTGAAGGCTTTTGTAGTTCATCTTCACCAATTTCACAGTAATAAATAATAGTAAATCATTGCATTGTTTGCATTTCAATATTGTCCCATTGCACAATCCCTCAGTTGGATTCAAATTTCTCAGTATATAGTATATTAATTATTAATATAGTATATATATATATTAATACACTTAATATGTTAATTATTATATAGTATATATATATACTATATAATTATTATATATATATTAGTTAATTAGAAGAAAAAAAGTAAGTCAAACCCATGACTCCACTATATATATAATAATAAATTGTTTATATAAATTCAAATTATTTTATTATCGCTACTATACAACAATCTAAAGTGAGAAGCATTTATATTAAATTTTTAAACTTTTCTTTTTTACTTCCCTTTTCTATAGAGATCACATCATAATTTTGTTTTTAGTATTAAAATCTTAAACTTTTAATATTATAATTTTGTTTTGTGTTGTTATATAATTGAGTTACACTCATAATACTGATGACTTATTATAATAGATATTAGTTAGCTAATAAAAAAATGATAAGAGAAGGTAGCTTTAAAACGTGGTCGTAGGAGTGACGGCTTGGCATACGAAAGGAAAGAAAAAGAAAAAAAAGAAGAAGGAAGAATAGAGCTGCGGAAGAATAGAGACCGTTGTTGAAACGGACGAACGGGATCGATTTCGTAGTCGTCCATCCCATTTGTCCTTAGTATATAGATACTTAATAAGATGAAGTTGTTATTTAATGATGTCTTCTTTCTTATAATACACTTATTGAATTTACAAATTGACATGTACATCAATTGCTTAAAATACAATCTCATTTTAGTCATTTATAAAAAAATATATAATAGTGACTGATATTAAAACTTTAATAAGATCAACAACATATGTTATTTATTATTTCTAAATTTTAGGAGATGAAGTATTTAAGTATTAAAGTATTGCAAGCTTAATATATTTAACCCTAAGAATATTGGTATTAAAATACAAGCAAAATGTGAAACAAATTTAGTTAGGAGGTGTTTGGTTTCGTTTTATTTTTAGGTTTTTTGTTGTTGTTTTCATAAAAAATAAAACAGTCCCTAAAAA
>JANZLX010000008.1:21182514-21202256 GCA_025531955.1 Erythroxylum orinocense
GCCGGCGTGGACGAGCGACGACGCGACGGAGAAGACTCGACAGACGGACGGAGGAGAAGAGGAAGACTCGAGCAGACCACCACCGTGCAGATCCAGACCAGGGAGGGCGGTGAAGCGGCGGGAGAGAGACGGACGGCAAGGAGCAGGCGGCGGAGATGGACGGAGGACAGCGAGGCAGAGAGAAGAGAGAGGCGAGAGTAGACGGAGACGGACGCGGGACTCGGGGGGGTAGATTTTTAGGGTTAACTTTTTTTATTTGCAACTAAGTCCCTAACATTTTTAAAATTTCCGGAATACACCCTAACATTATACGGGTCGGGTCCCCATTGGGGATGGAGACTATAATCTCCATCCCCGCCCCGAATATAAATGGGGAAAAATTCCCATCCCCTACCCCGTTTATTCGGGGCAAAATATGCCCCCATACTCGCTCCATTCGGGTCAGGGAATATCGGATCCCCATCGGGGCGGGGCTTTTTGCCATCCCTAACTTTTACCATGTATATTTTGCAAGCATTTTCTGAAAATGACTTTAAAGGTTTCTCTTATCTAGTGAACAACACTTCATTTCAAAGTATTCCTAACGACTTTTCCTGTAAATTAGTTAGAAACCTCCACTAAATTCCTTAAAGATCATTTCTAGTAGGGTTCCTTCCTACCTTAGGAAGCCTGAAAACCTGAAGCCTTCTGTATTCTCCTATAATTTGAAACCATTTATGCAAGTTTCTAGTCATTTTGGAGACAAATTATGTTAGGATTTTTTTAAGTAGCTTTTTCCTTATTTATTTGTAGGTCAATCCATACTGAAGTAAAAAATAAACAGTATAAAATAACATGTAACCTATGTCTGTACTTGGTAAGTGGCATATCATTAAATGTAAACCACGATCCTGATGTTGGTCGAGTTATGGTCTTCAAATTTTGCTATATTGGTTCTATGGTTAAAGAATCCACATCTTCTACTTCAGGCTCTCCTCTATGGGTTGTGCAGGAGAATTAAGATTTGAGTTAGCTATGAGACATTAGCCATCTGCTCTGTGTCAGAGTTAGTCTTAGATATATTGTGAACTTGAGTTAGAGAGATTAGCGGGGATTAACTGGCAATGGGTTGGTTAGATAGTGGTTATAATTTGGGTTCTTTTTCTAGTCCCTTTTTTTTAAAGGGTGAGGCTTTCTTCAATTTTGGTGTAAGATGGACTTGCGTGGTCTTTGTGTTTCCATTTTATTTTAGGATTTTGAGGTTTCTTCTAGGACGGTTGTTGGAATAGTGGGTATTACATTTTGAAGACTTTTCCACAGTCTGAGGCTTTTAGATATGAAATACTGGGGTAAGAGGTTAGTCTATAAGAAAAAAGATATATGACAAGGATTATACACAATCTTTGATTAGTCTCTAGCTTTGTCTGACTCTATCTTTCTTAGTTCTTCACAAATTCTTAATAATTCCTTTTCTTTCTTTTAAAACTCTGAGCTGTAGTAATGCTGTGCCACATATTTTTTTTTAAGTCTACATCAAGTCTTTATGCCTGATGTAGTAGTTTTTAATGTAACTGTTGAATCTGGAATCATACTGAATCTGACTTGATATGCAAATATTGTGTTTGTGCATTTAAACCTTTTAGTCTTGAATCAATACAGTAAAGTACTATGATTTTAGCAACTGCATTCTTAGTCTGCCAATTTAGGACTTCTTTAGCATGGGTCACTGGAGAGTAAGTGCCTTGAGGAGATACCTATGTAGGAATCAAAAATGGGTGAGTTGTTGCCTTAGTCATCTCATTTGTCTGTCTCTCTAGTGGAGGGAACACCTTATTATACTACTTTGATGGTTTCATTGTGAAACAAGGAATTGGTTCCAAAAGTTGTTTTGGAACAGTAGGGATGATATCAAGAAATGGCTATATCCTACTTCTCCTTATAGAAGTTGTTGGAAAGATGTTAGTCTTATCCTAGGATTTTTTTTTGCCAATCTAAGGCTTAGAGTCATCATCATCATCTCTAAACTGTCTTTGTACTTGAGGATGCTATTAGGGTATGTATTTGTGCTTTCCCTTCTTCCTCTAATTATCCTCTGTTTCAAAATCTGTGTAAGAAGCATCTTCTTCCATCATCTTTGCCGCTGGTGAGATATACCTTAAGTGGCTTTTAAGCCTCTTATTCAATATTCACCCAGTAAACCCAAGGTAGTCAAAAAATCGTTGCATAGAGATAAAAATATTTTCAAATCTTTAGTAAGCAACATATAGAGGCAAAATAGGGAACATGTGTGAACACACAAAAACAAGGAGTTGCAAATCAATCTGGTTTTGAATGCTTATTTGGGCATTAAATGCAATCTCCAAAGCATAAAATAGACGCAAGCACCGAACAATTCTAGAAGCAAAAAGAACAAAAAAGCATATGTATTATTCAGAATAATATCCATGAATAAACATAACAAATATCAGAACAAAAGAATGGTCTCAGAGAAAGACAAAACAAAAGCATTAAACCTTATTTTAAATCCAAATCAACAAGAATCAAGCAACTAATCCAAGTGAAACAATTAAAGGAAGCTTTGATACCACAACAGAAAACAAAAATATTACGGAATCCTAACGGATCCCAATAATTGAATAAACTTGAATAAAACATAAAACGATTTAGAAATCGTACTTTGTTCGCCTTCCTGTTGAAAAATCTTTGAAAAATTTTTCCGATTAATCAATCACAAGTTGTTCAAATATCCAGCCTCTGATGATATCCATAGAACAATTCTCATCTGATTTGAGAGGAAGAAGACAAAAAGTGTTAGCTTCTAAAGGCTCTTCCCTTTAAATAGAAAAAAGTCATAATTGTCTTTTATTAAGATGATTCATAAGTAGCATCAAAGAATAGTAATTCTCACACTAGATACCTTGGTAATCTCAAGGTTGAGAATCAATTATACAACCATAATTATGAGATAATTTATAAACACATAAATAATATTTTATTTGAAATTCTCATAATTAGATCAGTTCAGTGACTTATTTTCTAATAATCACCCACATATTAGTTTAAGTATCTCTATACTTTAATTTATGAGATTAATTACTTTATTTATAAGAAAGAAACATAATACGTGCTAGTTTTACTATTTCAGCAAAATCTAGTCTTGGTGAACCTATAATTAGGATCATTTATGAATAACACATAAGTGTAAATTGAATTTTATAATTATAATCTCATCATAATTTCAATTACACAGTAATTATTTAAAAAAATTTATCTTTACTATTAACATATAAAATATTAATTAAATTAATACATAAAAATAAATAAAGTCTTTGTATTAATTCATAATAATGTCATACATTATTTTGCATCTAATTGATTGACTGCAAATGTATAAATTAACACTTTTAATCACAATGCTTGAATCTTGTAATAGTTTTTACATTAAGATTCAATTTGGCATCAGGAATTAGTGAGATAGGACTCCCGTATGTTGTTATGATGAAGTCCAAAATCACTATGATTTATTTCTTGTTACGGTTTTCTCGTAAGGAACAGCGAATGAACAGGAACTGCAAAGAAATGACAGACGAGATCGCCTGATGATTACAGGAAAACGAAATGAAGTAGCCATGGCAGCTAGCCAGTGTTTGGCGACAGCACTAGTTGGTCATTATTGCAAGGGAACATCATGCTCGTCTGGCAACTCATAATAGCTCCACTTGACACGGTATTATTGCTCAAGGGCTTTGATTGATTGATTACGCTTTTCTTTTTTTTTTTTGGTACATGTTGTTGGCTTTGGTTAACATCTCAAGTTTAGAATCATTGTACTACATGTTCTGCTGTGAATTACATTAGGACCATTAACACGGAGATGCAATAGCTGTAATAGAAAGCAATTCTAGGAGTTGGGGAGCTCCCAAGAAGACTGATAAGATCATCAGCTTGTTGAAATATGAGTAAGTAACATATAGCGTGCAGAAAAATAATTAATTAATGCAACTATGTATTAAGGAATGAATGTCATGATCGAACCTTGTCCTAATAAATAAAGTAAACTATGTGTGACCAACTGCAAATGAATGTTAACATGCCTTGGGAACCTAGACGAAGTTCCTCTTGTAAGATGCAATGAAAGCAACAATACCATGGTAAACATCCAAGTCATAACAGGACATCGTAAGAGTGTGCACAGTTTGCTTAGTTACTACGCATATGATATAAAAGAAACGACCAAGTTCTTTCATCCCTCAAATATCGATAGACTAATGAATAGGACTAAAACACCAAGATTTGCTCGAGGTTTGTCAATGTTAGGCTTAAATTCATCTTATTTCTAGCACTTATCTTACACTCTAGATTTTCGTAGTAAGAAAAACACTTAATTTGCATGTAAAAAGCTACGTACCAGTATCATCATATCACAAATGTTCTTGGTTTTAAAAGTTCTCTTATTGCTTGCTATGGGAAGAAGGCAGGAATCCAAGAAAAAAAGAAAATGGGGTCGCCTAGCCGCAAGCAGGATTGTACTTTTGACAAGGCGTGAAGACAAAAGGAATAAAAGCGAAGGAGAGCAGCATACGTCCTTAGCTTGCACGCCAGGTTTTGTTCATTCCCTTTCTTTCCAGAGTTACTCGTTCTTTCTTTCTCCCACATGTCTGACACCATTTTCGCCAAAGCAATTACCAATTTTATCAATAATATCCAAATTAATTGGTATCCCCAAATTGGCAATCTTTTAGGCACTGTACTTCTGGGATGATTTACTTTCCCTCTCAATCTCAAGGCTTAGCTTACAAGCATGACTTCCGTCATGACATCTAACATCACATGAGACATGAGGGTTCTTTTTATGGGACCATAACAAAAACCAATGGGACCCCATTAAAAGGAAAAATCCCATATCGTAACTTCTTTCATAAGCCTGATTTGATTCTTAAAGCAAGCATAACAAATTAGCTTAAAAAATGTAGCTGCTCAACTAAACTTCTCAAACACAGTCAACTTCTCCTTTAATGAAACAATATTTACTCGACATGACAGTATTGATATAAACATCTGGTAAGAATCAATCTGCATTTTATTTTTCTTTTTACTTTAGTGCGAGAGCTAGAGACTGTTTTGCCTTTTGCCTCATTAAATATGTTGGAACAGCCAAGGCAGGAGCTCTTTAGTTGACTTCTTTGCTTGTGGATTGGATTCTCTGTCCGGCCAACCAACCTTAACTGACACCAACTTACCCATCGTCCCTTGTAAGGTCTCAGATGGCTTTGGTGATCTCCCGTTAACCAGCTTATCTCATGGGTCCATTTCCCTTGAAAACAAAACCCACCTACTTAAATTGTAATCTAAAAGATAACAAGGATTATCTTGTTTGTGTTGGGTGGGGGGATGGGGATGTGAACATTTGCAATTTTTTAAATGGTTTTAGGTCACTTAACCGAGACCCTATAGAAGCTGCCATAGCCCGGCGTTTCGTTTGTAGTCACGTGGCATTTTCCCTCAAGTTTGGACAAAACAAAATTCTGGTTTTAAGGTACAAAGGACTAGGTAGAAATAAAATATAATTTGTGTTTTTTACGTTAGAAAAGACACAGTTTTTGAACAGAAAAACATTCACAGACCACGTTCGACCAAAAAAAAAAAAAACCATTTTACAAGAGCCATTATTACTCCAAACAGTGTGTTAGATTAGTGCACAAAAGACACGCTTACAGGCACACAAATCGGGTGGTTGAGTGATTTGTTGTGTACTGTGGAGAGGAAGAGTAGAGAAGCCATTTTTATCTCACGGAGAGAGGAGGAGAGATTTTTGGACAAAGATGCTCTAAAAAAGGCATCAATGTGGCTTCTTTATTCTTCTTTGTGGTTTATCCGCTGAGAATCTAATCCCTCCATTTTTTTTTACTAAACCTTTTGCATTAATACTCAATTTACATCGCCCTTTCTTTTGCACGCTCCAACACCCACATTCACAACATCTTTTGCACCGTTTCTCTCTATCTCCTGATTCCCATTTCACTCGCTGAATTTGTCATTTTTCTCGCTCTAAATTTAGAGTGAAGTTTCGCAGTTCTTGGATTTGGTTATCCGACATCTTTTTAATCAGGTACGCGCAGCCCCTTCTTCAGTTTTTTTTTAACGATTAGAGTTGATATAGCTAAGAGTTAACTTTGTTGTTGGCATCTGTTTTCTTGGCGTTTCTAGAGGTGGCCGCTTTCTTTTTGTTTCCTTGCTTGTCGAACTTAGTGGCCAACGACGGGTCAGTTTCTTTGTTTTACCTTTCAATGCCACAAAAGGTCTGCTTTCTGAGTGTTTGATAAATCATGTTTGTCCTTTTGTTTGTTTTTGGTTTCTGAAAAGCAGGTGGCTAACAGGATCTTGAGTGAGCTATTTGACTTTTTTAGAAGTTTAGGCATTTAAACGAGTTTGGTTGAATAAGAGCATTTCACAATTTTTCTTAATATGGTCGTGTTTAAATTTATTATCTTTTATGAGAATTTTAATATTGCTATGTTGATCACTGCATTTTCGTGGAAAGAAGCTTACTTGTTTCAGTGTTGTATTCGTTACTTTGAATATGCTTCGGTTTTACTTGTCCCGGGGTTAGCGCTTGCTTTGGTATCTGTTTCTTATTTTCTGTTTATTTGCCAGGAGTAATGGAGGCATAGATAAGTAAGCTGGGGATCATCCACCACAGAGTTTAGTGCTTGAATGAACTTACGTGCATTGCTTTAGAGAAGCAGGTTGGTTTCCAGCATTTTCGTCTCTCTTCGTGCTTTACAGGACTGAACTAATTGTTTCCTTTCCATTGTATTCCTACCATGTGTTTCCAGTGTTACAGATTATAGAATTTTGAGATGAATTGGAACTCTCAGATGGAGTTACAGTACACGAGCACCAACTACCCTTACAATTCGGCTGGTAGCTTTATAGAATATTTTGAAGGACTCACATATGAACATGTGAATTTTATTTTCAATGGTGTCTCTCACATTCAGGTACCCTATATTGACAATATGGTAAAACAACCCTTAATGCTTATTCACGTTTTGAAATAGGAAGAGGGGTTTATTGCTCTTCCTCTTAATTAAAGTTTTGCTATCTGCAGAAGAAACTGCAGTTTGCTGATGTACCATAACATGCCTCGTTCAATGCTTTTTCCTCGGAAATTGTTTGTTAGATTAATTTAATAATGGTCAATCATAAACTGGAGGAGGCCTTCTTGCTTAGGTTGCTTTACATAGTGCCTGTGTGAATGTTCCCTTATACTTGCAGGACGGTGTTTACCCCTCAATGAATGCAAGTTCCTACAAGTTTGGCGTTTCCCAACTGGGGAGCACTTCATATGAGGATCACAGCCATTGTTATGCAGTTCATGATCATATACCACAAATTCACGAGCACAGGAGGACAATGGATAGTTCTTCTACATTAGACAATGGTCAGAACGCTGTGGTAAATTCAGAATGGGAAGCAGAGGAAAGCGCAATTATGCATGAAAATCCCGTGGAATGTTAGTTATGAATTTCTCTTGTGTGTTATGATCCCAATTGTTTACGTTTCAATATGGTAACTTTTGGCAGATAATGTTGGATTCCAAAATTATTCCTGGATATTTTCTTCTCTATTTTTTGGCACTTTAATATGAACTTGATATTAAGATTTGTACTCAATTCAGTTGAACTATGTCACCTGGAATTAAGGTTTTGTTGATTAGTAGAATCTCTTTCCTATTAGGTTATGAAATATCTTTACTTGCATACTATTTGTTGTAACTTATGCTATTTTTTCTAACATGTAATGTTTTCACTGCTATACAGGCATGCGGAGACATCAGAATGCTCACGACTATCATCAGGTGAGGTGACATCTAGGTCCCACTGTGCACCAAATTATGCTTGAATTTTGTGAATGTCTTCCCCCTACTCTCCCTGATATTTAGGATTGACAAAAGCTTGAAAAATTGTGGAAGCTGCTTCAGTGTCAAAAGTTCTGAAAACGAATTGATTCTGAATGTTGAAAAGAAAAACATCCAAGTAAAACGACTGATATGGAGTGCTGAATGTGAGAATAACATCAAGAAAACTACATCCTTGATACTGCAACCATGTACATGGTTCTGAATAATCTTAAATTTTTTAACTTCCTGCACTTTTATTTTCAGTTGCTTCATTGCATGGTTGTGAATTATCTTCAATTTTTTCAACTTCCTGCACTTTTATTTTCAGTAGCTTCATTGCCATCCCTTACAGTTTCCTTGGGCTTTTGCTAATCTTTCAAGCTTTTCCCTACAAATTGAATAAATTTCAGAGTTAGGGAGCTTTTGACCTCAATTTTCCTTTTAGTAGGAGTGCTTTCAGAAATCATAGACTGCGTACACTATTATGATTCCTTTGCTTTTATTAGTTTTTAAGCTGTTCACCTGTTTCCTTTGTAAGCTTACGATAGATAAGGTAATGGACAATCAAAATCTGAAAATACGATCTAAGAAATTGACGTCACTGTATAGCTGAATGGCTCCAAATTTAACTCTTTGATTCGTTTCTCTTTTATGAGCGTATAAAAAAAGTTATATCTTGTGTGGTCCTTTATTCATAATCATACAAGTATTTTCTACTAATAATGCAGGGTATTTGGGAAGACAATGTTGATCCTGACAATATGAGTTATGAGGTTAGGCCATTGTTCCCCACGTAGCTTCATCATTAGCTTGTTTACTTATTACGCTTCTCTATTTTCTTTTCCTCTCTCACACATAATTATGATAAGGCAATTGTTTACCTGTAGTCTGGTCACTTTCCAGAATTGTCATGGTACAACCAAATTCACTGAAACTGTTGAATATTCTAAACATTCTGCCTCATAGGATCTTCTTCCTGTTTTGTGTCTGATTGACAAGTATTTTTGGATCATGAAAGTTAACAAAGCCCTCCCATTTCAGGAATTGCTTGAATTGGGTGAGACTGTTGGAACTCAAAATCGTGGCCTTTCCCTAGAGCTTATTTCCTTGCTTCCAACTTCAAAATATAAGTGCAGTTTCTTTTTGAGAAGGAAATCAAGAAGCGAAAGGTAGTACTAAATATGCTATTTGTTGTAAGGGACATTTATTCCTGTATGCGGAGTGATTGTCTATGTTCTAACAGCTATCATATCTCAACTGTCTTAACTTCAACACTGTCGTAGGACAGTGTCACTGGTCGATCTACATTCTTGTTTTATTTGTTTTTAATTATTTTGGATGTACATGTGAAGTTGCTAATTTAATAAATATGAAATAACAAAAGGAAGTGAAGAAAGAATCGAATTTGATATTTGAATCTTTACGTGTCTGCCTTGTTGCAGAGAATTAGTGACTTGGTTCTGTTTTGTCTTTGGTTGTGTTTTATTGGTTCATGGATTTGGCTGGATATTCGATCAATAACTTTAGCAATCATGTTAATGATATGAAGGCATGAACTGAGGGCCAACATTGGAGCGACCCAATTTGAGGCATCCTCCACTTTTTGTACATTGTACAAGATGTAGTGATGACATAGATGCCAAATCCTAACATTTGTCTGCTGTGTTATTGTGTTTGATGGCATTCTATTGTTGCTCGACATATGAGAAGTTGGATACAATTGATATGGATACTTGACATAGAGACCTTTCAATTTTTCCCAATGCTGCATACTTGTTCCATTATATATGGATACTTGACATAGAGACCTTTCAATTATTCCCAATGCTGCATACTTGTTCCATTATACTTCGAACTTCCAAATTAGTATTGACCATGACACTTGAGATTTTGATTGGTTTACCTATTGTTATTGGTCTGGATCTATAGGACTCATGGCTTTACCACGTTATTATTCTTTAGATGTCAGAAATGCATAAGAATGTACTCGTGCATGCTTCAAGTATTAAGTCCATATACAAGGTTTTTCATGTTTCCTATAGATTTAACATGGTCTAACCGTCCTGTCTGTGTGGAAGTAGGTGTGTGATTTGCCAAATGGAATATCAACGAGGTGATCGAAGGATTGCTCTACCATGCAAACATCTCTACCATGTTGATTGTGGTACTCGATGGCTTACCATTAACAAGGTGGCAATTTGATTTCTAATAAAACTTGAAAGTTATACGAATGGGGAGCCATTTAGCCATATTCTAACGTTCATTACCACGCCATTGCTTTCAGGCTTGCCCCATATGTTACAAGGAGGTGTTTGTAGATGGGTCAAAACGTTGAGGAGCATCTCTGATAAGCAACCAGAAGATTTTTCATTGTCGCGTTTGTCCTCAAGTTTGGGTGTTTTTTCTTCAGACAGATTTGCTTGGTTTAGTTTCCCATCTGTTATCTTGGAAAGATATTAGTTTTGTAATTAACTGCAGCTATGAACTTTACCTAAAGATTGATGTGTTAAGAGGCTGGAGAGCATTTAAGTTACAACATGTGAGATACTGATGAAAGTATGTAAGAAAATGCTGCTACCAGACTGATTGATGGTTATAGTGAACCTTTTAGTGTATGTCCAGCAAAAAGAAAAGAGAGAAGAAGATGAGAAGGAGAGCAGAGGGATGGGATAGGGAGGATGAGGAGGAACAAAGAATCCATGAATGAAGTTTGTGAGCGTAGGAAACGTTAAGCATTGCTTAGTTAAGCCCATATGGTATTGAACACGGTCAAATTCTGACGGCCTCAGTATCGTGCTTAAATCATTGAACAGCAGGAGTACGGAATCTTTCCATGAGTTCAGCAACTCTTTTCAGCTTAGATCATGTTTCTGTTAGGCACCTGGCATACAAAAATGTCATTTCTTATTGCACCGCAGGTCTGTTCCTAGTACATAAACCTGTACACCGTTGACCTTCTCCACCTTGAGGCATAATTCATGTGACACTTTGAGTGGTTGAGAGGCATTAATGGTTGTAGAACCCGAAGTTGGTGCCCCGTTTACTTTGTGCTAATTATTTTAGCTGCTCGTGGTTAGTGCAAGTTTTTGATAATTGGTCTGATGGTATGCATTATAAATTATCATGTTCCCCCTTACTGCTCCACATGCTTGAATAATGGAGATTATCGTCTGTTTTAGATAACTGCCCCATGTTTATGAGCTTCTAAGAACATAATTAATGATTAATAGCATAACACATGTAACATCTGAAGACGCACGTTAGGGGAATAGATCTTTTGTTCCCACAACGATGTTCCTCCTATATTAAACACAACTTTATCCCTTTATTGCAATAAATAGGATGGATGAGATTATTTTGGCATAGAGGGAATAGCGTTGTGGGAACAAAAGGTCTGTTATGGATGGATGAGATTTTTTTTTATATACAAAGGAATAAAAGGAAAGCGTAAACAGTTGGTCTTGGGGTTAAAACTCTACACATATCCTCAAAGGGGAAAGTAAGACTTCTCGAAGAAGGAGACTGCAAACAGGTAAATCCGAAGCCAAAAGACTCTGTAGCAGAAGTTAACCAATCATTGCAACGATTTCCTTCACGAAACACATGATGAATATGAACTGGCCAGGATTTAGCTAATAGAACATGAATAGCCTTCACTAAGGAAGTAGTATAGGAAGACATCGATCTTGAGGAGGAAAGAATGCTAATGACTACCAAGGAATCAACTTCTTGCTCAACTCGTCAATAACCCATGGATGAGATTATTTTAACATAGACGGAACAACGTTGTGGAATAGAAGATCTGTTTTGGTACTTTAGTGACCTATTACTGAAGCAATGTCCTGTCCAATCAAAGAAATGACACAGTAGACAAGTAGGAGTTGCTTGATTGGTTCAACTCCTTACTTAAGGCTCTCCTTTGTAGGAGGTCTTGAGTTCGAGTCACCAAAAAAGAGGGGAGGGCAATTTTTCCTGTTGATGATTCTCTAGCCTCCTGGGCATGCTCCTTGGTCGGATCAATTACGGACGTTTCGCTTCCAGCGGCAGTGTAGGAGTTGCAGTTACTAGGGAACCCGAAGCTGCTAGAACCTGATGTTGAGCAGGGCCAGTGATCAATCAGCAGCTGACCAATCAGTATGTGACGACTCCTTAAGCACAGAAGTGTACAAGCTATGTAGGAACCTGAGAGATCTTAGGGTTTCAGATTTACCTTCTCTAGGGCTCTTAGGGTGGGGACTTAGGGGCTTAGGATTAGTCAAGCAAAAGTTGAGATACCTAATGTATATCGAAAAAAAGAAGAAGAAATGACACAACAATTTGAGTAAGCCGCATATGCTACCATGCCTAGTAAATTCAGAGTTTGGATTTCAATTTTACCTTGTCCAATCTGTCATGCCTCACTACAAGAAATCATGAATTACCGATGGAAAATTGGCAACAGTTAAGACACCGTTGCCAATTACCAACGGCAATTATATACCGTCAAAAAACTAGTATGGATTTCAATTATCGAAGGTAAAAATATCCGTCGCTGACATTGGTAGAAAATGAGTAACACGACAGTGTTTAGCGACGGTAATTCTATACCCGTAAAAAAAGTTGCCTGAAAAATTTTTGATTAACGACGGACCAAGTACTGTCGATAAACAAGGCTAGAGAAACTGACGGAGAATTGAAGATTTGAAATTATCGACGGAATATTAGCGATGAAAAAGTCCGTCGGTAAATTTTAAACCAATACATCATCGTCTCCTTGCAATTGAATGTTATTAACTTACACAAAATGAAGTCGTTTTGTTCTGGTTTAAAGAAACACGCAACTGGCTCCCCCCAACCCCCCTGGATTGATTTTCTTCTCCTCCCTCCCGTGTCACCTCCTCACCTCTAGCGACGACTCCCTCCACTTTCTGGTCGGACATTGGTGTTGTGGTCGGCGTCGGAAGCTAGTCCTCTTCTCCCACGACCGTTGCATTTTCGGGAGGTATATTGCAAACGGTTTAGGTTTTCTGTTAAGTAATTTTTTTGTTTATTTGATTTGTTTGGTATGTTTTAGTAATTTGCAAATAGGTAAGAAGAATTAAGGTTGAAATGTTAGTGTTAGAAGTTTGAGTTCTGAAATTTTGATGTGATGTTGCAGAGGTTGTTTGATGCATATTAGGTGTTTGTTGAAATGCCTCTTCTTTGTTGTGATTGTTTTAGTTAGAAGATGAAGTTGGTTAATTCTTCCTAATAGGTGTCCTTAGTTGTTTGGTTTGGTTTAGTCCATTTTGAAGTGCACCTAATAGTTCTTTAAAATTTGATAATGGTTTTGCATTGTGTAAATGCATAAAGATCGTTAGAAATATGTTCTAAGTTTAGAGATGATACATATAGATGGGAGCCTATTTTTAAAAGGTAATGTATGTAGTAGCAGATGGTAATTGGTCTTGAGAGGATAACTAAAAGTTGAATGAGGAAAGGATTAAAACATGGATGGAAAAGGATTATATGTGGTTTATATATAATCCTTTTACATCAGAAAGTGGTTACATGCATATAACTAAGGGATTATACACATGTAAACCACATATATGTAACTAAGTAAAGGCTTCAACTGCCTCAAAAGGCAGATAAAATATAACATCTTTAAAAAGTAATGATATATGCATTCTTGAAAATATCGAAGATACTCTTAGAAAATAAGGTCTAAAATATATAATTGTTCAAACTACAATTTGACAACATAATTGGATGCATATCAAATTTGACTTGAGTTCGAGTCTAAATACAATTGTTTTCTGCTCTTTACATCCCTCTTAGTACATAAGCAAAGATAAAGTGATTCTATTATTACAATTCCATTACAATTCTTTTATTTGAAAGTCAATTTTTGTCTAACAAGTAGATTAAACAATTATTATAGATCTTTATAAGTTACCTAGCCTTATTATATAGATATTTGGCCTTTTACTATGTAAATGGCAATACCAATCAGGAATTAGAGTTTGTATAATTTGAAAAGTATATAAAAGTTAATCACATATATTTGTTATCTTTTATAATACTTAATTAAACTTGATAACTCATTAAAGTGCGCTCTATACCCTCCAATCCTTCTACCTTTCCCTTTGCTCTTACATCTACCTCTCATTATACTTAATTAAACTTGATCACTTATTAAAGTGTGCTTTATACCCTCCAATCTCTTACTTACTGCAGGACATGCTACACCATGTCGATCTCTAACTCATATATCATCTAATACCGTTTTATCGGATGGAGGAGACGTCCGCCAGCCTAGAGTTGAGGGACCTGACGGAAGAAAGTACGTAAGAATTGTCAACAATATGTAAGTGAAATCACATTAATAACTATTTGTTTTTTATTAAATTGTAGGTTTATCAATTTTTTCATTGTATAAAATTACTTCTTATAGTAGGTTGGTTTCGTCTGGACCGTACTCCAGAAATATGACTTCTAAGGCAATGTCCATCTCAGTGTATAACTCGACCAACAGACGTGGAGGCTCGGGAGAGAGAGTCTTCCCGTTTATATGGGAGGATCAATAACCCACTACGAGTATGCCCAGAGACTTGCAAATATCTAAACTTTACACTTATTTTGTACATGTTTTACTTTGCTGTATTATCGATGATGGTAATAGTATAAATTTCTGGTGTCATGTATGACTGTGTTGAGTTTTTTTATTTGTTCAATAGGGGAAAATATCATAAAAATAGGGTAAACTCTATCAAATTTTTTATAAAATATAGTTCACATATAACCATTTAGGTTAAATATGTAGGGAAAGTCTTTGGGTATTTCGGACCACAGTGCAGACATTGATAGAGCAGATGACTCAGATGAAACAACAGATGGAGCAGATGGCAACTCTGAGACAGGAGATTGAGCAGTTGAAGGGGAGAGGTAGCAGCTCAGAGCAACTGCCATCATCAGGACATTAGGATGATTGTAGTCATTTGCTTTCAATAACAAAGACTTATTATGCACATTGTAGCATTTTTATTATGAATTAAGAAAATTTGACCCTTATATCATCAATCAACTTCTGTTTAAACAAATTAAATATATCTACAAAAAAATTAATTATGCATAGATAATTCACAACTGCTGAAATTATGCATTTTCATAAGATCATTAAATAAAATTTAATATCGGGCTTAATTTAAAAAAATTTCTAACTTCCAATTACTGATGGAATATAGAAAACTGTCACAAAAATGTTTGAATATTACTGACGGGTTACACTATACCGTCGATAAATTGTTCGTTTTATTTACTGACCATTCTTTTTAATCCGTCGGTATCTTTACGCCGGTTTACCGACGGTCAGATACCGACGGTCGAAGTATCCGTCGGTATATTTTACTGACAGAAGGTCACATGAAATTTTTGTCATTATAATTATCTACGCTCATATTAACAACACATTTGTCCATCGTTAAATTCCGTCTACAAATATTATTACCGACGGAATACTTGGATTTAGCGATGGCTTATATTGTCGATAATCCCTTTATTTCTTGTAGTGCCTAAAATGATTTTTGTCTCATTTTAACGTGTCCAACTATTGGATAGGGTTGAATACCGTAAACTTAGACAAAGGATCTAAACTTTATTAATTCATGCCTTAGAAAAGAGGCATTAATCCTTTGAGTGTGGATGAATATATTGTTCATTTTCAAGAAACGATCACTTCTTTTCATACTTTTCTGGTCTGCCCCAACTGATGGGGTCATATGGGTTGTAAACGTAAAGGGAAAAAGGATGTGATTATATCAAAATACAATATACTCTTAAAACTTTTGTAACAGAGTTCCTGAAGTCTTGTAGCTAAACCAACACAAATTTTTAGCTAGTTTGAGTACCTAAAATGTAGCTCTAAATTTAAAAATTGCATAGCCAGTAAGCCTAAGTCTTAGTTTCAAATTCAGATGTCCTCTATTTGCTGCTGAAATTGCGGCATGAAAGTATAGCCAGTTGTGTTGAGTTTACCTAGGATAGAAAATAAAATCCACATCCCAAATGTGCCTTCTTGAAAGAACCTTCACTTATGTACAGGTACTAACTGCATTGACGCATTTTAACACCACTTACAATTGAAGGAAGGTCAACCCGTTGAAGTACTAGAGGACAGGCAGTATTTGCAAGAGGGATTAAAAAGATAGTATAAACATATAGCTTAAATCTTGCCAATAGTCGTAGCGCAGATTATGGAAGCTTCTCAACTGGTTCAAAAATGATATCATGTACATAGTGTATGAAAGAGGACTACTTGTTTCATTTCTCTATTTTGTCAATAGTACAATGTTTACAACTTTGTAAGCGGTAGTCACTAGGTTTTCCTAGACCTATTATATATTCATACTGACTTGTCACGTAACCTAAAGTCACAAGAAGTCAGTGAAATTCCTAGCTGTAGCTTCATGAGCAAATCCGGACTTTTGGATCAAGACGGATTTAATAAACTGAAGCACCAAAGAATCCATTTATTTGGCACCGACATCATATTGGAGGATTAATATATATATATATATATATATTCATATAAACTTTTCTTCGTCAGAGAATCATTGACCAAGTGTAATTGATTTTTTTTCCAGTTTCCAACAACTCTTTACGTTCATCTACATTATGCAGGAGGTCTAGCAATCACGTACAGTTCTTTATTTGACTTGCACACTTCTGCATCATACATTTTCACCTGGTCACCGCTACTAAAACAAAGTATACAGTAAGGGCAAGTACAACTTCGTCTCGTCCATTAATCCAGTTGCTTTTAACGAAGGCTTTAAATTGTGCGTACAAATTACAATTGCATGCAATCTTATATCTTATCGCAATTGTACTGTCATAACAGTATACCTTAGTATTTCTTGTTATAAATTTTTGTTTGAGGTTTCCTGCTTGGTATTGGCTTACAAACTCGATGCACGGTGGGAAACTATCAATTGCAAGGTATGAAAAGGCTACAGAGTCGTTTTCATTTGTATAATATAGATAGGGTGAGATCTGAAGCATATTATAATGCTTTAATCCAGGTTGTTTGGTCATTAAAAAATAACATGTTAGTGTTTGAAAGAGTCGAAAGCTCCTATATAAAGGGCTGACCCTGCTGCTCAATTGATCATACACAAAACGGAAACGTTCTGTCTTCAAACATGAGAACCCAAGTAGAGAAGAGGCACTTGCCTCGTCTGATATGCGCTCTAGCATTCTGCCTCATAGCCACTAGTGTCATCGCAGATAATCAGAAACCTTACATTTACGCGTCTCCGCCACCACCCCACCACCACGGTCATCATCCAAACCCACATCCACCAAAGCATATTGTGGATCCATCACATCCCTACAAATCTCCTCCGCCGCCACCAGAGGATAAGGATGATCATCCCCCACACAAGCATAAATCACCTCCAAAACATGAAGAGCACCCACCACATCATAAGTCACCTCCTCCACCACTTCCTTACCATTATACATCACCACCTCCGCCATCTCATTCTCCACCACCACCACCATACCACTATAAATCTCCTCCTCCTCTAATTAAGTCTCCACCACCTCCTTATCATTATACTTCACCTCCCCCTCCAAAGAAGTCTCCACCACCGCCGTATCATTATATTTCACCTCCTCCTCTAAAGAAGTCTCCACCACCTCCTTATCATTATAGTTCACCTCCCCCTTCAAAAAAGTTTCCCCCACCTCCTTACCATTATACATCACCTCCTCCTCCAAAGAAATCTCCACCACCTCCATATCATTATACTTCACCTCCTCCTCCAAAAAAGTCTCCACCACCTCCATATCATTACACATCACCTCCCCCTCCAAAGAAGTCTCCACCACCTCCTTACCATTACAGTTCACCTCCTCCTCCAAGGAAGTCTCCACCTCCTCCTTATCATTATAGTTCACCTCCGCCTCCAAAAAAGTCTCCCCCACCTCCTTACCATTATACATCATCTCCTCCTCCAAAGAAGTCTCCACCACCTCCATATCATTATACTTCACCTCCTCCTCCAAAGAAGTCTCCACCACCTCCTTATCATTATAGTTCACCTCCCCCTCCACAGAAGTCTCCATCACCTCCTTATCATTATAGTTCACCTCCTCCTCCAAAGAAGTCTCCCCCACCTCCTTACCATTATACTTCACCTCCACCTCCAAAGAAGTCTCCACCACCGCCATACTATTACACTGCACCTCCTCCTCCAAAAGTATGATCTCTATTCTTCTAAGAAGTCTCCACTTCTATTGTACTAAAAACAAACTATTATTAGGTTTATTGTCTAATAATTGGAATCTACTCGATTCTAAAGAATAATAACTTCATGACTATGTTGTTGGTTGTGAAGAAATGAAGATTATATATGTTTTTATCTTGTAATAAGATTTATGTTTTGGTTACATGAATAATCAAAGGTTCCTTCTTAACCTAACAAATGTATCGTTCATTTCTTTACAATTAGCAATATGAAACTTTTGCTTATGTTCCTTTATTACTATTTAAGTCAACTATAAAGAATTACGTGCTTTTCAAAGTCCATCTTTGATACTACTATCGTCTGCAACCAAATTCAAAAGAAATCACTTCCGTTAAAATAAATTATTGTAGTAGCAGTAGCGGATATCGTTTTCATAAGGAATCTTTACAGTAATAAAATTACAAATTCAAACGAAACAAGTAACGAAAGTAAAAGGGGTATTTTGGTTCACGACAATATAAGCAGAATTATGAGAAAAATCACAAATCGAAAGTAACAATTGAGTCTGAAAAATTAATGAGAAAATACCTTGGTTTCGGGTCACCGGTATTATCACGCTATTATGGATCCTCGATATAAAATTGCAAACATTAACAAACATTCATTGGGGAAGTTTTCTCTTAAGTGTAATGACTAGAAACATGTATTCTAACATTCTTATTAAACAACAACCTAGATACGATCGTAGGTGTAATTGAATAATAGCATTACAAATCAAGAACCAAGGAGCAAGTGAAATACATGTACGATATGCAATCAATCAAGAAAATATCTCCTTAGAATTTTCAACTCTAACGTAGAGAAGTTAATCCTAATTGTTATCTGTGATTAGCGAAACTAAACGTCATATTTCGTTAATCTGGCGATTGAACCAATTAATTCTTATTTGCGCACCTAGAAATAAATGAATTCAATTAGAAAGAGTAAATCTGAAGATATTCAATGTTTATTAACAACATAAACTCTATTCAAAACATCTCACCATAATAATAGATAACATGGATCCCCTTAACGAAGACAATAGATTTAGCTACTTATAATAGAATTGAAAACAAAAGAAATAACAAAGCTTATGGTCTCCATCCCTAGTTCTTTACTTGAAAACACGAAAACACTAATGGAAAAAGTGCAGAAACCATAAAAGACAAAAGAAGAAATTAACAATGACGAAAATCTCTAAAACCCTAATTTGCCTCTCCTTGCGTCAATTACCCCTCTCTCTTTTATGACTATCTTTTTCCTTATTTCTCCTTGATTCTCCTCAGATTATGCATCCCCCAATTTTCGGTAGTCAATCCCTTTAAAAGATGGCAATCTAACCTTTAAAGATTGTGATAAGTTCGAACTTGACTTTTAAAAATTTATCTGCAGATTTATTCCATCCTTAAGTGTGCCCACATTTAGTCACTGAATTACTGTCAAATTTGGAATTTCAGATTTTTCTTCATTCTTTTACATCTTTTTGATTCCATTTCGTCTCTAAGGTCACTACAAGAAAATTTGATTTCAGCAACCAAATTCTCAGCAACCATAGTAAAATGGTTGCTAATTATATACATTTTGCAACCAAAAATTATTTGGTTGCAATA
>JANZLX010000008.1:21202356-21213622 GCA_025531955.1 Erythroxylum orinocense
ACTCAAGTGTTTGAGGGCAAAGTGTTTCTCTCAAATCTCTCTCTAACATGTTGCACTACCATAGGCTTGCAATTTCATCAATTATCATTCATTTAGATCACATGAGCTTATAGATCATAAGGACTTTATTAAGGGTTGTAATGGGGCTAGGTTCAAAGGTAAGGTAAAAATGGCAAGAGGTTAATCACAAGCATTCACAAAGTATAAAGTAAAAGGGATACTCAACTTCAATTTATGAAATAAACATATGACACAAAGGGTTACAACCACTCATACTAACTCATGCTACTATGCTTTGTCCTTCTTTTCTCTTTTTTTTTCTTTTTCTATTTTCTTTTCGTTTCTTTTTTCTTTTGTTTCTTTTTTCTGATTTTTTGATTTTTTCTTCTTCTTTTTTTTGAATAATTCTAAGAATAAGGGAAAACAATAAAAACAAGAGAAAATAATAAACACATTAATAAAAATACCTATAGAAGTATCTCAGAATAAAATACAAAACAAAAGTCCCAAATTTCTCAATACTTCATTCAACGTGTGATAGGGTAAGGCTAATGGGGTTTTTGGGTTTTAAAATAAGGTGATTGATTGAAAAACAAGGATATAGGTTAACAAATGTTTACAAAGGGAAAATAATTCGATGGGTCAATTTTAAGCTAAGGGTCTAAAAATAAGGAAGGCCTTAATCATTTCTATATCCCGTGTGATCAAACAAATTCAAACCGGTTCCATGCAAGTTCTGAAGGCAACATGAATAGAGGGGCCTCACATAATTAAAAGAAATAACATGACATAAAGATAATGTTTTTTAGACTCAAATTTTGCTCACAGGTTTAATTCAAGAATTCACCTCAATTCCACAATTTACCTCATCACACAAATGTCAAAATTTTGACTAAGTCTATAAGATTAGTTATTGCAATCAATTAACATGATTCACCTCAAAACTCACTTAGCCCAATTTAATTTCATGCATATACCCAATCTCATCCAAACTACTATGACAAAGCTTCATAGCTTAACATGCATAACCACCCGCAAAAATCAATAAACCACACAAAAAATTGAAAATATTCACACAAAAATTTCAATTCATCCTCCCACACCTAAACCAACATTGTCCCCAATGTTAAAGAAGCATAAAGATAAAGAAAAAGGTGAAGGAAGCTTCTTTATTTAGAAGTGCCGAAATCACGGGATTGGCAGATATGGCGGTTGAAATTCTTCACGCTCCCAGTAGGCCATCAAATTGTGCTCCAAATGGTGCATTGTCCATTCGATTCGACTGATCCGAGCTTCCAAATAGGTGGTTTGTTGTGGTTGGGTGGTCGGTTCAACTAGTGGTGCCCGGCGTCGTCCTGTTGACGTTCTTATTGTGGGAAAATTTTGGGTCGGGAATGGTAAAAGTAAGGTGACCTTGACTAAGATCCACAATACCCATCCTGTATAAACAATCTAAATCTAGTGGCTCTATACCACAAGCCACATTCATAGTAGTGTTATCAAGATCTAACACTTCCTAATTAACCACTAATTATGTGATATATGACCCAAGAATCAAAGGTTTAGGTTTCTTTTGCAAAACGGAATGAAACTGTGTCATAAACCAAAAATCCAAGTTTACTAGAATATGGCTATCCATACACCACAAAAAATAAATTCTACCTTCACAAAGTACCTGCAACATCCTTTCGACCAGAAAAATTAAATGCTAACAACCTGTGGATAATTTTAAAAACGGGATTCCGAAGAAAGGAACTTTTGGAAAGGCTAGCATTATAAGGATGGGTATCAATAGACCATTGACACCATAACTCCAAAGCATTCAAATGTTCATAAAAATCACATTGAACATTGATAAATAACTCAGTCTCAGTTTCAACAGTGGAAAGAAATCCCAAGGCAACATTGAATTCAGCAATCGAAAACACAAATTCCTTTCCCATCAATCTAAATTCAATAGCTTCTTTCGTATACATATCAAAATCTTTATCACAATTGAATTGGAAGGTGCTATAAAATTCTCTGGTTAATTCAATAATGGTAGGGCAATTTATTCAGGCAAAAGCACTCCATCAGAAAGAATAGACTTACATGGACAAATTTTCCGTTCACTTAGTTGTTGGAATCGGGTTGTATCTTCAGGAAGCACGAAAGAAGTGTAGCCTCTAGCTTGATTAGTCCAGTTACTTCTAGTTTCGACCTCCTTCCTCTCCTTGTGTGTTGGCGTGTACGTGGTGATGGAGCAAGAAACGGTGGCGCTAAAACTAGTTTAGGGGATGGTAAGGTGGTCTGTGAAGGGGGTTGTGGTGGGGAAATATCAACAGCGAACCTTATGGGTGTGGGAAGCCTTCGGGGGTCACTTTTCTTCCTGGGCATTGTGCCAATTTCGTGGGAGATAACCTGCAAAAGAAGAGACTAACGCAACACCAAAATCACAAAAAAGGGTGGCTGGGTGAGTGGGCAATGACAGATGAGAGATGCGTGAAGTTTTAGTGATTGGGTGAAATTGATGGACTAAGGTGAATATGGGTTGAGTATCGGCAATTGGAGATTGAGGATCAGAGAAGGAATTTGGAGTAAAACAAAGAGGGAAAATAAATAGGGAAATAAAGGAGTGGCGGTACAGCTAAAAAATTTTTGTTTTCATTTTTTTAATTTTAATTTCTTTTTAAAATATTTTAAAAAGAAAAGAAAAATAAAATGAGAGAATTTAAAAATTGTAAATTGACATTCCTTACTACATGAATTAACATAATGAAAATAAAAATTGTTAAAGAAATAATATAAACAAACCAAAAAATTACGGGTTTCTCCGAACGTGCTTCTTTAAAGTCGTTAGTTGGACCTATGTCGTTACTTACCGGGTTAGAAATAGGTTGGAGGTACCAACTCTATTTCTTCCATTTGCTTGACCGAAAAATTTTCTTAATACGGGTTAAGGTGATGTCCATTAACTTTAAATACCTTAGAGGTATCTAAACTCTGAATTTCTACCGCATTGTGAGAAAAAACGCTAGTAACAATAAACGGTCCAAGGCAACGAGATCGTAATTTTCTTGGAAATAACTTAAGCTCTGAATGATAAAGAAGAACTTTTTGTCCGATGGAAAAATATTTCCTAGAAATCATTTTATCATGAAAAGCCTTAGTTTTTCCTTGTAAATTTTCAAATTTTCATATGCCTCATTACGAATCTCCTCTAATTCTTACAGTTGCAACTTCCTACTGTTACTAACCTCCAATTTATCCATATTCAACTGTTTCACAGCCCAATAAGCTCTATGCTTAATTTCCACAGGTAAATGACAAGGCTTACAGAAAACTAACTTGTAAAGCGACATGCCTATAGGAGTTTTGTATGCCCATAAAGCATCGTTCAATTGTAAAATCTAATCCTTTCGGTTCGGAGTTACCACTTTTTCTAGTATGGACTTGATCTTTCTATTGAACACCTTAGCTTGCCCACTTGTTTGCGGATGGTAGGCGGTAAAGATTTGGTGTGTGATACTGCATCTTTTCATCAACATTTCAAAAATCTTGTTGTAGAAATGGGTTCCGCAATCGCTAATGATAGTTTGAGGCATTCCAAACTTGAAAAAAATATTTGATTTAACAAAATCAACCACGGTTTTATCATCGTTAAATTTAGTAGCCTTAGCTTCTACCTATTTCGAAACGTAGTCTACTGCTAACAAAATGTAATTCTTACCAAAAGAGAAAGGAAAAGGACCCATAAAGTCTATTCCCTAAACATTAAAAATCTCACATACCAGAATGTTCATCAGTGGCATTTGATTCGTTGATCCCAAGTTACCTGTTCTTTGACAAAGATCGCAAAACTTGCAAAACATGTTAGAGTCATAAAATAACTTAGGCCAAAACAATCCACATTCTAAAATTCTGTGAACAGTTCTTTTGGGACCAAAATGTCCCCCGCACACAGATGAATGACAAAAATGCAAAATAGATGAAATTTCATCGTCTGTGACACATCTCCTAACAATCTGATCAGAGCAAAATTTCTAAAGGTGAGGTTCATCCCAAACATAATATCTAGCCTCTCGCTTGATTTTGTCTCTTTCAACTCTAGATAGATCACTAGGTAAAGATTGAGTTACTAAAAAGTTCACTATGTCCGCATACCAAGGAATTACCTATTGAATTGCGAAACGGCTCTCATCCGGAAACATGTCATGAAGAACATCAGGCATGGTACTCGATGTGATCCTGTTTAAGTGATCGGCCAACAGATTTTCTGCTCCTTTCTTGTCATGAATTTCCACATTGAATTCTTGGATCAGTAATATCTATCGAATTAGTCTTGGCTTGGCTTCTTTATTGTTTACCAAATACTTCAGTGCAGCATGGTCAGAGTAGGTGATCACCTTCGTCCCCAACACATATGACGGAAACTTTTCCAACCCAAAGACGACCGCTAAAAACTCCTTCTCTGTTGTATAATAATTTTTCTAGGAATCATTAAGTGTCATAAAAGTATACTAAATAACATGAGGTAACTTGTCCACTTTTTGGCCCAACCAATTGCATAATTCGACGCATCGCACAACAACTCGAAGGGCATGTTCCATCGTGGTGGTTGAATAATCGGCACTATAGTGAGTCCTTCCTTTAGCTCATCAAACATACTTTTGCATGCCTCGTCAAAATCAAATTTCACATTTTTTTGGAGCAATTTACATATAGGTTGCGCAATTTTGGAGAAGTCTTTGGTAAATCGTCGATAAAATCCTGCATGACCAAGAAAAG
Organism: Erythroxylum orinocense; assembly: GCA_025531955.1. NCBI lineage: Eukaryota > Viridiplantae > Streptophyta > Magnoliopsida > Malpighiales > Erythroxylaceae > Erythroxylum > Erythroxylum orinocense. The sequence continues at coordinate 21,207,124 of JANZLX010000008.1, forward strand.
AACGAACTTTCCACACATTCCCGAGGTAAGATAAAGATCGAATAACATCTATCTTAGCCCTATCGACTTCAATTCCTTTCGACGAAATAATATGACCCAAAATAATGCCTTGATCAACCATGAAATGACACTTTTCGTAATTTAAAACCAAATTAGTTTCAATGCAATGTTTTAGCACTTTTTCAAAGTTTATAATGCATGTTTCAAATGACTCCCCATATATCGTGAAATCATCCCTAAAAATTTCCATGCAATTTTACACAATATTGGAAAAAATACTTACGATACACCGTTGAAATGTCGCGGGTGCGTTGCACAAACTAAATGGCATTCTTCTGTAAGAAAAGGTGCCGAATGGATATATGAAGGTTGTGTTCCCCTGATTCTTAGGTGCCACCAAAATCTAGTGATATCCTGAATAGCCATCCAAACAACAATAGTGAGATTTTCCCGCAATCTTTCAAGCATTTGATCAATAAATGGAAGTGGAAAGTGTTCTTTTCTAGTAATTGAATTAAGCTTCCTATAATCTATGCATACCCTCCAACCATTTTGAATACGAGTCAGTATTAACTCACCATTGCTATTTTCAATCACAGTCACACTAGTTTTCTTTGGTACTACCTGGTCTAAACCTACCCACCGAAATCAGATAAATGATGCCCGTGTCAAGAAGCTTCAAAATCTCTTTCTTCACCACTTCCATCATGGGTGGGTTTAGACGAAGTTGTGGTTGCCTCACCTCTTTTGCTTCATTTTCCATCAAAATTTGATGCATGCAGATAGTGGGACTAATTATCTTCAAATCAGCTACCGTCCAACTGAAGCTTTTTTATTCTCTTTTAAAATGTTAACTAGCTGACTTTCTTGCACATCTGAAAGTTGATTAGAAATAATAAGAGGCAATGTATCTTTCTCACCTAAAAAGATGTATTTTATATGACTAGGTAAGCTCTTTAATTCAAGTGTTGGTGGGTTGGTCAACGATGGCAACAATTTATCCACCCTCCTGGATGTTTCCGCAGACGTGAGCTGATGAAGGGGTTTGATTGTCTCCAAGCAAGATGACGTCTTATGTGGTGCAGCTGGTGGTTCACTAGCTAACATCAATTCTTCCTTATCTTGCCAATGAGATGCATTTTCCAGTTGTCCATTAAAGAATAATGACTCTTCATCTCCTTGTGAAGTTAACGTCTTCTCCTCTTGTTTACCAGATAACACAGGTTCCTCGCTTCCTTGCCACTATGAAGCCTTTTCCATCATTTCAACTTCGTCTTTGGCTTCCAAAATCCAATTCTCCTGCATCCTCGTATCAATCAAATCAACAGAAACAATAGATTGTTCATCATCTAAAATCTTCATGGGATTATAAATATTAAACTTAATTAAGTCACCATCAAATTCTATAGTTAAAGATCCATCATGAACATCTATTTTGGTTCTAATCATTTTCAAAAATGGCCTTCCAAACAAAATCAGAGTGGAGGAGGATGCGTCATTGGTGCTTATCTACAAAATTTGAAAATCAACTGGAAAAAGCATGTTTCCTACTTGGTCCAATATGTCTTCTAACACGCCTTTCAGATACACATTTGAGCGATCCACCAATTGATTCACTACTTTAATTTTTTTAAGAGGTCCAACATTCAAAGATTTATACACATCGTATGACATAACATTTATGGACACAACTAAATCTAACATAGCTCTTTCAATCCATAAATTACCAATTTGGAACGGGATAGTAAACATACCTAGATCTTGACATTTCAGTGGAAGCTTTTTCTTTTGTAAAATTGCTGAAACGTTTTCTCCCAATTGGACTTTCTCATCGAATTTTAATTTCCTCTTTGACGTACCAAGCTCCTTAAGGAATTTAGAATATCGAGGAATATGTTTAATTGCATCAATGAGAGGGATATTTACCTGAAACTTTCAGAAAGTATCTAAAATTTCCTTTTTTTGTTCTTCCTTCTTTGCTTTTGCGAATCTACTCGAAAAAGGAGGTGGAAGCACCTTGTTTTGTACCCCTTTTTGCGTCAATTCAGGTTGGGAATGTACTGTGTGCGTGATTTCTTCCTCTGCTTCTCTTTTGGAATTTTCCGGAAGTGGTTCCAGTAGTTCCTTACCACTTCACAATGTGATAACCTTCACACACTTTGTTTAGGATTAATCTCCAATTATGCTAGAAAATTTCTAGAATTTCGTGCTTCCAATCAAATAACGACAGTTGCAACTTGACTTAGCTGGTTTTCAAAATTCCTTTGTTGATTTTCCAAATTTCGGATACTTGCTTCAGTATTCTGCTGAAACGTCAAAGTGTTAGTGGTCAAAGTTTGCACTATATCTTCCAAAGAAGACTTACCTTCGACATTTGATGTTATATTTGGATTTTGATGCGACACGTATAGTTGTCTATACTGTTGAAAATTCGTGGTCGCTTGCTGTCCTTGAGGATTCCCATATCATAAATTTGGGTTATCGTGTCACCCTGGATTATAGGGGTCGTACTTCCTTTGACTTGGCCCAGCAAATCCTCCCACTTCATTCACATGCTTTGCATTTTCTTCCTGTAAAATCAGACATAAATTAGTAGAATTTCCTAACATTGAGCATATACCACATACGTTAGCTTCTTCTTTCCTCGTGAACACCAATTGTCACACCAAAGAAGTGAGGTCATCCAACCTCTTTTCCATTGAGGTCGCACTAACTTTATTCACGCCCTTTGACCTATGCCCAGTACCGATTCCGAATTATTGGGTGTTAGAGGCTATATTCGTGATCAATTCTCTTGCGACTGCTAGTATGTTCCTATCAGAAAGCAAGAGCCTTTTGTAAAAATATTTAATCAATAACTGTTTGGTTATCTAGTGATGTGGACAGCTAGTGCATAGTTTCTTGAATCTCTTCCAATACTCGTGAGTGTTTCTCCCGTGTGTTAACGAATTTCGCAAATCTCTTTCCAAATATTAGTTGCTCTCGAAGCTGGAAATTACTTTTCGAAGAAAAGTCTCTTCTTTTTGGCCCACGTTTGCACGTTTTCTATGGCTGAATAGTATAGCCAATCTTACGCATTGTCTTTAAGGGAAAATGGGAATGCTCTCAGCTTAATCTGCTCTTCTGTCACATTTTTCAGCTTTATACCTATGCAAACTATGTTGAATTCCTTCAAGTGTTTGTATGGATCTTCTCTCGGTAAACCCATAAAAATAGGTAATAAATAAATCAGCCCAGATTTTAATTCAAAAGTATTGTTATCACCTAAATCTGGGAAGTTGATGAGTGGTTGTTGCGCATCCGTTGGCACAGCTAGTTTGCGAAGAGTGCGGTTTGTGGCTAATCTATCCATTTTCTGTGTCTCTTTTTGATGTTTGGTCCGTTTTCGCAGTCTTCTCAATTTCAAGATTGTACTACAAATTATCTAGTTTGTTTGAACGCGTAACGTACATAAATTGTCAAAATTCCCTGGCAACGGCGCCAAACATTGATACTATTGTCGCCTGCAACTAAATTCAAAAGAAATCACTTCCGTTAAAACAAATTAATGTAGTGGCGGTAAGTGGATATTGTTCCCATGAGGAATCTTCACGGAAATGAAATTGCGAATTCAAATGAAACAAGTAACGAAAGTAAAAGAGGGATTTTGGCTCACGATAATATAAACAGAATTATGAGAAAAATCACAAATCAAAAGTAACAATTGAGTCTGAATGGTTAATGAGAAAATACCTTGGTTTGGGGTCACCGGTGTTACCATGCTATTATGGATCCTCGATATAAAATTGCAATCATTAACAAACATTCATTGGGGAAGTTTTCTCTTAAATGTAATGACTAGAAACATGTATCCTAGCATTCTTATTAAACAACAACCTAGATATGATCGTAGATGTAATTGAATAATAGCATTATAAATCAAGAACCAATGAGCAAGCGAAATACATGTACGACATGCAATCAATCAAGTGAATATCTCCTTAGAATTTTCAACTCTAACGTAGAGAAATTAATCCTAATTGTTACTTGTGATTAGCGAAACTGAACGTCATATTTCGTTAATCTAGCGATTAAACCAATTAATCCCTAGTTGCGTACCTAGAAACCAACGAATTCAATTAGAAAAAGTAGATCTGAAGAAATTCAATGTTTATTAACAACATAAATTCTATTCAAAACATCTCACCATAATAACAGATAACATGGATCCCCTTAACCAAGACAGTAGACTTAGCTACTCGTAATAGAATTGAAAAAAAAACAACGCTTAAGGTCTCCATCCCTGGTTCTTTACTGGAAAACACGAAAATAATAATGAAAAAAGTGTATAAACCGTAAAAGACAGAAGAAGAAAACAATAGTCACGGAAATCTCTAAAACCCTAAATTGCCTCTCCTTGCGTCAATTACCCCCCTCTCTCTTTTATGTTTATATTTTTCCTAATTTATCCTTGATTCTCTTCAGATAATGCATCCCCCAATTTTCAATAGTCAATCCCTTTGAAAGATGGCAACCTAATCTTTAAAGTTTGTGATAAGTTCGAATTTGAATTTTAAAAATTTATCTACAGATTTATTCCATCCTTAGGCGTGCCCACGCATAGTCACTAAATTGCTGTCAAATTTGAAATTTCGGATTTTTTCATTCTTTTGCATCTTTTGATTCCATTTCATCTCTAAGGTGTTGAAAATCATCTGTAAACATTTATAGGGTATTTCCATTAATTTCGGATAATATTTTCAACACATTAAAGATGATTAAGTCTAAAATAAGTGCAAATTGATGACTTAACAATCTTAAAATTTACGTGTAGCTTTTTGGATCATTCTTTTTGCCTAGTTATTAAAAGAGACACATAAGGAAATCTTATTATTTTCTTGGACTGAACAAAGATAGAGAAAGTGACGATTTAATCAGTTCGTGAACTTCAGATAGAGGCACGTCTTACCAAATGCCTAAAATTCTTTTATATCTCATTACACGTTAGGAACTACTTAACATTTTTCATCAAGTGATCACTTAATGTAAGGAACTAAGTTTATAGTTCTATAATAATGCATGCATTATGAATTTGAATAACAACAAAGCTCTCTCACCACTAGGCCAAAACCTTAATTTAAATCATCAATTGCCTAGCTTAATGAGGATCCAATCACCATTGGTTCCCTTTAATAATGCATGAAGTATGTTATTTAAGTATGACATTCTATTATATGTTTGTTTGGGTCCCTTAGCATCCTCTTCCTTATTATCAATTTATAGGATTAAAAACAGACCTAATAACTTGGATTAATTAAATTGAAATTTTTGGTAAGTCTTAATCCATTTAATATTATGAAAACCCTAGTCTGTAGCCTACCCAATACTAAAGATGACTTAATTCTCATTCAAATTCATTCTGAAGTATCATGCAAAACAAACCATACCTAGATTAAGCATAAACCAAACTATAAACTTGACCTTTTCCTAATTCCTTCCCCATAATTTTATGCTTTCTTTCTGTTCTTTTGGCAAAGAAATTGAAAATTTCCCACAGAAGTCTTGCCTTCCCAAGTTTCTTTACCCTCCATTCACACCCTAGATGTCTGCATTTCTTGTAGTTTTGGTAAGTAGGAGGAGACAACCAAAGCATTTCAATTCTTCATTCAAAACCTTGTCGTGCACATAATTAGAGTTAAAAGGCCATCATTGTCCTTATGATTTAACAAATATGTAGTTCTCCTAATTGCTTCATACCTAGTGAGGAAATTAAGTTCAAGAAATGGAACACAAATCTATTAAGTTTGGAAAAGGACACGCACTTATAATTTTCTCTAACATAAATCGTAAATGCTTCTTATGATTTGGTAGTTCTTTTAAAACCAATTATTAGTTTGAATTTAGTTTAGATTTCACAACAATTGGTAATTGTATATTTGATAAGTCATTTTAATTGCGTATAATTTAGACTTAATTTTTGTTGATGTGTTGAAATTCATGTCTGAATTTGATGGAATCGCTCTATAATTGTTTATAGATGGTTTTCAAAACTCTAAGGATGAAAAATGATCAAAAAAAGGCAAAAGAAGGAAAGAAATCTGAAATCTCCAAACTGGCCGAAATTCAGAGATTAGGTGTGGGCATGCCTAAGGATGGAATCTGGAATCTGCAGAAATTCTAGAATTTGATTCCAATTAAAACACAATCTTTCAAGATCCTCTTGCCCTCTTTCCAAAAAGTCTTCCACCGAAATTAGAAGACCATCTAATTTGGACAAAATCAAGGGAAGATAATGAAGATATTAACATCAAGAAGGAGAGGGGGATGTGATCGCGGCTTGCCGTTCGATTATAAAATCTACCCTTAGAAACCGGTCAAAAATAATTTATACGGATTGCAGTATAAGATGCAACCTCGGGTCGTCTCACTTCTTGGAACCGACAAAAAAGGTTTAAAGCTAGCCTAAAGTCAAAACATGCAATTAAAGCTGATAAAAAGGGGTTTTTGTGTATATTGATCA
>JANZLX010000008.1:21213722-21223926 GCA_025531955.1 Erythroxylum orinocense
TAACCTTTACCGTTAGAGATTCCTCGTGGGAATGATATCCGCTTACCGCTACTACATTAATTTGTTTTAACGGAAGTGATTTCTTTTATATTTGGTTGTATATGACAACATCATCAAATTTTGGTGACGTTGCCGGAAAATGTTTTAATGGTTTTTGTTAGCGATGTTTTTGTTTTTGTTTTTGTTTTTGTTTTCGTTGCTCTTGGTTACCTTGTCTTCTGTTTGTTTCAGTTTCACAGCTCTTTCTGATTTTTCAATCTTTTAATGGCATGACTCACTATTAGTATGCTTTTAATTTTGATTATTCATATTCTCCTTATTATGATAATGAGTTTTTGTTTGTTGCGACTTCTAGGTTTGACCGTCAAGTGGCAGATTTCATACCCTTAGCCGCACAAGTGCTGAGAGATCGCCAACAAGCTAAAGTATGTGAAGTTTGCCCATTTTTGGGTTATTCTTTTTGTACATGTTCCTTTTTGCAAGATACAAAGTACGGATTCACTTCTCCACCGAGCTACTATAAAGAGCAGTCCTACTTCGAGCCTCCACCTCCACATCTACCTCTACCATCACAACCACAAGCTAATGATATGTCTTTGGAGGAGATCATAATGATTTTGGAGACGAGGACACTTCAATTCCAGCAGTTTAGACAACCATATGCACCTCGACAAAATCCGAATATAACTTCAAATGCCAAAGGTAAGTCTTCTTTGGAAATTATGTTACAAACTTTGAACGCTAACACTTTAATGTTTCAGCGGAACACTAAAGCAAGTATCCGCAATTTGGAAAATCAACAAAGGAATTTGGAGAATCAATATAAGAATTTCGAGAACCATTTAAGTCAAATTCCAGCTATCGTTAATCGAATGGAGGCACAAAGTTTTGAAAATTTTCCAGCTCAACCTGAATTGACGCAAAAATGGGTGCTAAACAAGGTACTTCTGCCTCCTTTTCCAAGTCAAATTTTCACATCAAAGAAGGAAGAAAACGCAGAGTTAGAAGAGGAAGAGATTATAGCTCGAGAAAGGATGGAGGATGTGTAACCTCCTATGGTAAGTGATGCAATTCATCTTATTGCTAACCAAATTTTGCTTCCTTTCTTAGTTATTTACATGTACATGAAGAAGAAAAATAGGAAGAGCCACAAGGAGTACAGTTTTTAGGAGAGACGTGGGCGAGCAAACTGAAGACCGAAGGTAACAAGCAGGAGGTTGAGTCTCCGCAACCATTGGCGTTACTTTTACAGAGACCATCTTGGTGTGAGAAGGCCGACGCCTGGAAAGATGAGTGGACATTATAGTATGATGGTGAAGCGATGAAGTTCCGCTCATCAGAAGTCATGGAGCATCGTGCTGACAAGGAGCAACATTCAAAGGAAGTTGTTCCAGGCCCCTCGCGGAGTTTTAACATGTTTCTTGTTGGATTCAAGCATCCATTCGATAATGGATGATGTACATATGCCAAGGGTCTAGCTTATGACCTTTGATAAGCGTTTAATGGGAGGCACCTCATTCGTATCCTTTCTTTTATATTTTTAACAATTTTCTTTTATTATCATTTTATGTTTAATTCAGTTTAGTTAGGAATTTAATTTAATATCTTTCATTCTGCAATTTTAATTTTCATCCAATTTTTTTAAATAATAAAAAATGAAAAAAAAACAAAATTGGATTACCACAATCCCCCCATTCTCCCCTTCTGTTGATTTTCTTTCACCTATCAAATTCCCTATTGTCATTCAAGAATCACCCTCCTTCGTTCCAACACCCATTCATGACAACCCATCCATCTTACCCAACTGATTTCACAACACTCATTCCCTTAATCTGTCACAATTGTTACCCAACCCTGCCAATCCCTAATTTTCGTCCCACAACCCACATTATCCCCAATTGTTTTCAACCTAACCCACTTCGTGTCCATCTTTCCACTGTCGATAATCAACCTCACTTTCCTTCAATCCACAAATTCCAGCTTATCTTCCACATTTACGAAAATTCCCTCTCCCATTCTCCACCGACGTCGATCCCATAACCCCTGCACCTTACTCTAACAATTTATTCAACCCCACGTCAACCTCCTTCTGTTATTTCTGTGAGTGTTTCCCCTTGATTTTGCAGGTCATTCTTCATAGATTGGGACAATGCCTAGGACTAAGAGCCAAGCAGGAAGGGTTGCCGATGTTGAACTGCCAACCACCACTCCAGCACCAGCACCAACGCCCATCCACCCCGCCTTAAGAACACGTCTTCGGTCCCAAAGAGGCAAGTAGGTGGAATCCCGAACATGATTAACAACTCGAACTGTAGGTTGCCATTCCTTCGTGTAGCTGGAAGACACTGAAAAATTCGAGCAGCTCCTCAAACACCAGATTTACCCATGTAAGTCGATTAAGTCTGACACACTTGAGGCTTTACATGTACATGATTCCTTTATGCAATTAATGGGTCCTATTGTGTGGAGTGCGGTTGCTAGAATCAATTGTCCCACTTTTAAGGAATTAACGAGGGAAGTTTACACTACATTTCAGTTTAGTTGCAATAAAGATTTTGATGTCAATACGAAAGAAGATGCTAAATTTCGATTAATAGGGACAAAATTTGCACTGTCAATTGCTGAGTTTAATGTTGCTTTTGTTGATTGTGAACACGACTTATTTGTTAACTCCCAATGTGATTTTCATGCTGAATTTAACGCTTCAAAAAATGGTCTGTCGATCCCCGTCCTTACAATGCTAGCTTGTCCAAAAGTTCTTTTCTTAGATTTTTAAGATTATTCATAGGTTTCTAGCCTTTAATTTTTCCGGTCGCAAGGATGCTGCGGGTACCATATCCAAAGCTGAATTTTATTTCATGTGGTGCATAGATAGGCATATTCCTTTCAATTTAGGATTTTGGTTTATGCATCAATTTCATTCCGTGTTGCGTCAGAAATCTAAACCATTAATCCTTGGTTCCTATATCACACAAATTGTAGTTAATTTGGGTGTGTTAGATCTTGATAATCTAACATGACAGTGGCTTGTGAACTAGAGTTATTGGATTTAGACTGTTTATGCAGGATGGGAATTGTTGATCTTGGCCACGATCGCATCGCTTTCACCTTCCCGGACCAACTATATTCCCAAGCACATGAACTTCAATCAGACAACGTCGGATACCACCAGCTGCACCTAGTAATCCACCACCGGCGAAATCTGGCTCACATTCGCAACAACCTGCCGACTTAGATGCTCTCCTTAGCCGACTTGAAAGAACAATGCACCGCTTGGAAAAAAACTTGATGGCCTATTGGGAGTCTGAAAGATTTCAACCACCACACTCGCCAACACCGTGATCTCGACATCTCCCAACAGAGAAGCTTTCTTTAACTCTTTTTCCTTTACTTTTTATGCTTCTCTAACATTATAGACAATGTTGGTTTAGGTATGGGGAAGGAATTGAGAATTTTGATTTGGCCAACTTTTTTTTTTCAGTTTTTGTGAATATTATTGGCTTTTGCGGCTGTTTTTGTTGACTTTTGGGTATGGAGTTGCATGTTGACCCATGAAGCTTGATCATAGTAGTTTGGATGAGATTGGGAGTATACATGAAGTTGATTTGGGCTAGGTAAGTTTTGAGATGGAACATGTTGATTGATTGCAATAACTGAGCTCATAGACTTAGTCAAAATTCTGACATTGGAGTAAGGAAGTAAATTCAGACAAGAAGGTGGATTCTTAATTTGAATTCAATCGGTGAGTGAAATTGAGCCTAAATGACATCACTTTTATGTCATTCTATTTCTTTGAATTGAGTGATGCTCCTCTATTTATGTTGCCTTTAGAACTTGCATGGAATCGGATTGAATTTATTTGATCAAATGGGATATAGAAGTGATTAAGGCATTCTTTGATTTTACACCATTAGCCTAAAATTTGACCCACCTATTCAATTTCCCTTTGCAAACACTTTTGAGCCTTATCCTTGTTCTTGAATTAATCACCTCACATTAAAACCCAAAAAACCCCATTAGCTTTAGCCTATCGCAAGTTGAATGAAACATTAAGTAATTTGGGATTTTTTTTCTGTATTTTATTCTGAGACATTTTTATAGGCGTTTCTACTCATGTGTTTATTGTTTTCCCTTGTTCTTAGCATTATTAGAAAAAAAGAGAAAAAGAAAAGAAAAGAAAAAATCAGAAAAAGAAAAGAAAAAAGAAAAAAGAAAAAAGAAAGAAAAAATCAGAAAAAAGAGTATGAATAGTCTTTTATATCATATGTTTAGCTCGGAATCTGAAATTATATGTTCCTTTTACTTGATGCTTTGTGAATGCTTGTGATGAAACCCTTGTCATATTTTTACCTCACCTGTCAACCTAGCCCCATCACAACCTTGAACAAAGTCCTTATGATCTATTAACTCAGGTGATTTGAATGAATGATAATTGTTGAAATTGCAAGCCTATGGCAGTGCAATATGTTATAGTGAGATTTGAGCGAAACACCATATCTGCGAACAATTGAGTGTCAGAGCGCAATCCATGAGAAGAATTCACTTTGATTTCATGTTTGCTTTTGGACAAAGATGCATTATTTTGACTTTGCTTATTTTCATTGGTAAAAAGCAATTATGATGTGTGTTGAAAATTGAATCTTACTAGCCTAAGTTGATGGATTGCGTGCACTTGATTTCTGAAGGATGAATTAACTGAGTCTAATGGTTTGACATGTTGCTCGAGGGCGAACAAAGGTTCGGTATGGGGGAATTTGATAAGTCATTTAAATTGCATATATTTTGGACTTAATTTTTGTTGATGTGTTGAAATTGGTGTTCAAAATTGATGGAATTGCTCTATAATTATTTACAAATGGTTTTCAACATTCTAAGGACGAAAAAGGATCAAAAAGAGGTAAAAGAAGGAAAGAAATCCGAAATCCCCAATCTGGCCGAAATTCAGAGATTAGGCATGTGCACGCCTAAGGATGGAATCTGGAATCTGCAGAAATTCCAGAATTTGATTCCAATTAAAACACAATCTTTCAAGATCCTCTTGCCCTCTTTCCAAGAATTCTTCCACCGAAATTAAAAAACCACCTAATCTGGACAAAATTAAGGGAAGGTAATGAAGAGATTAACATCAAGAAGGAGAGGGGATGATTGCTGCACATATATGTATAGGCATATTAGGTTTAAATGGGAGGTAGACTATTGTAAGTTTAGGTTAGGTTTAGAATAGGGTTTTAGGATCTTTTTGGCTGCTGCACCTTCCTTGTTTTCTTGCTTTTACATTCTACAAAATTCCAAGTAGTATTTTTGTTTATTCTATCAAAGACCAAGGATGGAGACTATTTACTTTGTTATTTTCTTTGATTTCAATTCAAGTATGAGTAGCTAAATTTTCTTATCTTGGTTGAGGAATCCATGTTACATGTTATTATGGTGAGATTTTCTGGATATTTTTCATGTTGTTAATGAACATTGGATATTTTCAGATCCGTCTTTTTAATTGGATTCGTTGGTTTCTAACTGCACAACTAGAGATTAATTGATTCAAACGCTGGGTTAACAGAATATGATGTTCAATTTCGGTAACCATAAGTAGCAATTAGGATTAACCTCTCTACGTTAGAGTCGGAAAATTATAAGAAAATATCCGCTTGATTGATTGCATGTCGTACATTTTTATTACTTGTCATTGGTTCTTGATTCTTAATTCTATTATTCAATTTTACTTATGATCGTATCTAGGTTATTGTTTAATAAGATTGCTAGGATATATGTTTCTATTCATTACACTTAAGAGAAACTTCCCCCAATGAATGTTTATTAATGATTGCAATTTTATGTCGAGGATCCATAGTAGCATGGTAACATCGATGACTCGAAACCAAGGTATTTTCTCATTGAATTTTTAGATTTAATTATTGTTTTTGATTTACGATTTTCCACTTGATTTTATATAATTTTCGTGACCAAAACCCCCCTCTTTATTTTCATTGTGTCCCGTTTGAATTAGTTAACCTTTACCGTTTGATTTCTTTTTTTTCAATATTTTAGTGTATGATTTTTTAAAATAACCAGTGTGATAGTATGATTCAAAATTATAACAACTAATGAGCTTTTCTTATGATATTTGATAAAACTTACACTTTAGTTATTGGTATAAATTGAAAAACAATCAATTTTACAAACTATTAATATGATTGCCCCGAGTAAGAAGTTTTCTAAAGATGAAAGAGTTCAATAAACCTTTAAAAGTTTATACTTATATAATTTAGTCCTTTATTATTTTTAAAAGGTTGTTAAACTTGTAATATTAATTCAATTATGCAATTTAATCATTTTTTGGCTAGACTATTCACTTATATAAACAATAAAAATGTATTGATCTTCAATTCAAATTATGTAACATATATTATTTTTTATTCTTAAATTTAAGTTACATAAAATGACATGACCTTATTTAAACAATATATTTTGCAACTTGAAAGTTAAATATAATAAACTAATTATCATAATTGATAGCATTAATCATAGTCACAAGCATTATTTGAATGAAATCCTCAATAGTTTTTATATAATCTATGTCATTAAAATTCATCCATGGTAAAAAAATATGAGATCTCTATAGTCTAACTTAGAAGAATCATAATTTTTAAATTTCTGGAGAAAAATTCTTTATGATTTTTAATTTTGAAGAAAGCTTCTTCTCTTACACTTATGATAATAATAACAATGAAACACATATGACATGAATATCACATATGGACTAACCAAATGTTACTAATATGATAATTCAACCAAACTCTTAAACCCAATGGCTTCAATTGACTAATCCTGACTCAAAATAATAATTCAAAATAACTATGATAAATTAATTAGTTTAGATTAGGTTTATTCATTTTGGCTTTAAGATTAAGGTTAGATCATCATATCAACAACATTTGTTTGATTTATGTGTAATGTTTATATCATATTCCCTCCTCTATTATTTTTAATGATCTAAAAAAGTGTTTTCTACAAAATTAAAATTACAAAAACATGAAAAATATTAATGATCAAAGATTTTTTTTCTTAAATTACTTAAACCACAAGGTAGTCATGTATCTTTTTACCATGTAGATTAATTAATCTAGTAAGTGTAAATTAATCTAACTCCTCTTTGTGCATAGTTTGTTAACTTTCTTAAGTTTGGAAGTTTTGTTGAAGATAAAGTAATGATAGATGTTTATAAAGAAAACATAAAGTAATTAATTAAATAAAAAACCCGTTAAAGTAGTCATAAAATGCAACCATATTGATGGTTATGCATAACTAAAGTATGACAAGATTAGTAAAGGCATAATCATTAAAAAAATCATTTCAAAAAATTGAAGAATTGAAAATATATGTTTAAATAAAATACATGAGAATCTTTCTTTACCTTTTTAAATTTATTACAAATGAAAAACTTCTTTAAATGTTGATAAAATAAATGTTTTTTTACTTAAAAAAAGTGTTTGCTTTTTGTATTTTTTAAAACTTTGACTTAATTGTGACACTTTTATAAAAATTTTAATAAGTCTTTGATTAACTTTTCGTACTTATAAGTTAACATATAGCATTAATACTTCCTTTAAATTATCCTACATGACATACTTATACGTCAAAAGCCAATAATAAAAGGACATATGTAATTGTCATTTGATGCTTAATTTAAAATAAAATAAATTAATTTTGAATAAAACTAAATAAAGAGGGACCAAAGTGAGACATACAGGAACAAAATTTGGATGAAAAAAATGTTATCTCTTAATAAAGAAATAAATAGGTCGATTAAAACCACTTTTGGTAAAAGTTGGGGGTTGGGACATATCGCTATCATTTTCAAAACAAAGCTCACTTTATATAAGTTGAAAGGAAGACAACACCTAACTCCTAAATTTTGTGTAGGCGGATGTTGTAATAACATCTGAGTCTTCAACAATCAATTGATGGGCAATTTAAGAGATAGTGATGGTATAAGGGCCATTTAGCTACAATTTTTCACATGAATACATGAGTTGTAGGGACTTAAGTGTTATATCAGATAGAGAAATGCTTCATATGATTGATAATATGAGAGTCATGGAACTTAATTTAGTTGATATATACTTCAATCACATTTATATGGTGAATAATATAAAATTAAGCGATGAAATAGAGTATGATTTTACCAAAGAGGATGACGATGATGAATTAAAGATTGTGTGAAGCATCCAAACCAGAATTTAAGTAATGAATGTATTGATGAAGATGATGTTTCGGGCAAAGTTTCATCACAAAGTAATGTGGTAGGAGGAAAAAATGTAATTAATAATAACAAAGATACAAAAGGTCATAATCTATCATTGGCAGATATTATAGCAGATATTGTTTATAGGAATACCTCAAGCTCAAATAGTGACTTATATTTGGTTGAGATGAGTGATAAGGCAGTTAATGATGAAAATGAAAAATATATATTGAAATATGTTGGTAAGTGTACTAATCATAATATGTAATAAGGTTGACTTTCTAAAAGGGAATCAAATGTCAATCTTATAAGAACTAATAAACTACTCATTTGGACTTTTATAATTTATCCATATCAAATAAAAGAGTGAATTAAGCTAAATTAAAATAATAGTAAAAACAAGAAAAGTGAAGAAAAGAATTTAGAAGTTGTCCTAGGGTTTATTAAAGAGATGGATGACTATCAGTGGAAATTAATTAGGGTAAGGTAATTAACTGAGCAGGTATAGATAATGAGGATGCTATCTGTAACATCCCAGATCACTCGCCTACAGATATTGTCCACTTTGAGCCTTGACCCAGCTAAGTCCTCACGGTTTTGCTTTTCCTGAGGCCTTCCCAGGAGGTCACCCCTCCTAAAACTATTCTCACCCAAGCACATTTAACCTCGAAGTTTCGATGGGATCCGGCACATTAGGCCATGGAAAACGCATCTGTAAGGGAGAGGTATCCATACCATTATAAAGCGTACTTTGTTCCCCTCTCCAACTGATGTGGGATCTCACACTCTCCACCACCTATAGCGCCCTGCACTCTTTGGGGCCCAAAGTAGTTGGCACAACGGTTCGGATACCGGCTCTAATAGCACTTGTAACATCCTAAATTACCTGCTTACAGAAATTGTTCAGTTTGGGCCTTGGCCCAACGAAGCCTTCATGGTTTTGCTTTTTTCGAGGCCTTTCCAGAAGGTCACCCATCCTAGAAATACTCTCACCCAAGCACATTTAACCTCAAAGTTTCGATGGGATTCGGTGCATTGGCCATGGAAAACGCATCTGTAAGGGAGAGGTATCCGTCCCTTATAAGACATACTTTGTTCCCCTCTCCAACCGATATGGGATCTCACATAATCCATCCCCTTTACGGCCCTGTCCTCTTTAGGATCCAACCTAGCTGACACAACTATTCGGGTACCGGTTCTAATACCATTTGTAACAGCCCAGATCACCCGCTTACAGACATTGTCTGCTTTGGGCTTTGGCCCTAAGGGAGTGAAGAGTGTGAGATCCTACATTGGTTGGAGAGGGGAACGAAGTATGCCTTATAAGGGTACGGATACCTCTTCCTTATAGACGCGTTTTTCATGACCTAGTGCACCAGATCCCATCAAAACTCAAGGTTAAATGTGCTTGGGTGAGAGTAGTTCTAGGATGGGTGACCTCCTGGGAAGGTGTTGGGCCCTGATTCTAAAGCCCAAACATTCGAAGGCAAAACGGAACCTGTCATCCCATAATGGTGGCGTGCCCACAAAAGTTGAACATCGAACAATTAACAAATTTAAGAGTCCCAAGCCAAAATCCAATCACATTTCATAAATAACTTCTAAAAGAATTTATAGAAGCTCATTTCAAAATACAAAAAAATAAAAAAATATGCAATACACATGATACAAATTGATTGCTTATGCTTACCACAATTTTAAATTACAAAAATTTCCTGAACTAACTTCATTACAAAAGTTTCTAACTATCTTGGAGTTCCCAATGCCTTGCAAAGATCGCTAATCTTCTCCTTCTGCACCTGAGGAGGGAAGCGTGGGGTGAGCTACACAGCTCAGTGGCTAATATGTTTATAGCCATTGGAAATGAGCCACACAATTAACCATACATATAGTTCATATACATTTAAAACTCATTGGACTAACAATTCGATCATTCACAATTTAAATTCACAACTCATAATT
>JANZLX010000008.1:21230049-21244001 GCA_025531955.1 Erythroxylum orinocense
ATTCAATTAGAATAATAATTCCATTAAAATTCATATTCGGATTCAAATAACATTTCAAATTTAATTTTAATAATTCTCACTATTCTGAATAATTTTATTTAATTATATGTCATTTAAATTTAATTACATAAAATTTAAAATTTCTAAAAATAAACTAATTTTAATATATTTTAAAAAATTTTAAATATATTATCATCTGCGACGTTTGATCATAAACGTCGCAGATTACCATACTTTCTACAACATCTAACAGACGTCGAAGATTGTATGTCTTTCTTCGATGTCTATCAACGTCGCAGACTGTCATAGTTTAAACGACGTCTACCAGATGTCTCAGATTGTCAACCTTTCTACGACGTGAAAGAAATGTCGCAGATTATCATAATTTCTACGACGTCTAAAAGACGTCGTGGATTGACACGCTTTCTACGACGTCTAGAAGACGTCGAAGAAAGCAGGGCTACTTCCACGATGTTTAACTCACACGTCGCTCATTCACATACACTTTCACGACGTTTTCTCAAACGTCGACAAATCATCTACGCTTCCTCGACGTTTTCCACAAAACGTCGATAAAAACGGTTCCTTACTCCCCTTCAACGACGTTCCTTGCGACGTTTTAAAAAACGTCAAGAAAGAATTTAAACGACGTTTATCTAACATTTGCGACGTTTTTAAAACGTCGCAAATTGGGTCTTTTTCTTGTAGTGACCTAATATCTTCAATGGAGAGATAATTTTTTATAGTTTCAAAATCTTTTCAAAATAATTAAAAGACACATCTTTTTATAAAATATATCCATTAAAATTTTTAATACAGTAGCATTATTCAAAAGTTACGTTACTCTTGTAACTTATTTGTATCACAAGAAACATTGAGCCTTTAAATTAAAAACTACATAAAAAAAGTGCGTTTTATTGATAGACAATATGATATTCATAATTCATAATGGAATTAAACAAGGACAATATATTAATTCCACAGAGAAATTAAGGACGGAGCGGAATGGGAACAACTATAAGATCATGCTTTCTTCTCATTGTGGAAGCGAAAATCTCCTGCATATTAAGAGCTTCCGGCGTTGCTCCATTTGGAAGTTTCCATTTTGAATGGAAACTTCCATTTGGTTAGATTGTAGATACAGGGGCAACAGAGCGTGTAGCCTGAGATAGAGTTGGATATATAGATTATTGGCGTTTACCAGTAGGTATGCATTATGACATTATGAGGGATAGCACTCAAGTTGACGTCCTTGGAGTTGGCACATATCATTTGAGGATGCGTACTGCGCATGACCTTCTATTACATGATGTATTGTATGCACCAAATTTTCACTGTAATCTTATATTAGCTTTAGCAATGTTGGCTTTAGGTTTTTCTTTTCATTTAGAAGGTACTCAAATGGATATTTATTTGGGTCGAAAATTTTTTGGACATGGTCGGTTGAATGGTGATCGTAGCTCGTCATTCGATCCTAAAATCGATCCTTGAAAACCGGTCAAAAATAATAAATACCAAGGATTACAGTATAAAATTTAACCTCGGGTCGTCACTCTTAATCGGAACCTAATAAATTGGACCTAAGCTAGCCTATATGTCATAAAATGCAAGCGAAATTAGAAAGGAAAGGGGGTTTTGATCTTGAAATTATTAATGAACTAAAATGCATTGTAAGAAGCATAAAGAAGGTATTTTTGGGTATTTTTAAAAATAGAAAATGAAAATACTAAAACAAGCGATAAAAAATCTCTTAAAAATGAGCTTAGGCTATCACAGTTCAAAACTAAGTTTGAAATGATAAACTTTAAAGGACTCTCTTTAAGTCCAGGGTTTCGATTAATGAACTCCATTTCTCTAGACCTCATTGAGTGCTCTTAAGCCTCATAACCTTAAAGAATTCTTTAAGTCCGGGATCTTGATCAATGAACTCCACTGCTCAAGATCCCGTTAAGTGCATCTTAGTTTGATAGGATTAGAAATCACTAAGTTTGAATGGTAAACCTTAAAGGACTCTTTTTAAGTCCAGGGTCTTGATCGATAGACTCCTGTCACTCCTGACTCCATTTCTCAAGACCCCATTGAGCGCTTTTCAGCCTCAGAACCTTAAAGGACTCTTTAAGTCCAAGGTTTTAATCAATGAACTCCATTGCTTAAAATCTTGTTAAAAACATCTTAGTGTGTGCAGTGGAATTGCCAATGCAATGGATCAAATGCAATCTAGCATCAACTCAATATCAAACACAACTAGGCAGATAAAAGAGACTCAACAAGATCACAAGTGGACATATATGAGACTTCATATATTTAAGCTCAAAGTTCTACATAAACAACTCCATAACACATTATATTGTTCACACTTAATTAAACTCTAATCAAGCAAATCTAACTACAAAGTAATAACCCCCAACTCGACTGTTCATAACAATGTAGTTAAACGTGACAATATAAACTACTAATCCAAACAACACATTAAATGTTTAACATTTGATTAAGCTATAATCAAGTAACTTCACTACTTGTTACAAATCCTAGACTAAGGCCTTCATAAATCATAGCTAAACTACAGATTAAGCTACTCCCTTTTGAAGCTTGGTAAACTCCAGTCATCACTGCATCTTCAATAGGAAAGAAATGCCAAGCCACGCACAGCAACCGGAAACCTCACAACTCACAACGACTCCAAGATATCCATGGTGGACGGCGACGGTGAAAACAAAAGATGAAAAACTATACAAAGATTGTCCTAGGGAACCCCGAAGGGAACCTTGGGTGGTGTCGCGAATGCTCCCTTCTTCTTCTCTCTTCACTCGTAAATGTCTCCTATCTACCGAAATCGATCCCTCGTAACCTAATTTGGCAATGTTTATATAGGATGGATCGGGTCGGGTTAGTACAGTGAGTGAAGAGTCCGAGTAGAGTCCGGATATCTTACCGTACGTCGTGACGAGTGAATTATTTCTCGTCTCGACGTGCTACTCTGCTTGCTTCACCGCGGCGTGTCAATTTGTTGTCGTCGCGACGTGGAATGTGGCATACGTCGCGACGTGCGGCAGTGTTCTGTTGGACCTCGTCGCGACGTGCGGGAAGGATCAAGACCTATTGACTTCTTGCCATGGTTGACTCCTTAATGTTCCTTCAATCAAATCACAATTTGTAGCATCAATTGTCCTTGGAAAAATTATGATGCAATTAATATCAATTTGTGACAATTTT
Organism: Erythroxylum orinocense; assembly: GCA_025531955.1. Lineage (NCBI taxonomy): Eukaryota > Viridiplantae > Streptophyta > Magnoliopsida > Malpighiales > Erythroxylaceae > Erythroxylum > Erythroxylum orinocense. Next base: position 21,233,263 of record JANZLX010000008.1, read on the forward strand.
ACTAACAAATTGCAAACAGTCTGAGTTCAACATAAGGAACTAATTTAAGCACAAAAATCGCAATTAGGAGTCAAATAGCACTTTAACAACAATGAAAATGCAGCCAATTAATAATGTAAACTTGGGCTCAATCAGAGAGCAAAAAAATGGTGTTGTCCACATATGAGTTTTTTTTTATGTTTGAAATTAATCTTGAATCTTGAGTTGTTTGAGAGTAAGTTGAATTGAAAGAGAACTAGAAATGCAGAGATAAATGTGATAGAGAAACATATTGAAATAGGTTCTATTTTGGGTTGAAACTAATTATGCAAAAGTGCAGCTGATGAAAACATATGCAAAAATTGATGAACAGACGTATATAATTCTGTTCTTGATATTTATGTTTAAATCTTCGATTTTTGAATTGTTTGTGTTAAGATGTGCTGAGATGAAAGTTTGTGAAGTTGTTAACTTTAGAAAGATGTGAAAATAGGTTATGCATTTTGTTGAGAATTGTTACTCATGGAAAAAAAACACAGTAGAGAGAGAAAGTGTGTGTAGTTTCGAGTTTTTCATGTGTGAAGTGTAAATCTAAATCTAACATGTTTAGAGATTGTACTGGATATAGAAATGCAAAATATATGATTTAGAAGTGATAAAGTAAGTGGAAGAGAAGAAGAAAAAGGAGAAGCGTTCTGCAAAAATCTAGAGAATTAAAGTGCAAAATTGTGATTCTATTGTAGAAGGTGGTAGTGCACAATCAAGCTTTCTGATACTGACCAGTTTTGACGCTTTTTGCTATAACTTTGTCTCCTGACCTCTAAATGACTTGAAAATTGAACCAATACACTCCTAAGACATTTCTTTTCTCTCCATAAAAATTTAGAGTCATCTGAATTGATTTGAAAAAGATTGATTGGATGAAAGTGAGGAAATGTGCTGGAATGATATGAAATGGAGAATTTTCATTGAACATGCTTCGGTATTTTGATTATATCTTGATCTGTAGATTTCCAAATAAGTTGATTCTAGATTCAGAGTAAACTTGAGAATATGTCTACAACTTTCTTGAAGAAGTCTAATTTTAATTTTGTCTCTAAGATTTTCAAAAATTGGCATGAAATTGAGTTTTGGCTTAGGCTGTAGCACTACCAAGGTCAGAAATCATATCCTATGGTTATTGAATAAACTGTATTGATGTAGGTCCAATTAGACTAAGATGTCTTTAACAAAGTTATAGCTTATGCTCTTAGCTTTAAATTGTGTAAAGTTTGTAATTTTTGGATATTTTGATTGAGAGATTTGGGTTGTAGAACTTGAATGCATGATCATGCTCTAGCCAAAATTTCACATATACTCAATCTATGGTATTTTAAGCATAACTCATAGAATAATGAACCACATTGAATGATTTTGGTATCATTAGAAACTTAAGAGATAGAGGAAAAATTTTCTAAAAAAATGTGTTACTGAAATATATCATTTTCTTGATCTTATTGACTATACAAAATTAACCCAAATGGGGTGCTTTCAGCAAAAACTGGAATAGTGAATGGGTGTGTGAATTTTGACACAATTGGAGTACATCAATTTGTTACAAAAATATTACCAAGAATTTGTCATTGCACATGCATGATACATGATACATTTATACATGTGTTTACTTAATTACATAAGCAATATAGTAATGTGAAATTGTTTTAATATATATATATGACAGTAAGTAGCGTGACCAATTCCAGATATTGCCAGAACGTCAACGCAATAAGCTTAAAGGAGAAATTATGAGTAACCTAAGATGGTCTCACTTTAATTTAATCTGATATTACTAAATTGAATTTGATATATGATAAATATGTACTGATTTTGTACCGAATTTCAGACAATACTTGTCTGAGGCGTTTAATGCATATGAATATCATTGGAAGTGCTACTTATATGTGAATGAGACTGCCTAAATGATTCTTAACTAAATGAAACTGAAGGTTATGACTGACTATATTGACTGAGATAATGTGAATGAAGTGATTGACTGTATTGAATGAATTGTGGCATTCATTTCATTTTAATACATGTAATATAAAGGCAGTTGTGACTGATGTTACTACTGAAAAGAGCTTAAATCTTAAACATATATGTGAATAGAGCCTAAGGCTCACTATGATCAAAGAGCCCGGTGATACGAGATGCTGAAAAAGCACACAGTCACAGCAATGTAAAAACAAATGTGAGTCTCATACATATAGCATTCACATATGATTTGAATTCATTGAATGATTTATAAAGCTGTAAGAATGATATATTTTTGAATACATAGTATTAAACCAATGATTGTGTTTTATTCAAGTGTAATGAAGTGATAGTTTGATTAAATTATTTGACTGAAATACAATTTGTTTTTTATATAACTTGATGCTAATCAAGTTGATATGAATTGTGTGACAATATGTTTATAATTGATTGATTGATTGACTGATTGGATTGTAATGTGGCTATGTGATTTAATGAGTATGGATATGTGAAATACTGATAAGTGATGCTATATGCAAATAAAAAAATGCAAAAATATGTGCTTATATGACTTGATAAGTGGTATGAAATAGGTGAACCATCGAGAATGGTCACTCACTGAGTTTGCAAAAACTCACACAAAATTTGCAATAATTTTCAGGTTCAGAGGTGATATTCAGTTAGGCTAATTGGAGTATAGCCACTGAAATCAGATATGAACTAAGGGTCGGGATCAGTTTGCACCTACATATGTCTTTAGTGACTTTTGTTTTGAACTATAATTCCGCAAATATTCTACAATGAGTTTGTAAATTATTTGGTAATGGAATGACATTATGATTACAAGTGTTTTATATCTGAAAAGATACCAAGTGGCTGATGAATTCTTATGATTTGTAAGATGATTGTCACACTTGTGATTGAAAATGTTTAAGAATAAAGTGGGTCTAATTTGTTTTGACTGAATGACTATTCTAGCATGTCACTCTTACGGAGTACGTACTCGGATATCACTGAAGATGTCAAGTATGTGGCTTACGAGAGTGGAGTACTACAAAGTCACTTCCATGACACCTTCCTTTATAACATTTTTATTTAAATCATTAATTAATTAATTGTAATATATTTAATTAGCTGATTAATTATTACATAATTAATTGATTAATTAATTATAATATATTTAACACATAAAAAATGTAATTAATTAATTTTAATATCACTGATGATGATTAAAATATAATAAATTAATTAATTTATTAAAATATGATTTATTTATAAATTAATTATTTATCATTAACTTTTGTTCAGTTCTAATTAATAATAATTAATAGAATCATGATCACAAATAATTTAATTTGAATCAAGTTTTATTCTGTTTCCAATTTTGTGTTTACATTATGCATTAGAAATTGTATTCTGTTTCCAATTTTGTGCTTATATTATGCATTCGTTTCTAATTTTATTTTTAGCTTTATCTTATATTCGACGAGAATCCATCTTAGCTCTAATTGCAAGAAATTAGTTAGAAATTTTTTTTTGCCAATGTTAAAATTCGTTATGTCAAATTCCATATGTTGACGTCGATAATTTTTTTTCTTATTTTAATTTTAATTAACATAGTATTGTGACTGACGTTTCTAACATTATTTAAAATTTTTTAGTCATGGGTGTCTTATGACTGCCTTTCCAACATTTTCTCCAAAATTTTTAGTCATGGGTGTAACTTAGTAAGTCACACCCGTTAAGTTACACCCATGATTGAGGTGTGTTTTCAGTTAGACATATAAATTTAATAAGCAAGCAGCAAATCCATGGCATTTGAACCATTTATAAAAAATACATGAAAATATATATTTCCTAAATTATTTTATTTTTTATTCCAAGTATTAACCTTTTTAATCATAACTAGATTATTAAATTGGTTACAAAATTTTTTACTTTTTAATTAGATTTTTATAACTATATTTACTTTTTATATTTTATCCATTTATAACAAATACATTACACTTTACATTTCCTATTTAATTTAATTTTTTAATTCCAAAATTTTACAACCTAATTTTAGTAATTCATTTTTAATATTCTAACTTATATATTTTTAATATTTCTATCGTAATTTCCTTCTTAATATACATTTAAAATTTTTAATATTTATAATTTGATCACAAAATTTAAAATTTTGCAGTTTTCATTTATACATTAAACAATATCACATGTTAGGACTTTTTTTTACATTATCTTAATTAACTAAAATAGTTAATTGATTACAATAAAATTTAACGTTTGTTTTAACTAAATATAATTAACTTTTGTTTTGAGTCACGACGCCTGTGACTAATGATATTGTTTTTTTACTTATATATTATAATATTTTTATTTACCTACATTAAAATTTTATAATTTTATCGCAACATTTTAAATTAATGAGACTTTTTTTACATTAATTAACTACAATATTTAATTCATAACAAAACATTTTTTATTTTTTATTTTTTCAGTCACATAACTAATTTTACTAGTCCATTTTTAACATTCTAACTTATATATTGTTAATAATTGTATAACATGAATTAGCATATTTCATTTCCTAATTTTGTTTTCATTCCTAATTTTCACTAACTATTTTAACATTTCATTTTTAATATTCAAATTTATATATTCTTAATAATTGTATCATAATTCTTTTCTTATTATACATTTCAAAATTTAAATATTAATAATTTTATAAAAATTTAAATTACACAACATTTATTTTTTTAACTTATTTGTTTGATTTTTTAATTTATTTTATATATTTTATACATTTATAACAAATACATTACACCATACATTTCCTTAATTTTTTTAATTTTTCATCCCAAATTTTTAATTTTTCATCCCAAATTTTTAATAACTAATTTTACTTATTCATTTCTAATATTCTAACTTATATTTTTTTAGAGAAAAAATTATATATTTTTAATATAACAAATGTTACCTTTTTAATAAAATATACATTTCAAAATTTAAATATTTATAATTTGATTATGAATTTAAAAATTATCCGATATTTATTTATACATTAAAATTATATAGCAATATAACATGTTAGAATAAATAATGGTGGCATTATATTACTGCACATTTGCCGAGTATTTATCTTATAAGAGTTGATATAGTCCAAACTTGAAAAAGAAGCTAATGGACAACTCATTCTTCTTCCTTATAAATAAAATGTAGTTGGGACCATCAATAACCCTTAATTAAACCACAATCAATAAACAATTGGATAAATTACAATAAACATCCTAAACTTTACCTAATTTTATAACACTTATGAATGATAAAAATAAGCCTAACCCGACGTCAGTGAGTTAATTGAAGGAAGGTCAACCCTAGAATCAGAGGACAACCCAAACCCTAAGTCAGTAATGTGCCTTCTTGAAAGAACCTTCACTTATGGACAGGTAAGTAACTGCATTGACATATTTTAACACCACTTGTAATTGAAGGAATGTCAACCCTCAGAACTAGAGGACAAGCACAATGCTAGAACGATTAAAAAAAAACCCATAGGACAATTGTTAGAGGCATTAAAAAGATATAATATATACATATATATAGTGCTTGTCCTCTAGTTCTGGGGTGGACGTTCCTTCAATTATAAGTGGTGTTAACATAAGGTTCTTTTTTATATATATATGTGTATATGTATATGTATATATCCTAAATCTTGACAATAATCGATGCATGATTAGCGCAGATTATGGAAGCTTCTTATGTCATAGAAGAACATTAAGAGCTTCTCAACTGCTTCAAAATTTATGTCATGTACGTAGTGTGGGAAACAGGAATTGTTGTTTTTAATAGTACAATGTTTATAATTTTGAAACCGGTCGTCACTATCAAACTCATTAAAATAGAACAAGGTGTTCCTAAACCTATTATATATTCATGCTGCCTTGTCCATTTAATCCAATTTGCTTATCAAGTAACCTAAAGTCAGTGAAATTCCAAGTTGTAGCGTGATCAGCAAATCCAGACTATTAATAAATTGAATCATGTAAGGTCATGCAAAGCTAGTTAAATTAACTCCACAGCACCAAAGAAGTCATTTATTTCTCACCGACATTATATTGGAGGATTATAATGTATATCAAACTAATTGGATCGTTATATAAGCTTTTTTTCCCAAGAGAGTCGTTGACCAAGTGTAATTGATTTATTTTTCAGTTTCCAACGACTCCTTACCTTTGCATGTTCATCTACATTATGCAAGAGGTCTAGTAATCACGTATAATTCTTTATTTGACTTGTAGACTTTCTGCATCATTCATTTTCACCTCGTCACCTCTACTAAAACAAAGTATACAGTAATGGCTGTGGCAAGTACAACTTCTCATCTCGTCCATTAATCCAATTGCGCTTCTAAGTAAGGCTTTAGATTTTACGAACAAATTACAATTGCATGCAATCTTAAAGTCGATGCAATGTGGGAAACTACGAATCGCAAGGTATGAAAAGGCCACAGAGTCGTTTTCATTTGTATAATATAGATAGAGTGAGATCTGAAGCATATTATAACGCTTTAATCCAGGTTGTTTGGACATTAAAAAATAACATGTTACTGTTTGAAAGAATCGAAAGCTCACTATATAAAGGCCTGACCCTGGTGCTCAATTGATCATACACAAAACGGAAAGGTTCTATCTTCAAACATGAGAGCCCGAGTGGAGGAGAGGCACTTGCCTCGTCTGATATGCGCTCTAGCATTCTGCCTCATAGCCACCAGTGTCATCGCAGATGATCAAAAACCTTACATTTATGCGTCTCCACCACCACCTAGTGATAATCCAAACCCAAATTATAAGCATAACTCTCCACCTACTCCTTATCATTACATTTCACCTCCTCCTCCTGAGAAGTCTCCGCCACCATCTTACCATTATATTTCACCTCCTCCTCTAGAGAAGTCTCCGCTACCTCCATACCATTATATTTTACCTCCTCCTCCAAAGAAGTCTCCGCCACCATCTTACCATTACACATCACCTCCTCCTCCAGAGAAGTCTCCTCCTCCTCCTTACTATTACAATTCACCTCTTCCTCCAAAGAAGTCTCCGCCACCTTCATACCATTACCCTTCACCTCCTTCTCTAGAAAAGTCTCCCCCACCGCCTTATCATTATACATCTCCTCCGCCTCCTGAGAAGTCTCCCCCACCTCCTTACCATTACACATCACCTCCTCCTCCAGAGAAGTCTCCTCCCCCTCCATACCATTACACTTCACCTCCTCCTCTAGAAAAGTTTCCGCCACCTTCTTACCATTATACATCACCTCCTCCTCCACAGAAGTCTCCCCTACCTCTCTACCATTACATATCACCTCCTCCTCCAGAGAAGTCTCCTCCCCCTCCTTACCATTACACTTCACCTCCTCCTCTACAGAAGTCTCCATCACCTCCATACCATTACACTTCACCTCCTCTTTCAGAGAAGTCTCCACCACCTCCTTACCATTACACTTCACCTCCTCATCTACAGAAGTCTCCACCACCTCCATACTATTACACTTCACCTCCTCCTCCAGAGAAGTCTCCCCCACCTCCTTACCATTACACATCCCCTCCTCCCCCAATGAAGGTTCCACCACCTCCATACCATTACACTTCACCTCCTCCTCCACAAAAGTCTCTGTCACCTCCTTACCATTACACATCACCTCCTCTTTCACAGAACTCTCCACCACCTCCATATCATTACACTTCACCCCCTCCTCCAGAGAAGTCTCCCCTGCCTCCTTATCATTACAGTTCACCACCACCTTCAAACCATTACAGTTCACCTACTCCTCCACAGAAGTCTCCACATCCTCCTCCACAGAAGTCTCCACCTCCTCCTTACCATTACACATCACCTCCGCCTCCCGAAAAGTCTCCACTACCTCCATACCATTATACATCACCTCCTCCTCCACAAAAGTCTTCACCACCTCCTTACCATTACACTTCGCCTCCTCCTCCAAGGAAGTCTCCACCATCTCCTTACCATTACACTTCACCTCCTCCTCCACAGAAGTCTCCGCCACCTCTATACCATTACATTTCACCTCCTCCTCCAGAGAAATCTCCACCACCTCCTTACTATTACACATCACCTCCTCCTCCAGAGAAATCTCTACCACCTCCTTACCATTACACTTCACCTCTTCCTCCAGAGAAGTCTCCGCCACCTCCTTATCATTACAAATCACCTCCTCCTCCAGAGAAGTCTCCACCACCTCCTTACCATTACACTTCACCTCCTCCTCTAAAGAAGTCTCCCCCACCTCTATACCATTACACTTCACCTCCTCCTCAAGAGAAATCTCCACCACCTCCATATGATTACACTTCACCTCCTCCTCCAAAGAAGACTCCTTCACCTCTTTATTATTAAGCATCACCTCCTTCTTCTCATTTCCCACAACCCCCGTATTATTACAAATCACGTCCTCCTCCGAAAGTATTACTTCTATCCTTCTAAGAAGTCTCCACTTCTATCGTACTCCAAAAGAATATTGGTTGGTTTATTGTCTAATAATTGGAATCTACTAGATTCTAACGAATAATAACTTCATGATTCAGTTGTTGTTTGAAATAAGATTTGTGCTTTTGTTATGTGAAAAATCAAAAGGAAGTTGCTTTTTGACTAAGCAAATGTATCGTTTAATTTTTTCACAATTAGTAGTGTAAGCTTTTTATGAAACTTTTTCTTATGTTCCTTTATTACTTTTTAAGTTAACTATAAGCAATTACTACTTCCCAAAGTTCATCTTGATATTTACGTGTAACTTGTCTAGATCATTATTATCTCACAAATAATAATTATTGTATACAACATAATATGGATAACCAGTAAGTGAGCAAAAACATATGGCTGTAATTGAAATCACAAGTGTCATAATAATTCGAGCAAGACAATGATATGTATATATACATGTTTGAATACTATGTTAACAAGGACTTATTTATAAAGCCCGTCTGTTTAATATGACCAATAAATGTTTTGAGCGGTAAGCCTTTCGTTAACGGATCCGCTATCATGAGATCAGTACCAATATGCTCAATTAATGCTTTATGTTTTTGCACTTCTTCTTTCACAAACAAATACTTCAAATCCATATGTTTCACAACCTTTGAATATTTGTCATTCTTAGAGAAGAATACGACTGCAGAATTATCACAATAAATTTTTAGCAGTCTGGTAATACTGTCGACAAGACCAAGACCTAAGATAAAGTTTCGCATCCACAATCCATAAACCATGGCCTCAAAGCACGCCATAAATTTAGCCTCCATAGTGGAAGTAGCAATGACGGATTGCTTTCCACTTTTCTGTGAAACTGCTCCTCCAACTAATAGGAACATATAACCGAATGTAGATTTCCGTCAGTCTACACAACCGGCATAGTCTGAATCCGAGTAACCTATCACTTCGAGATAGGTTTTTTCTCTATATGTGAGCATATAATCCTTGGTGCCTTATAAGTATCTAAGGACTTTCTTTGCAGCTTCCAGTGGTCTAGTCCAGGATTACTTTGATGTCGTCCTTGCATTCCAACAGCAAAATTGATATCTGGCCTAGTGCATGTTTGAACATATATTATGTTGGATCTCGTTTCCAGAATCCAACTCTCTTAACAAAATACCATCATACTTGAGCGTAGTTCTTTGCAAATCAAACATGTTGGGCCCCATTTACCAAAAAACGTGTGCGTATTATTGCTCGTTATACAAACTTGAGTGTAATCCAAAGAAATCATCAAGCTTAAAGTCTCATATCATTTCTAGGTTCCTTTTCCATAACACATCCCATATATAAATATGTATGTAACAACAAATCATAATCGAAATAACCATCTCAAATCAACAACTTCCTCAAATATACTTAATTTCAACTTAATCTTATCTATACATAAACTCATATTTCCACTCATCATCATCCATGCATAATTCATAATTCACTAATATTAAAAGAATAGAGTTTTACAAGCTCTAAAGGCATTTCAAGCCCCAATTACAACAATAATCCAAATTCTAAAAAATACAAAAGTTACATGAACTAATACTCCATGAAATGTGACTAATTCTCGTATTTTAAATAAATAACTTAAACTCCAAAATATGCAAATTTTGAAGTAATGCAGCTATACTCTTGATCTCTCGATCTCTTCCTCATTACCTGAAGAGGGGAAGGAGAGTGGGGGTGAGCTATAAAACTCGTAGGTAACAAGTTTATAACGAAGAATAAGCAAAACTATTGAAATGTCCATTTATTGTATAAAAATCATAATGAATTCATAAAACGCTTCGTTCTCAAATTTTCAAACAATTTCATAATCTCAATCTCAACTTATAATTCAAATATCATCACACAACACTCAATTATGCACTATTCATGACTATATAAAAATGCAATGCACAAACAAATGGCTCGAGAGTTTCGTGGAACAAAACGGATAAGCCGAAGTTTATACCGTGAACAAAACAAGTTTGATTTCTTAGGATCTCGTGGCCTCAAGCGGGCAGCCGGGAGAAGGCTATACGTCGACGTGCACGTGACTCTCTTGCCCAAACAAAGCATATATTCATTTCATGCTCAAATCATTTTATGAAATGCTTTCATAATTTTCATGCTCTTTCTTCTTTTTCGAATATACAAAATGCCATGAATTTTCCAAGGCATAACATAAAATGTTTCAATGCATTTCCATCTTTATTTTGAAAT
>JANZLX010000008.1:21262784-21284502 GCA_025531955.1 Erythroxylum orinocense
TTTACGTTTTCTATTTTAATTTATAGATTAATTTCATAAAATAATATAATCAATTAATTTTACAGGGCATTATTACTACGCATTTGCGCAGTATTTTTCTGCTAGTATTACTATATCAAGGAAGCAAGGCGGGGCACACCAATAGTAGTTACATATATAACCAGGACCTATTGAGGGGTCATAAAGTGCAGGGAAGCATTGTTGATCCTCGCAACGAAGACAATCTTCCTTTGAACTGTACCCGCTTTAATCGTTTTTATTTTTCCTTATTTGTGCTAAATTTGTTGTAATATTGCTGGGCTAAAACATATTTATATGGCTATTCCATTGCTTTTTTAAAAAAATTTGAATTCCATAAGAAATACATTCTAATATTTTAACATTTTTAATATATCTCACATTATATGTATTTGTCAATTGAGTATATTTCTATTGAAAAAATAGTAAATTTTAATACGAGCTCTCCTATTTTTAGTTTGAAACGCCCTCAGTTATATTTTTATCTTACTGAACTCTTGGATTTTAACAGTTTTAATCTCCAAATCTAACTCACAAGTATCACGGATACTATTTTTCAAAACTACAATTGTGTCAAAAATCAATAAATGATCACATTAGAGCTGTTAAAATCTCTACTCCAACAATAAAAACCAAACTCTTTGAAGATTGAAAATGTTGATGAAACAAGAATTCTTTTAGAGTTGGTTCCATGATTTGGTTTTCTAGTGGCAAAAAGCGATATAGCTTGACAAAGGGTAAAGAGAATTTTTTAAAAAAACTGAGAGTGGGTGTTTAGCAGTGACAATGGAAACCTTGGTCTCATTGATGATATAATGATCGATTACAAGATGGTTCATCTTCTCTCTCTCTCTCTCTCTCTCTTATTATTCATCCCTCAACTTCACCCCTCTTTTTGTTCTCTTTCTATTTCAAGCTAATCTTGATGATCGTATCCAGATGGTTGTAAAGAATTAAAGATATTTTTTTAGTTTATAAAGGAGTTAAATTAAGAATTCAAAAACATTCATATGCAAATTCGTCGCATGATCAAATGATAGAAAATTACAGTCAAAGTAAATATTCATTCTTAATAGTTGTGTTATAAGTTGGAATGTTCAAAAGAACTAATTGTTGTTGATTCCACAATCAAGGCAAAGTAAACTTTAGTGTCAGTAGGAGTAAATGAAGTAGTTTGGAACAAAAAGTTCATCACTAAATTTACAGTAATTATTAGCATTACTGAGCCAATAGTATTATAATATGATAACAATGCCATTATAAGGTAAAGAAACCGAAGTCTCATTAAATGTTCAAACATATATTTAAGAAGTTTCACTTAATCTGAGAGATAGTGGAGCGAAAAGATATTGCATTAGACTGAGTTCCCAAGATCTTCTCATTAAGTCGTTGTCTCAAAAGTGATATGATCGATATATAGATGAAAGATATTGGCTTTAGTTTAAGTGGGAAATTGTTAGTTTATATATAAAATAACTAATCAACTGATTGCAATTTAATGTATAACATTATCATTTTAATCAGTAAAGGCACTATTTTTAATATATTTTTGTTAATTACATTTAATGCTTAATACTAGAGGAAAATTTCTTAAAATAATTACTGTATAATTGAAATTATAGCGATAGCATATCCATATGTTATGTGTCTTTCTTGTAATGAAAATAATTAATCTCATAAATTAAAATATGAAGATATTTAAACAAATATATAGGTACTTATTTGAAAATAAATTTGCTAAACTAGCCTAATTGTAAAGATCCCAAATGAAATATTAGTTGTATATTTGTGGATTTTCTCATAATGGTAGTTGTAAAATTGACCCTTATGTTTGAGATTACCAACATATCTCATATAGGGATTACTATATTTTGAGACTATTTATAATCTATTTTAATCATAGTAACTCAATCGATAATACTTAAATATAGTATAAATTATAAACTATATAAAGATAATTGAATAAGTCAATAAATGATTTGTCATCTTAAAATAATTAGGAAGAATATTATATTATCCTTAATTAGTAGTTATTTAAGGAATTTTCTAACTAAGATGAATTGAAATTTAAAAAGGATATTTGCCTATTTCAATTAGTAATTTTATACTATACATTCAATTGGAGCGTTGAATAATGAAATAATTAAATTATATATTATAATTATGCATCGATAGGTTAAGTCAAGCAATTTTGATATTCCTAATATTTAAGTGGTCATAATATATTGTTAATGTCAACCTTGATATATGATTGCAAATTCTTTAATTAGATAATTAATGATAAATTAAAAGAAAATTTTATTTATTTAATTCTAATTATGAATTATAATTATAATTTATAATCATTATCAACATATTATAAATCTAATTGGTCGCTTATAATAATAGATAAAAAGAAAAATCAATTTAAATTAAGCTAGAATTAATTTTGAAGATTGAGAAATTTTAGGAATCAAATATAAGATATTTAATTTTATTAAAATTAGTAATTTAATTTAATTAGAAAGAAATCCTAGAATCTTTTTTCTTTATATAGGGAAAAATACAACAATGAGGTAGTAATCATGTCTTTTTCTTCTCTAAAGTAGAATTATCTTTTTCTACTCTATACATATCGTTACATGACAGAGACATGGATATATTATGGCTGATACTTCAAAAAGAAAATATTTGAAGGATTCTCAATTAGGTATGCCAAATAGTTCTGATTCAATAACAACAACAATATCCAATATGAATCTCGCCGAATTGCAGAATTTGAGGAGATCTAATAGTATGCAGCCTTATCTTTAATTAGTAAAGAGACTGTTTTCAAATAACCTGTATGCAAAAAGAGATACGAAGAGAGAGAGAGAGAACGAAAATAAAATAAGAAAGAGAAATAATAATAATAATAATAATTAGTTCTTATTCATATTTTTCAAGTCATTAAAGAGATCCTTTGAGAAATTATTAAAAAAAAATTATGTTGTACCTATGATTCGATCATAATTTATTTCCCAACATTAACATTTTAATGTTTAAATAAAATTACAATTATATTTGTTTTCAAACCCTACTAAACATTAGAATTTAAGTTAAAAATTTGTGAAAACCTTTGAATCGATAATGTTCTTTTTATCACAAGAATTATTAAAGTGACATTATAATTCAAAAATGAAAAAGAAATGAAAATGACCTAAATAAAAATGAAAGAGATAAACGAAAAGAAAAACCGACTGGCACGATGCCGTTCAGTTGATTTACATTGAAATGCAATGTCCCGCAAACATTTTAAACTGACATTGCAAGATCGAAAGAAAGCAAGGTCCATATAATTTCCAAAGTCTTTGATTCTTAAGAGAGAAGCGGCGGATGGCGGCGGCGACGGCTGGAGCGTACCATCAGCCCACAACACTAGAAGAAGTGAGAACCCTCTGGATTGGGGACTTACAGTATTGGATGGACGAAACTTACCTCAATTCCTGCTTTGTTCATACTGGAGAGGTCCCCTTCCTTTTCTTTCTCAACCCATATAGTATATGCTCTAAATTGTGTTCCATTTTTTTTATTTCTAATTGTTATTTTTTTTCTGTTTTCTGTGTTGGTCAATTTGAGTTTCTTATCTCTGTAGCTTTGTGCCTTCGCGTTACCACATACTTAGTTTGATTTAGTTTTACTCTTTGAATGTCTGGACATTGGTGTTTGCCTTTTCTTGTTGTAGGGAGTTTTAAGAGGTGGTTTATTGTAAATAATAGAAGAAATTAAATAATAGAAGAAAATTTCTATCTTTCTTGGATGGTTTACCTTCTGAAGGCAAGGAATAAAATGATTGGTGAGAGTTTTCGGCGTTGGTTTGAGAACGGATATTCACGATAATACGATATTGAGAATATAAATAAGTCACTATAGTTAAGTGTGATCCAATAAAGGAAAGGAAACCATCAAAGATGAATCTTTGTGTTTCTAAAGCTCATACGTGTATAGAATCTATAAATAGTTATGAGAATCATTAGGATACTTATTTCATTTTTCTTTTCCTTTTTTCTTTATTACGTTATCTTTGGATGGGGAGAGGGAGAAGGGTTGGTGTTGTTATAACTAATGATGTGTGTTTCATATCAATTAGTTACTTCAAGATGCTTTGATGGCATGAATCGGTTGCTTGGCTGGATTGCAGTTGATATTGTTAAATAATGAAAGAGATGTTAGTTCAAAGGCCACTAATTTCCAGCTACTACTTCTGATGCCACTAAGAATATTTTCATTGGTTGCATAAATTTGAAATCCATGTTAGTATGCAGGTGCTTTCAATCAAAATTATACGCAACAAGATCACCGGCCAGCCTGAGGGTTATGGGTTTGTGGAATTTGTTTCTCATGCATCAGCAGAAAGGATTCTACAGACATACAATGGAACTCAAATGCCTGGCACTGAACAAACTTTTAGGCTGAACTGGGCTTCTTTTGGCATTGGGGAGAGACGACCTGATGGCCCTGAGCATTCCATTTTTGTTGGGGATTTAGCTCCTGATGTCACAGATTACCTCTTGCAAGAAACATTCCGTGCTCATTATCCATCAGTTAGAGGCGCCAAGGTTGTCACTGATCCAAATACTGGACGCTCAAAGGGATATGGATTTGTTAAATTTGGTGATGAGAATGAAAGGAATCGTTCTATGACTGAAATGAATGGTGTCTATTGCTCAACTAGACCAATGCGTATCAGTGCGGCAACGCCAAAAAAGACCACTGCTTATCAACAACAATATACTGCAACAAAAGGTTATATTTTGTTTGCTAATATTTTATTTACTTTCTCATTGTTTGAAGGACAATCCTCGCAAACCATGACCTATTATGTATGTTATATGTGCTTCAAAAAAGGGTGGATTAAGGCTATGTTTGGTGGGCCGTAAGGTTTTTAATGGAATAAAATGTAATGAAATGTAAATGAATGTAATATTAGAAAATTGTAGTTTGGAAGGAAGGAAAGATTTATAATATAATATAGTGAAATGTTATTTGGAAGAAGGGTTTATAATGTAATATAGTGAAATGTTGTTTATCAATTTACATTACATCTTAAACCTCTCAAATTAGAGGTTACTTATTTTTACTGTTTAGGATAGAATGAGACGAAATGTGAAACTCTCTTTTTTCATCCTATTCTATTTCATTCTATTATAAGTCATCTTTCCAAACGATGGAATAATATTACATTCTATTTGTTGAGACTCGTAAAAATCAGTAGCACGTTAGGAAGAGAAGGGGGTGGGCAGATCAGTAATTTGGAGAGATATGAGACTGAGATGGTTACTTAGTTAGAGAGGGGGGAATAAAAGGGGTAGTGTGGGACAAATGAGGGGATATCGGAGAGTTGGTTATGAGGATTTTGTATTGAGGAGGTTGGCTAGCCCTCGAAGATTAGCCTATCAATATACGACTGCATTAAGCTTCTTTTCATATTTCCTTCTTCTCTGTTTTGTTTTCTGTTTCATTGCTTGAGTTCTTGGTGTTTCCTTTTGTGGATTGCTGGAATGGTGTCTGTTAGGATTTTGGTTCCTAACACTATTCTATTCCATTAATAACCACCTTACCAAACATAACCTAAGTACGGCCAAATGTCAAAAGGAATTAAAGAGGAAAATGAGGGAGTGGAACTGAGGCATTCTTGAACTTTTTACTTTTTAGATGCAATTGATTAACGACCTTAATTATGCATCCTTGTCTTTGTGGTAAAAGCTTTAGTATTTATTGCATACTCTTACATGTTGCAGTCAATTTTACTAACCTTCTGATGTTTCTGCAGCCATATATCCTGTTGCAGCATATACTACACCAGTCCAAGTGGTTGCAACAGATACTGATGTCACCAACACAACAGTAAGTTATGATGCTTATTACTTTTGCAGGATTCAATTATCCATTTTTCCCTTATGTCTTCTCTTACTGCAGATCTTTGTTGGTAATTTGGATCCTAATGTCACAGAAGAGGAACTGAAGCAAACCTTTCTACATCTTGGGGAAATTGTCTATGTGAAGATTCCTGTTGGCAGAGGATGTGGCTTTGTACAATTCGCAGCTAGGTATGTTTATTATATGTCTTAGGAATCATTTCTTGTTCACATTGTCATTGCCTCTCTGATGTTTTTTACTGATATGTGTTCATATGCCTTGTTTTCTAATTTTTTATTCTCATTTTTTGGATTGAGGATTTTATGGTCATGCTAGATAGTTAATGAGAAATATAAGACGGTTAGAGGCCATTACATGTACATAGGCCTTATTACATAACTCTTTCAAGCATCACAAGAATAAGTAGCTTATGGTGAGTGGAAAACTTTTTATGGAGGAAATAATCTCGTAATGAGTCTACACTTAGGGCACTATAGAGAACAGAACTTCCTGAAGCTTTAGGCCTTGTTTGGTTGAAGGGTTGGTAATGGAACGGGATAGAACATAACACACTTATATCGTTTGGTTGAGGGTTTTGTAATGGAATGGAACGGAATGGGATAGAAGCAGAAAGTTTCACATTACATTCTATTCCATCTTAAATAGTGAAAATAAGAAACTTCCGATTCGGGGAGTTTAGGATAGAACGTAAACTAATAGATACGTACTACTTACCCTTAATAATTTTTCTTAATACCAATTATTTCTTCTAACCCTAACCCTCTTTTTCCTAGACTCATTTATTATGGCCCACAAAAATTGTATATAATTAATAATATTTTTATATTATTTCTCCTTACCCTAATAATAATATTTTTATATTATTAATAATAAATTGTATATAATTAATAAAAAAATTAATAAAATTTTTATTAATGATAAATTGAAAATATATAAAAGAATTATTCTTTAATTGTTTATATATATTTCTATATAAATAAAAATAAAAATAAATTATTTTTAAATATAAATCACATGTAATAGAATAAAATAAATAAATAAATAATAATGTTTTTATACAATTAATAATAAATTGTAGATAATTAATAATAAAATAATCAAACTTTTATTATTTTAAAATAGAAAATATATAAAAAATGTTATTTGTCATGGTTGTAACTTGAACCGTAACTTTTTAATTAGACATGATTTTTGTTTTAAAATTATGGCGTTAAACTTCCTATAACAACCATTTTAATATCAAGGATATACTAATCATTTATTATACATTACATTTCATTTCATCAATCTTCCTAACAATATTTTACTATATTACATTATGAAACCCTTCCATCCCTCCAAACAGGTTTTTACTATATTATATTTCATTCTATTATAAACTGTTCCGTTCTGTTTCATTGCATTCTATTAATTAACATCCATCCAAATAGGCCCTTAGAGTCAAGGAAGTAAAAAGTGCTTTTCCTCCATGCTTTTCTGCTTGGGAATAAATTTGACTAGTTCTATAGAATATCGTAGTTCATGCTCTTAATATACTTTGATTCTTTCATTAATATCTTCTGATTCAGCTCTATTAACTTTGTCTGACACAGGACATCTGCTGAAGAAGCCATACAAAGGATGCAGGGGCATGTGATTGGTCAACAACCAGTGCGCATTTCCTGGGGCAGAAAACAGGTACGCTTTCTGGTTTAGATAATGGATTTTACTCTCTGCAGGCATCATAATGTTGTGTTTCATCTAGTAGCCAAAAGAAAACTGGATGGGGGAGTAATGCATATGATGAAAACATAAAAACTAATGTATGCCTTTGGATATTTATTAAAGAACTGCTGCTTATAGAGTTAATATTTTGTTTTCTGTCATCAATTTTCACACTGGCCATGTTAATCTAATAATGGCTTACTATAGGACCTGACTGGTAGCTGGGTTCCACAAGTAGATCAATGGAGTGCCTATTATGCTTATGGACAAGGATATGATGCATATGCTTATGGGACTGCTCATGATCCATCAATATATGCATACAATGCATATGCTGGTTATCCACAATATCCACAGCAGGTATGATTTTTTTTAACGCAGTTGGAAAAATTTATCTGTACATTGATCATAGATTTTTGAATTTTGGAATATGCTAGTTTCAAAAACTTTCCCGTTTTCAGTATAGTTTAGTATGGATGAAGCATGCATGGTTAAAGGTTACCATGGGTTTGGTCTGCCATTCATTACCTAAGCTGTTTGAACTAACAATTTTTCACCACTACTTGCGCTCTACAATCTAAGTGGCAGTATCCTAGAGATTTAACATAATAACTTCTTTCAATATTGTTGGAAAGAACAAAATATGTTCAATTAACTCAATAATTATTTTATCGAAACTGGCTAAGTGATAAGATTGCAGGTTGAAGGTGTTCAAGACATGACAGGTGCGGTCCCAGTCATAGATCAAAGAGAGGAGACTTATGATCCTTTGGCAGCTCCCGATGTTGAAAAGTAAAGCTTATACTTAAATATCTGTTATCTAAATTTAAGGCTCGTGTGCTATATTGTATCTTGGCACTAAGAACTTCGCTTGTTTTGAATTTGATTCAGGTTAAATGCCAATTATCTTTCGGTGCATGGAAGTGCCATACTAGGCCGGCCCTTATGGATGAAGACATCGTTACTTTCGCGACAAACTTGAGGCTTAATCCACTTTACTGGTGCCTGTTACATTGCCATGTACATGTTTAGTTTGTCCAATGGCCAACCAATCTTGCCATGCATGAGATTGCGCCTCCTACAAAATCTTGTAGAAACCGTAAGTTGCACAATAGGAAGCGAAGGGGCCAGTACTATGTTCCCTCCCATTGTAAACAAATGCCTTGCTACGTCATTTTTTGTACGCTGTCACAGTTTTGCTTCGTTCAGTTTATGAAGACTAGAACCTCACTACCTACATGTCTCGTTTATCTTAAAGTAGTTGCTGCGTTAAATTATTCAATTCTTGTTGGCTAATTTGCATTCAAGACCCTTACACATCGTTTCAATTGACGACATGATAGAACTTAAGAAAACATTGAAAGGGGGTTATAACTAAAAACTAAGAAGCCGAAAGAATATAGTAAGCACATAACAAGTGGCATTATTGTTCACCAAAGGATTTTTAATTGAAGTTGAAATGGAAAGGGTAAAAGAAAAGAGTTTCCAGACAAGATTAGTAATGGAAATGTAAAAATGGTAAAGACAATAACTGGTGAGAAGTTAAACGATCGTTGTTTCATGTCTGAAACTTATTAAGAAAGAAACATGTCATAGGTACTTGGCCAGCCATGGCAGATCTTTGCTGTCTTTCAGTGCAAAAGCCACATCATCACTGCAAAATAACAAAAACATGTCAACTATTTCACAACTAAAAAGAAGGAAAACTTCGCACTATTGTATTCATTTTTATATTTGATATTACTCTCATTTTCACAGAAGGAATGCAATTATTGATAGCATGTCATGAATGTCTTTTCACGTTTTTAAACATTTGCTTGTCTAAGACAGAATAAAGAGTGCTGTCCTCTTTTCCGTTCCCCTAACCATCCGACACCAAAAATGTCCACTGCCACCTACCAACCCCTCCCGTTATCTGATGGTGGTGGTAGTAATTCATGCTAGTTATTTGTGGCATATGCTCTCAAGGAAACTAACCTGGAAAAATTGAGCTGCAACTTTTGCAGTCTGTGCCTTGCCCCTGGTTCACAAATAATAATTCTGCTTTCACCTAGCGTACAACTGCCGATACAACAATTCAGAATCAGAAATTTTGGATTCTATACATCGCAAGAATCTTTCCATGTGTAAAACATGATGTTAGTCTTTTTTTTCATTATCTTAGAACCATGTTAAAACAACGATTATAACTTCACAATATGTACTTGAGGTATTGATTTGCTTTTTTTGGGTTAGACATTTTGCATGCACGCAATGATAGAAACTGAGTGAATAAGAGCAATAATAAGTTAAAATTGGCTCAAGGATTTACAAATCCTCGTATATTATTTGTTCAAAGAGAGAAGACATGTCCCATCCCTAAACAGAAACCTTCAAAGTGTTAATTAGTAAGACAGCGTCCTTCCTCCTAGCAATTAGTAACAGGTTCAATGTAGGATGACTTACCCAACTTTCAAGATTGTGTCCCAACCAGGGAAAGCTACTCCATTGCTGCTACAAAGACAAGAAACAGTCGTTGCCAACTGCGGTAAAAAGCGCACATTTCAGAAACCACCAACAAACACAACTGTGACAACAATTACGCTCAGAGACGATGGTTGAACTTAATAATCGCAGTATAGCATTCCTTGCTTCAGCTTTGACACCCATATATTCTTATCCAAAGCACAAGGGCCAAACATTGTATCCACCAGGGGAATAAAGGGAATAAAAGAGTATTCGCAAAACAGCTAAAGAATTTGACCTTTTCAAACGTTGTCTCACTCATCCCTGTTTTATAGAGCTCGTATACCATAGCAGTCAAGAAAATCTTGGTTAATTTGGAACAACTCTTCATTATCTGCAGAACAAATAAAAAGGAAAAATAAATAAATAAATTCTTGGTTGTTTCTACAGCCTATAATTATTGACATCAAATTTCTTCAATCTTGCAATAACAAAAGTATATATGTACAAGTCAACCAAAAAAATGTAACAAATACAGCTAGCATTCAGGTATCGGATTTCGTTTATCATTTAATATAGAACCACAAAACATTATTGCTGCTGTGCCCACGCTTTTGTACTGAGATCCTTCACACATAGTTTGACTCGCTCATTTTTATGTTGCTGGTTTTCACATATATTTTGGATGCCTTCTTTGTTCTCAATGTTATATAAATTTGTTACTACAAGGCACTATTTTACCCTTCAGAAAAGCGAACTGAAAGATCTTTTTTTTCTTTACAAAACTTGGAACTGCTTTAGTCTTCTGTGGAAGTAACATGAGATCATTTCTTAAAACAAACAGTCCCTTCAATCACGTATTCTCTGCATGAACTTCCTAAGTTATAGTCCTAAAAATGAGCACTGCATAGGACCTCAATAATGAATTCGGAGGAAGGGAGCACTATTTGGGGAACTCACTTGAATATGAGGAGCCTGGAACATTTCATGAATGGCTGCTTCCACCTCTAACATACCAACAATGGCCTTCCCTGGGAGTGCAAACTTGTTTAGTAAGCAGAGCAATGATAACTATTTAATGCTTGAACTCCAGTCCAAAAGGAAGCACTCTAAGCATGATCTAATGTGGTAAGTTCCACCAACATAACTCAGTAAAAAAACTGTCAAAAGAGTTGACCATCAAAACTCTACAGGTGAATGTTTTTGAAATACTTCTTTAAAGTCACAAAAAAAATTAATATAAAAAACGGAGAAGAGTAATGCAGTCCAAAACCTAGGAGGACCTTATAAAAACACCAGAACACTACAATGATGTTATAAATTTGTTATTCACCTAATATCAATTGAGTTGAAAAAAAAAAAAAGAAAGTTAGGGAACTAGAAGATGTGAAATACCTGCAGGTTTTGAATTAAGAGTCAAGTTTTTCATTCGAAAATCTGCAATTTCTGCTGCACACCTACATATCTCCAAAGCACGCCGTGCATCTCCTGAAATAGCTGCTACCTGGATGTGATGTACAAGTTGATGCTCAGAGCAAATGATTTAGACTGCAAAATTGACTGTCATGCACATGAATTTCACGAGGACATGCTGGAAAAAGAAATAAACCATGGAGGACACACCTTCCTGGAAGCAAATTCTATAGCGTGTTTTTCAAACACATCAATTCCTTTAAGGCGACTTGAAATGATTTCTTGAAGCTGTTGGTAACTGTAGGGACCAAAGCAAAGCCTTTGAATACCCATTCGGCTTGAAATGCGAGGGAGCAATTTTTCTGGGAGGTCCATGGTGTTTGCTATCCCTAAAGAGCAATATAATCCACCACCGTCATTATCATCTAACCATGATTACAATCTACAGGGAATGGAAGAGGTTGCAAGTGTGAGAGCAAGAAAGAGGGATGATACCTATCACAATAAGTTTTGAATGTGGCTTATTTGGCCAATCAAGAATGTTGTATAAAACCTGTGACAAGGAGTATGTGCATTAACATTTCAGTTGATAAAATAATTGAGTCCTGTTTGAAAAATAGGATTTAACATTATAAAGATACAGTGAGTTACCGACTGGTTTCTGGTTACAAGGAGATCAAGTTCATCAATAAGCAAAATGCAAGGCCTGTCATCTTGTTTGCCGACTTTTTTTCCATCTGAAAATCGTTCATTCAAAAGATGGAGAGCCTTTTTCCAACTGACCCTATGCCCACTCAATGCTTCATAAATAACCTTAGGGAATATATAGTAGCACCAAAATTAGAGGTCACTACACCATTCAACCACAAATCAGGAATCAGAAAACATCAAACAGATATTTACCCTGTAAATATTTTCAGGTGATGCCAACTTCAGACCATTAACCTCAACAAAGCAGTAAGGTCTTACACTTCCTGCTTCAACTTCATACTTAAGGTTTCTCATTACCGCAAGTACGCTCATAGTCTGCAATTTCATGCCAAATAAAGAACTATATTATTCTTACCCAAGCAAGCAATTAAATGTCACCTGCAAAAAGTATAATGAGACTCATGTTCCTTAGAACATGGCAGCCAAATTCCTGAAAAGAGCTGACAATTATTACCTTGCCCGTGCCAGGAACACCATGAATGTAAAGGCAACGACCCAAACATTGATCATCACAGATGGCACCTTTTATGAACATATTTACCTCATCCATTTCCCTATCACAAAAAGTTCTTGATGAGCAACTATCAACAATTGAAGAACAATAATTTCTTTTATGGGATAAAGATATGCATTCTAAAATTTCTCAAAATTTTCAAGCAAAAACTAAAACTCTTATGTTTTGACAATTTGATGTTAAGACTTCTAATTATTGCACAATTGGACTTGCTTTAATTACAAGAAATGTATCAATTATGTTCATTGTAGTAATCAGTTGTTGATATGTGAACTGTTACTGTCAATTTGCAAAGAATCAAGAAATTTTATGACATACTTATTACTGTTACTGTCAATTTGCAAAGAATCAAGAAATTTTATGACATACTTATTCCTGCAAGGTAGAGACTTGGGCAATGTTGCCAACAAAAGTGTGGCTTTTGCCTTCTCAAGTTCAGTTTGCCTGTGACATCTTACATGTTCTGGGATTCGCTTGGTTCCTATCTTTTGAAGTCCAAAGAACTGTCCTTTCCTTAAGTTCTGCCAATATTCCGTAACTGATTAACATAAGCAAATATGAAGCTCAAAACAAAATTATAACAAAACTATGCCCATACAGCAGCCAACTTTTGAGCTGAAAAAGCTGTGCCACGTATTTGGGTATTCTCATCTTCATAGTCCACGTCTTCATCAGTATCAGAATCATCATCTTTGGAATAATGCCAATCTTCATCACTGTTGGCACTGTCACCATCCTGTTAAATTATGAAGGATGTAAACAAACTTCTAATGGAGTGCCTATTGGATTTGAATAGTACAGGACATTGTTTCTGACCTCTTCACCATTATCTACCTCCGCTAGACGCTTGAAACTATGCCAGAGGATGTCATATTCATATTCACAGAAAAAGATATCATCTCCTTCATTATTGGCCTTTGCATATTCCTTGGGGCTCATTACAAAGCAATGTCTAAGAATACATTCCAACTGTGGCACCGAATATTTTCACAGTTGTTAAATTTTGTGTGAGAGATTATCATTAAAATTTTGGAAAGCAGGTAGTTTAAAAAGATACTTCGTGTTCATATCCAGGTAAAGGACTCAAAGGTTAAGCAAAGTGTATCATGCTCGCTGTATTCTCTAAAGAAACCTTTCTCAACTACTGATTATATAGCAAGGAGTACAAAGAGCAAGGATAAGGTAACAAGGCATACATGACGTCTCAAGTTTAATGTGTAGTAATTCACTAGTCAAAAGGTTAGATAATGATTCTTGATATACATGCCAGCTATAGGTGTCTTCCAAGTCTAACCCTATGACTGATCAGAAAAGTGACCTCAACTTCAACAAAAACCCAATAATTCTTGTTAAAGAACATCACAAGTAATCATTAAACGTCACAAGTAATCATTAAGGCTGTGCTTATAACATCATTTGCAACCAATTACCATAAAAGATAATGTCTATCACCTCAATGTCAGCAAAATCATTTGTACGATAAAGCTCCCTCTTCAAATTGTGAGGCTGTCTTCCAGAAGCAGTCTCTTCAGGTATCACATACCATCGGCCCCGAAACCAATAACTGCCGTCAGACTCCTTCCATAAACTGCAAAACCCGGAAGTGAAATTATGCCAAAGGGAACTGCAAACTCGAAAACACAATAATTGCAAACACAAAACAAACCTCTCAATACGAGCAGCCCATAGATCACTTGAAAGAAGCTTCTCCCTCAATGTTCGAGCCCGCTTCTTGCCCTGAGGTGGCCTTGGCAACTCAACTTCCTTACCTAATTTCCTGGCCTCACAAAACCCACAAATCCAATCCCCTTCAGGAACTTCTTTTAAAGGAGGCCTCAAGCATTTCAAATGAAATCCGCCTAAACAATTATCACACTCAATCATCACCATCTTCCCTGCCTTGAAGCACACGCTGCACTCTTCCACTTCTGGATCCTCGTCGTCCGAGCTTGCATCATCTCTCCTCTTCACATATACATCATCTCCCACCTCGAATTCTCCCTCATTGTATACTACTTTCTTATAGTAAACCCTTTTCTGATTCCTCTTTTTATGACCTGAAACATCAGTTTTACGGGCCATAGATCTCTTCATCACCTTTCTCTCATTTTCTTCACCCGTCTTCGGCTTATTATTTTTATCAAATTTTTCTGGTAATACCGGGCAGATCGAATCCTCGACATCAACCACTGCAGAACTAAATGCATTGTTTCTCTTTCTTTTATGAGTTGTTTTCGCCGAATCATTATAACTCGACAGTTTTTGGCTGTTCGAAGAATCATTGGCTGCTGGTCGACGAATTTCCTTCACCGTGGATGGTGGGTTTTTAAGTGATTCCTTGGTGGGTTTTTCGACGCCAGGAGTGGGTTTTTGCGGATTGGAAACTCCGTCGAGCTTAAGGAACAAACGACGAGATGACCGGCGAGGAGGGTGGAGTGTTTGCGGCGTCTGAGGAGTGATAGAGATTGAGGAAGAGTGGTCTGGTTTGCGATTGAAAAGCGGTGTGCTCTCATTACCATTGGGCTTCTTCTTTGGAGATCGAAGAGTTCTCCTAGGACTTTCTGCC
The DNA here is from genome assembly GCA_025531955.1 of Erythroxylum orinocense. Classification (NCBI taxonomy): domain Eukaryota; kingdom Viridiplantae; phylum Streptophyta; class Magnoliopsida; order Malpighiales; family Erythroxylaceae; genus Erythroxylum; species Erythroxylum orinocense. The sequence continues at coordinate 21,278,054 of JANZLX010000008.1, forward strand.
ATTGATGAGCGATCAATCAAGATAGAGGAGATTCTGCTAGGGTTTTAACGGAGGCTGTGAAGAGAGAAATGGCGGGAAAAGTTCCCTCCTCTCCATCGTTCAATGTGGAAGTGAAGCCAGATACAACCTTGATGTCCCGGAGGGGCATTTCAGGTATTAGCGAAAAGGTCGGTCTTCCGCTTTCTTTTAGCTTGAATACGAGTACACTGTACACATCTACACTCTTTAATTAAAATACGTCATCGTTTCTAATTACATCTCATTCACTCATGACTGTTATAGCCGTGACAATTAAATGTCGCAGGCGTGACACGAGTCATTATGTCACGCCCCGTTGCTTTTTTTAAATTTATTTTTTATCCTTTTAATTTTAATTATACTAATATTATTTTAATAAAAAATTAAATTAAATTTTAATTATGTTACTATTAATTTTACAAAAAATTAAAATTAAAATAATAAAAAGAAAACAAAATTTGTGCCTAAGCCGTAACACTTAATGGATGCTTGTGACAAATTTGTCTATTTATTATTATTTTTATTTTAATTTTTTAAATAAAATTTTTAAGATAAAAAATTAAATTTTAAAAATTAATTTATTTATTAAAATTGTTAAAATAGTTTATAAATTATAGAAATATATTAAATTAAATTAAAAATTGATTAATGCTCTTATTACTATTATATTAGCACACATGCATATTAATGCAATATTAAACATTTTGTATATTTATAATAAAGTTTTTTTACTGAAATGAAAATAAATTATACAATATCTGGAAAATTTTATTTTGCCTTCAATAACTTATCTTAATTGATTAATTTACTAAAATCGTTTAGTTAATTTATAAATTATAGAAAAATATTAAATTAAATTTAAAAATTGATCAATTTTATTATTATTATGTTCTTTTGAAAATATTAAAAAAAACTAAGATATAATACTCATATCCTTATAATTTTGTTTAAAGTCAAGCCTTTATAAATCATTTTATACATAAACAACTAATATTAAACAACTAATTTTACCGAATATCTTTAATAAATAGTTGATATTATCCCTTGATCAAATCAGCTGATATAATAAGCTATCAGGTAATCGCTGATTACTGATTTGACCAGCAAATAACATATCAAAGATGTTTGTAGGAATGGCAAAATCGGCCCGACGAGATTTTGGCCCGATTTGAGGTTGACCGTGTTTGACTCGACTAGACCATAGGTCGGCCCGACCTAGGCTGTAGCTCGACTATTCCTTCAAAAACTACATTGTTTTAAATATATATATAGATGATAGCTCAAGTTTGGCCTGGCTGACCGATGGCCTGTCGGGTCACGGGTAGGCCATGGGCTGACATGAGCAGCCTGAGCTCGTTCCAACCCATTGACATCCCTAAATGTTTGATAAAATTAATTATTTAACATTAGCCTTTTATGTATAAAATTATATAATTTATAAAGTAATTAAACAATTTTAGTAAATTAATCAATTAAAATAAGCTATTGAAATCAAAATAAATTATTCCACATATATAATATATTGTATAATTTATTTACATTTCAAAAGCATTTTGAAAAAAAAACTTTATCATAAATATACAAGATGTTTAATATTGCATTAATATGCATAAGTGCCAATATAATAATAATAATAATAATAACATTAATCAATTTTTTAATTTAATTTAATATTTGTATATGATTTATAAATTAATTAAACAATTTTAATAAATTAATCAATTTTTAAAATTTAAATTTTATCTTAAAATTTTTATTAAAAAATGAAAAAATTTGTCACAGGTGTGACTTAAATGTTACGCTTGTGACACAAAATTTGTTTTTTTTAATTTTAATTTTTCTAAAAAAATAAAATTAAAATAATAAAAATGGAAAAAGGAAAAAATTTTCACATGCATGACACTTACAAAATTTTTTATCATTTTAATTTTAATTTTTTATAAATTAATAGTAACATAATTATAATTATAATTTAATTTAATTTTTTAATTAAAATAATAGTAGTATAATTATAATTAAAATGATAAAAAGTAAAAAAAATAAAAAAGTCATGTCACTTATGTCACGGGCGTGACACTTAAGTCACAACCGTGACAGTTATAAGCGAATGAGTCGCATAAAATTTAAGCAGAAACAACAATGTATTTTAATTAGACAAAGTAATATTAGACAGATGATCTAAACTCCTTGTATACTAAGAGAGAGCATAAATGTTTGGGACATGTCATGGTTCGATCCTTGAGGCAAAACTGAATCAGATCTAAGTCAAGGTTTAGTGACAGTTGATAATGGTTTATCTTAAATCTATTTTCATTTGGAAACCTCAAGGCAAGAGTTAATATTGTGATAAATCACTATTATTGACACTTTTAAGACAAGGGTGTTGACAAGCTCCTAAGTTATTTCTCTAACTATCAGCCTAATTCACATACCCCAGAGAAGCTTGTTTGGTCTTTAAGGCAAATAGGAATAATGACAAGTCCTAATGTTTAATCTTGATTTTCTCCAAGTCTTAGTTTACGATTTTGGTTTGGGTTGCGTTGTTCTCTGTTACTTTTAGTTTGTCTTTATTTTACTTATTTTTAAAATTTGATTGAAATGATTTCTTAAACAAAGAACAACCTAAATTAAGTGGTGCCTAAGCACTATCCTCGTGGGAACGATATCCGCTTTCAACTACAAGTACGACCCATATACTTGTGATTTTGAGCATAAGACTAGTATTGTGTTTTGCATTCAACACGTACCTAATGAAGAAATTCTCTCTATTCTTACTTATTGTCATAGTTTTGCATATGGAGATCACTTTGGTCTTAAAAGAACTATTTAGAAAAATTTGGATTGTGGTTTTTACTGGAGAACTTTGTCTAAAGATGCCTATCTTTTCTGCAAAAGCTGTGAAAAATGTCAAAGGGTAGGTAACTTGTCTTTTAAAGATGAAATGCCACAAACACCTATTTTAATATGTGAAATTTTTTTATCTCTGGGCCTTGGATTTTATGGTCTTTTTCCTAGTTCCTTAGGTTTCATTTACATCCTACTTGTTGTTGATTATATTTCGAAGTGAGTAGAAGCAAAGGCTATCCAGACTAATGTTTCTAAAATTGTTGTAGATTTTCTCAAATCCAACATGTTTAGTAGGTTTGGGATCCCTTGGGCCATTATAAGTGATCAAGGTACACATTCTTGTAATCGCATAGTGGAAGCATTAATGTGAAAATATGGAGTTCATCATCAATACCTAAAAACCAATGGGCAAGCCGAGGTGCCCAACTAAGAAGTCAAGATTATTTTAGAGAAAACAGACAATCCCAACTGTAAAGATTGGAGTTTATGCTTAAATGATGCGTTGTGGGCATACCGAATTACTTATAAACTCTAATTGGAATGTCACCATATTAGTTAGTCTTTGGAAAATTTTGTCACTTGCCTGTTGAAATTGAACATCGTGCTTTTTAGGTAGTAAAGCAGAGCAACATGGACTTACAAGAAGTTGGAGTTGAAAGGAAACTCTAACTTTAAGAGTTGGAGGAAATTTGTTTGGAGGCATATGACAATTTTCGATTGTACAAAGAGCGCACTAAATTCCTTCATGATAAGCTCTTGCATGGGAAGCAATTAGTGGTAGGCCAGAAAGTTATGCTTTTTAAAATTCAGTTAAAACTTATGCCTAGTAAGTTAAAGTCTAGATGGTCTTGTCCATATATCATGGTAAGTATTTCTCCTAATGGTGTTTGTGATATTAAAAGTGTTGAAACTAACAAAATATTTAAAGTTAATAGGCACAAACGCAAAACTTTTATTGATCCCATAAAAGTTTCGGCTATAGAGAACATTTTCTTGATGACACCTTCCTACGAGTCCTATTGATCAAAAGAAGAGGTTGTGCCTAGCCAAAGACAATAAAGAAAGGCGCTGATTGGAGGCAATACAATGATTTTTTATTGATATTTTTTTGAATTATTATTATTTTAGCATTTTTATGTTAATAATAATAATTATTATTAAATAATTAAAAAATTAAAAATATTTTTTCCAAGAATAATAACCCTTATCTGTTTGTTAATTCTTTGCAGGAAAAATCCAAACACCCATAATGTAGATAGCAGCCACGCCACACTCAACTCCTCCACTATAGCTTGTCCAGGGAAGTTTTTTTTCTCTTTTTCTTTTCTAGTTTATGTTCTCCCCTCTCCTTTGTTAATTTTGAGTGCTCATTGTGACTTGTGTTACGTTCTTTTTACATTTTGTTTCCTTTTTGTGTTTCTTGCTTTATGTTTTTTTATATTGAGGAAAATGTAGATTTTAGGTGTGGGGGTGGGATTTCTTGAATTTGTTGAAAACAATTAAAAAATTGTTTTGTTTTGCAAGTATGAATAGTGATTTGTAGAATGACTATCTTTTTCTCCGATGGTTAATCTGAATGAAAAGTGTATAAGATTTGAAAAAAGTCTACTTAAATAAGTGAGAATTGAGCTTTTAAAGAGCAATTACATTCTTTGTGCTCAAATTGTTTTCTTGTTGAGTGTTGTGGCATATGGTTGATCATTCTAGAACTTGCTTTATTATGCATGTTGAGACCACTAGTGAATTTGGTGCATTAAAGTGATAAAAGGCATCTAGGATTAAACTATTTTTGTCTTTCTAAAATCTACCTTTTATGTTATTTCCCCTAGTTAGCCAAGTTGAAGCCTTAACCTCTTTCTTTGACATAAAACCACAAATTTTAACCCATTTGACCTTCGTTTTCAACCTATTATTAAAGGAATGGAAAAATATTTACTTTAACTTATTGGTTTGTGGTTTGAGGTTGATATGTAATGGCAACATGTATGGTTATATTGAAATCTCGTGTTCTGATGCTCTACAAATGTAGAGAAATAAAGTTGTGAAGTGCCCCAAAAAAGAAAAAAAGAAAAAGAAAAGGGGCAAAAGTGTTAAAAAAAAGAAAAACAATAAAGAAAGAAAAGCAAGTTTAACCATGAATTGCAAGTCCTTGAATATCCTTTAAGCAATAATGAGTTACATGTGTTTTGGATCATAAATGTTCTTATTTGTTACCTTTTGTAAGAATGATCCTTGAGATTTCTAAATTTTGATACTAGACCATCATTGTTGCCATTATTGGGTTCATTGTTGGAATGTAGGAAGAAGTTGAGCAATATGGTATATATCTCCTTTAATAACTATAGCCCAAATATCTCTTTTATCTTACCCCTGTCCTAAGCCACATTACAACCCCATAAAAGACCTTTTTGATTGTTGCATTGGATTTACAACAAGTGGTTGCGATGTGATATATTTGCAAGCATATGGTAATGTCATTTTATTGTGGCGAATATGAGTGAAATGTCCTATAAACACTTCTTGAGTGCATTGAGTGAATCTTCATGTGAGGTCAAATTTGGTGCATTTTGAGTTCAGAAAGGTCATTGGGAATTGTGATGGTTGTTCTAGAGTTAAATCTTATGAAATGCTTATAACTTGATTGTGATCTTGGTTCGGTAAAATAATGCATGTTGGCTAAATTTTTCAAAAGAATTGTAAATAGATTTGTTAATGTTTGTTTTATTTTCAAGTCTTTTGAATGCTTGCGGACAAACATCATTTATGTGTGGGGGAGTTTGATAGGTCATTAATTGTGTTAGACCTTGATTTCTTTTAATTTTTTTAATTGCTTATTTGATTGTTTATGTGTACTTTTGATTGGTTAATTGTGTTTGTTTAATGGTTCAAAAAATTTTTATTTTAGAAATTGGACCATTAATTAGAATTTGGGGGTTAGGTTAAATTAGAATTTAGTTAGAATTTGAGATAAGGGATAGAATTAAATTTGAGTTAAGATAGTAGGTGAAGTGGGATTAATATGTAGTAAGTTAGAAGTAATGAAGTGTATTAAATGGAAGTGGTGGTAGAGACACTAGAAGACAAAAATGTAGTAATGGGCATAGGTTAGATTGGAACTAAGTAGTTAAAGGTTAGTTGGAGTCATTAAAAGCCAACCAAGGGCATAGTTGGAAGAGCCTAGTTAATGAAGGGCATAAATGGAAAACCAAGAGCAAAATAAAAGACAAATAGAAAGGAGGAGAAGGGGATTGTCGTTGGTTGCTAGAAGGAGAAGAGAAAATACGAAAAGAAGAAGAAGGAGGGAAGAAAAGAAGAGGAATTCAAGGGGAAAAGAAGAGATCTTTGTGGATTTAAGGAGGAAATCAAGTTTTAAGGTATGTTCTTCACCTTTTTCATGGTTTGGTTGAGAAAGGGTTGAGTTTTTGTGAAAGGAGAAATCCTAGTGAGAGAAAGCTTAGTGGGGAAGAAGATGAATAGTGAAACTATAGGGTTTTTGGATTTTTATTTTAGAGATTGAGTTTTCTAACCTATAGGATGCATGATTAGGTTAGATTAAGGTTTGTATTAAGTTAGGTTCATTTTAG
>JANZLX010000008.1:21296080-21311495 GCA_025531955.1 Erythroxylum orinocense
TAGTATTCTAATTAATATAATTAATCTTATAAAATATAATTATATTTATTATTATTTTCCGACTTTAGTTTATATACTTATTATAATAAATCTTATATATAATTTAGTTGTAATATTTGTAAGAAATTGATAATAAATTTTCCTTATTATATTCTCGTCACAAAAGCTATGATCCAGACTCAGATTTGTAGTTAGAAGAGGGAGAAATTACGAATAATATAACACGGATTTTTATTTAGTTTAAGAAAGAGGAAGTATTGGTGTGAGCATGTAATTAATGAGATATACGGCGGTTGCAAAACCATAGTTTCAGTACGCGAGTAGAAATGAAGTATGAATAATACGTATATATACACAAAATTTAGTTTCAACAACATGCGTTCAAGTGCAAATGAAAGAGAGGTGAACGAGGTGAACGGATACGGCAATGGATCACGTTAGTTTCGGGTCTGGGCCATGAAAATATGAAGAAGAATTGGTTTCAATAATATGCATTCAAGTGCACATTAAACAGAGGTAAACAGGCGGGCTCAACCCGAGTCTAGCCTAAAAATCTATTTCAGTTTTACGCCTAAATCTAATTTTGATGGGATTAAAGTAGTTCAGAGTTCAATCAGGCTGGATTAAATTTATTTTTAAATCGGTTTCAGCTCGTGTCTACCCTAAAATTTTATTTCAGTTAAGATCAAGGTTCATTTTATATAAAAATTTTGAATTTTTAGAGTCAAAAATTTTTAAAAATAAAATCTAAACTTGACCTTAAACCTTTTCAACTAAAGGTTGGACTTCTTAACTTTAAGCCGGGCTAAATTGAACTTGTTGAGCCGTTTTTGCCATCTCTAAATGTAAAATATAAAATGCCATCAAGAGATAAATATAATGATCCATATTTCCCTCTTTTTCAAAAAAATATATCATAAATATGACGAAGTTATACTATACATAAAATGCAAAATGATTAGTGAAATTAATATAATATTTGATATCATCAAAAGAGTGAATGAAAGAGGTCTAAACAGTGAAAAAAAATTGTAAAGGGTGAGAAGAAATAATTTTAGATGTAAAAAAAAGATGTTTGTAAGTTTTTTTTTACATAAATACTATTACAGTGAGAATTTTAAGACGTAGAATAAGGTAAAAAAAATGTGCATATAATAGGTTAAAGAATAGCATATGATGCATGATATAGTCTGGGGTGTCCTTCGAATGATGTGATTTTGATGTTGGAAAAGAAAAGTAGTGGAGAAGACAATTGTATAGAGGAAATTGTTCGCTCGTAAATGTCATCTTTAGTACTTTTTGCTCATCAAAAGAATTGTCCCTGCTCTTAAGTCTTTCATATGAAAAGCAGTGAGTAAGAATACATTAGAAATGTATTAGTATTACAAAATTGATAGATAGAAATAAGGTTTTCTTTTCACGTTAGGCACACAAAGGATATTATATAAATTAAAAGTGCAAGTAGGGGTTAGAAGAATGGTGCAACGAATATGGATAATATGCAAACTCGAGCCATCTTTGAATATAACATCATCTAACCCTATATAAGGAGTATGTACTGAAAGATTATTCAAGTTTGCATTGACATAGTGACACACATCATTATCGAGTAGACATGAGGAGTGTTGATTGTCTTAAGAGACGTATAGTGTGCAAGTAGTTGTAGTAAAGAAGTAGGACATAAAGCTTATGAAAATGTTGTCGATGGAACCAATAAAGATTAGGCAGCAACAAGTTGAAAAAGGGAGCATTACTTGACATTGTGTCCTCAAGCACCACATCTTTGAAAATACCTAAGATATGGATATGATGTAGGTTGATCATTACGAGAAATGGTGGATTATTGTCTTTGATTGTGAAAGACGACTATAAAATAAAGGAATGTCAACAAAGAAGAGATGGCCATCAAAATTAGTCATTGCACTATTTGGTATGATTGGTTTAGGTCAGAAATTGCGATGGTGGTGCTTGTGATTGTTAAAGGGATGCCTCCTTAATAATGAGTTTTTATTAAAAAGGTTTCAATAAAGGTAATAGGCATTGAATTAGTATTAACTACATCGTTAATAATTTCGTATTCGTCGCCAGTGTCATCAATAACCCTATTAAGAAAATCCTCTTCATCAATGAGTTTTCCACGAAAAGCAAGTTCATTAGTCTAATCCTTAATAAATTGCAAATACTCGAGTTTTTTTCTTGGAACCTTTGACAATTCTCCAATTGGTTTTCACTTGGGTCATTTCTTTTTTGTTGATCCTTGAACGACAGATGAGAAATGGCTTGTGTTTATTCATTTTTACTCTATTTCAAAACCAGTGAATAAATTAAAGACTCTAAAGAATGATTATAACAATTTCATGTAAAACAAAAGAGAATAAACTAATTTATAGTAATTAGTTGGACAATCTTTGACACAAATTCAATCTCTAACTTCCATTTGGGCTCAATCTTACAAAATTTAACATGATACCAGAGCAGGTTGCTCTTGGGTTAGTCATGACCACCTCGACCTGATAGACTATGTCACATGTTGGGCCTTAAATTAGCCCACAATTGAGGTGAGCTTGTTGAAATATAAAGTGGGAGTTTTTCTCACATGGAAAGAATATATAGCCTTGAGCATGCATATAAGCTTAGTGAGTTGCTCCTCCTATCACTAATTGGTTTTAGGATGGAACCTCATTTGGACTTGTATTTGCTAAGCTTCTTTAAATTTAATCTTACAAAATTTGACATGGTATCGGAGCAGGTTGCTTTTAGGTTAGTCGTCACTACCTTGATATGATAGACTATGTCACATATTGGGCCTTAAATTAGCCTACATGTGAGGAGAGTGTGTTGAAATATAAAGTGAGAATTTGTCCCACATGGAAAGAATATATGACCTTGATCATGCTTAAAAGCCTAACGAGTTACTCCTTCTATCACCATTGGTTTTAAGATGGAGCCTCATTTGGACTTGTATGTGCTCATTTTCAACCAGTTTATATAAATTACCAGAGTCTCAAAGATTGATGCCAATTTAACTTCCTATTTTGCTTACTTCGACTTTTCTTAACTTTTACTAATTAAAATTATATTGATATCTTTTTTTTCTTTATTTTCTTTCTATGTTTAGAATTTTTGTGGTCTTCAATTTCTTGCATGAAAAAGAACTCCATGTTAGGGTATTTTACTTCTTAATTACTTAATCATTGCAAAATAGTGTGACTTGTGTGGCTGTGTATAACCGTTCTATTAAATCATTTCAACTATATACTAATTTTATGTTGAAATCAATAATGAATATATAATTATTGATTTTTTTTGGTCAATCCCCTTTTTGTGACATATTTAAAACACATTTTTTTCTTTGTGATATATTTAAAATGGTTTCAACTATTTTCTCCTTTACACTGGAATTTTTGTTTGTCCTTTAATTATTAAAATTTGTAGTTTTCACTAATATATCGAATGAGAAATTTCTCTCTTTTAAATTATTTTGTCCTGTGTCTTTGTATTTAACTCTTGCTCTTTTAATTTTACCATACTAAAAGTTTATCTGCACTAAAAATTGTTTTTGTTAAGATATATGTTATGATATCTTATTATTTAATTTTGGACATTATTTGACAATTGGACTTAGTTAGATTTATGTGAGACTCTTTCAAGATAAGTTTGATAAGGTTTAAAATCGTAATTAAGATGGGATTTAATGGATAACCTACGGGGATCATGACTAAGGTAGCAATATCTTTAGAGATTTGTTTTAACCATTGAAGTTGTCTTTGGCTATGTTTTATGTGATATGTGCGCCGAAGTAGTGTCATTTTTATGTGGAGGAGCGATGGACATATAGTGACTTAGAAGTTGGGATTTTTGTGCTATCTTGGATGATATTTTGTAGCTAATTTTGTGGGGATACTATCCTTATGTGTTGCTGAATTTTTTGTCAAGGATAACGTGATTTTGGGGGCTGAAAAATTGTTGACTACATGTGAATTTGTGTTATACTCTCTGCTACTTTTTGAACAACTATTGAGAGCTTATTTGGTGTCAAGTGTGTGGATTTTGGTAGTTGGTTTTTCTATGGTGTTTGCATAATTTTTTTGGGTTGTTCATTGTCAATGGAGTGTTAATTTGTATGGATGTCAGTTGTGATTTATAGGATAAGGGTGTTGTGTTTTCTGTCCACGGTGAGGGATTTTTTTGGTATGTCGATGATAGTGGTTTTCATGTGAAAATTTTCCAACATATTAGTGTTTTGCAATCCTTCATGTATGACATTTTAGTGAAGAAATATTTTTTGATTTGAGATGTTTTGTAGCTGTTATGCGTGGGATTTTCAATGACGGTATCGAAGCCTCACAACAAATCTTTAAATGGATAACTTCTCATTCTTTCATTGATGAAGCTACATTATTAGGGAAGTTTTTTTTTCAAATGTCATTGTTTATGTCCATTATTATTTTAATCACTTGAGTTGTTTGCTTATTATCTTTATCGTTAAAAGTTGTTGAGAAAATCCTCTGTTGAGGTTAACATGAGTCGGTCGTGTTATTAGATGTGATTTACTTTCATGGATTATGAGGACAAGGGATAGTGTCAAGGGATGGGTGAGTCGACTCTATAATGCCTTGAGTAAAACTATTATTGTATCACAAGTGAAAGTTGTTTAAGCTGCGTGAGGGCCCGCAGACGTAAGCAAAGTGTATCAAACTATGTTATTAAATCTTGAGTGTTGATCTGCTTAATTTCATACTTTTTCTATTTTTTATGTTGAAAATTTAACAGTTGCTGATACAGTTGCTTTATATCAGGTAACCAACAGATATAGTTATAAGCAACTATGGCAAAATCAAAATTTTGTGAAACTACGTCCTTTTGGATTTTCAATTGGTATCATAGCAGGTCACCGAATTAAAATTTGGTATGTCAAGTTAGCGTAGATCTATGTTTCGATATTACGACTATAAGAGAAGGGACATCAATCATTAGGCCACCATTGTTAGAGTGTTTAAATTATCCTATGTGGAAATCACGGATGAGAGTATTCATTCAGGCACAAAGAATAAAAGTATGGAACTTAGTTTTAAATGGCTGGAAACATCCAGTGCCAACTGATGAAAAGAGAGAAGTTGTCATTAAAAATGCATCTGAGTGGAAAAGGGTTAAAAAAGAGAGAGCACTTGGAAATTCTCAAGCCCTGTATGCCATCTTTAGTGCAGTTGATAAAGGTCACTTTGCTATGATATCAGCCTGTGAATCGACAAAAGAAGCTTGGGACACCTTGCAAACTATACGTGAGGGATCAAAATCTGTGATAGCTTCGAAACTTCAAATGTTAGCTATGATATTTGAAGAGCTAAAGATGGATGAGAGTGAAACTATTGGAGACTTTCATGAGAGGCTGTGTGATATAGCAAACCAATCAATTCGGGAAGAAGTATTCTGATATGAAACTTGTTAAGAAGACATTAAGATCATTACCTCTAAGGTTTATACCAAAAATTACAGCCATCAAAGAAGCTCATAATATCAATGAATTTTTGTTGGATAAGGTAAATGAGATTCTTACCAACTTGGAGATGAATTTGTTGATAGATAAATGAGAGAAGAACAAATGAATGGCATTGCAAGCTAAGATTGGTAAAGCCGTGAATGACCTAGAAGATGAATCCTATGAGAATGAGGATATGGAGTTATTGACAAGAAATTTCAGCAAGTGGTTAAAGAAAGTGAAGAAGGATAGACTTGAGTTTAGATAGAATGGTGGGAGTTCATCGAACAACAACCTTAAACAACAAGCTAAAACTTAAAAGGGTGAAAGAAAAGTGAAGAAAATTCAATGTCATGAATGTCAAGACTTTAGACATGTGCAAGCAGAATATACTAACACTTTGAAGAAGAGAAAAGGAAATTTTTATTCGAGCACTTGGAGTGAGAATGAATCCAAAAGTAAGTATGGTAGTGAAGAGGAATTTGTGAGTAATATTGCATTGGTTGCTTTATATAGCAAAAATCTAGTTGTTTGCTTAACAACAATGAAGGAAGAAACATATGATGAAATCATGGACAAATCAATTCTAAAATTTGAGAAAAACGTAGATGAATCAACACAAAGTTTAATTTTAGATTATGATAGTGATGATAATGATTCGAATTACAAGAGGGAGGATTTTTGCAAAGCTTATGAGTTATTGTATGCTAAATGGGTCCAAACACGTGAGAAGAATAGGAAGCTGAAGAAGGAAAACTCTATCATGAAGAACATCATTCAAGATCTGGAGAAGAAGTTATCTACTATTGATGAGCTAAATGAGATAAAGTTGAAGCTGGTTAGTATGGAAAAAGAGATAAGAATGTTAAATGCAGATACCAAAAAGTCAGAAAAGTTGCTAGAAATTGGTAAGATTAAAGGAGAGCTCCAAGGCATTGGCTATAAAGGTGAATGTTCTAAGTCGAATGATGAGAAAAATGGTACAGCTTGATCTGTCCAAGGAGAAAATTTAAGGAGGAAACAAAAATTTATACCTACGTGTCACTTCTGTGGGTAAACGGACACATCAAGCCAACTTGTTACAAGTTTTTGCAAATGATATTTCAAATGGCTTAAAACCAAAAAACTAGATACTCTTCATTAAATTTCTAGCAACAACCAATGTTACCAAAGGATACCTGGGTTAGAAAGGGTGAAAGAAGCTACTTGATGGAAGATCAAAGTTGTATCAATGGCCATGTTACTTTTGGAGATAGAAAGAAGATCATGGTTATTAGAAGAGGGACACTTTACATGGATAGATAACCACACTTCAAAAATGTGCTTCATGTCGATGGTTTAAAAACCAACTTAATAGTTAAAGAAAATCTTTAAAACTAGCTTCACGAACTAGTTCAAAGACGTAATAAAGCAGGAATCAAAAACTGCCCAGATTTGTAGTTAGTTGTTATTGGTGAAGAAACTATTTAGACAAAGGATAAGTTAGTTGCTTCAGAAGAAGAAACCAAATCGACAATTGATGATAGAGATAATATGATAAGGAGTAAGTGTTAGTGTCTTTATTTTCTATCTTTTAATGTGCTAATTTTCATTTTTTTAAGGTTTGAAGTTATAATTAATGGAAATTAATCTTGTTTTATGTCAAGGTGTATTTTGGGACCAAATAAAAAGAACTGCAAACATTTTAGGACAAAAAGAGCTAAACCAGGAGTTAAACCTAATTAGACATAGCCTCGTGCAGTGATACCTATGTGATAGTCAGTAGTAGAATTTTTTAGAGATTTTGTTTTGGGCTTTAGACTTGCATTTGAAGGCTGCAGAGTAGAAAAGAGTGAGCGTAGGTTTTTAAAGGAGAAGTGACACTATTGATAGACCAACAATTAATTCACTAAATACAAAACAGTAGCACACATCATGTGGAAAGCAAGTAATGTGTGCGTGTTTCATGAGCAGGTGGCCAATATGAGAGCGGAGCATGGGCAAAACGCCAACAACATGGGAAGCACCAAAACGCTAGCTTGTGGGAGATAAAATGCAGACGTACATCAACACCAAAAAAGCAGAACATGTTTTTTGTTTAAAATGCACAATTAAGGGTTTTTTTGTGTAAACACTAAGGTGGCCACCAATGTTTATTTATCACATGAACATAATAGTAGGGTAGAAAAAATTAGAGAAGAAAAGAGAGGCGGCTGCAGAAAGGAGAACAAAACATGCCCATAGAGAAAGAGAACGCCCAGTAGAAAAAGAGAAAAATCAAACGACATGGATGGTGGCTAGATAGGAAACAAAGAAGAAAATCAAGAATGCCTCAAACAAGGATAGTCCCAAATAGTTAGGAAAAATTGTGATGTTAGGTAACTAAACTCTTATTTCTTAGTTTACGAAATCCTAGTTATTGAACTCTAAATTTTGTGAGACTTTCGTGTTTATTTGAATCGATTTATTAGTCAAGATTAAATATTTTTCTAGGTTATTATCTGATGGTTTGATTTTACAGCTAGGTGCGCAACTAATTTGTGATTTTATTCAATCAATTGCTGGATTAAATAGGTTGACGTTCAATTCTTTTAATCAAAAGTAGCGATTAGGATTTTTTTTCACTACATTAGGGACATGATTATAGGAAAAATAGTTGTCTAGGCTAAATATATATCGTATGTATGTTGTCTAGTTTGTTATTTTTCTTGATTCATAAAGCTATTAATGAATTAAATATGAGATTGTATCTAGGTTATTGATTAGTAAGGGTTAATTCGAATACATGTTTCAGTTAACTAAATATAAGAAAAAATAGGTAAAGAAATTTACCACGATGAATGCTTAACCAATAATTGATTTTTTTTAGTGTCAATGATCAATGCAAGATTAATAATAAAGGAGACCGGGAACCAAGATTTATTCCTATTGATTGTTAAATTCCCATTGTTTTGATATTAGTTATTTTTCAATTTCATATTCTAATTAAATTATGTTTAATTCATAATTTAAAATCCCCTTTTTATTGCGTAACTACTAATGTCTGAATTCCTCGTGGGAACGATCCCTACTTTCCATTACTACATTAATTTGTGTTGCAGAAAATTGGTTTCTTTTTATATTTGGTTGTAGACGGCAACATTCACAAATAAGTCCAGCTTTGACTTTTTTCGAGGGGTACAATGACTTTGTGCTTTACATTTTTAAAGTATATTGATGTTATTTCTTTAAAAAAAAGGAGGTTCAAAGGAGTTAACATCTAGGTTCTCTGAGTTTTTATTGATGGGTTTTCTAAGGTTCAGGTGATTGGTATATGTTTGGGTTTTTCTTATTTTTTGAATATTATATGTGAAAATGATGCTCTACTTAATGATTTAAGAATTCTACTTTTGGATTTTGATTTGCAGAGCTATGTCGAGAAAATATTTATACTTAGTTGGAGACCTATAGAAGGATTCAAGTTTTCTATGATTTGGGTCTTTTAAGTTTTATTCTAGTTTCTCTCTATATCGTGGGTTGTATCAGTTTGGCAACATATTTTCATATAATTTATGTGAGGAGAAGATTGCTTGAGTTTGATTCTGATTCCTTGAATGCATTTTTAGGATTTCTGAATTTAATCAGTCGGATGACTTTGATGTGAGTAATGATATGTTGACCAGTGTTTTAACTGGTGATAAATTGTCATCTTGACATGCTTATGATTCTTCCGCTACTCTTACTGATGATTTTTATGCTTCTTTATTTACTGAGATTGATCACATTGAAGGCATTCTTTGTGTTGACATTGTTTTGTCCTAAGAGGGACATATATGATTGTTTATCTTTTGATATGACTGTTCAATTAAGGGAAGATTTCAAGGTATCTCCATGACCATTAGTCTTTCTTTTTGGCATCTTTTTGTCCTAAGGGGTAGAATGGATGATGTAGTGGCTGTTTTTATTAAATTCAGATTATTTTTTATTCATATATTTGCCAAGTGCTTATTTGGAAGTTATTTGAAACCTCATGTTCGATTAAGTGGGAGTTTCTATGTGGTAAACACATTTGTTGTTGTGTGTCCAATTATCTTCTTTAGGGAGAGTTTCAAATATGTGACAAATAATATCAAAAAGGGGGAGATTGTTAATATATATATTATGATATCTTATTATTTAATTTTGGATATTATTTGACATTTGAATTTAATTTGATTTATGTGAGACTCTTTCAAGATAAGTTTGATAAGGTTTAATATCCTAATCAAGATGAGATTTAATGAATAACCTATTTTGGAAATAATGACTATCTAAGATGGCAATATCTTTGGAGATTTGTTTTGACCATCGCAGATGTCTTTGACTGTGTTTTACGTGATGTGTATCACAGGTGAAAATTATTTAAGATGAGTGAGGACTCTGCAGGCATAGACAAGGTGTGTCAAACTATGTTACCAAATCTTAAATGTTGATTTTTTTAATTTCATATTTATTTTTTTGTTTTTATTTTGTGTTGGAAAATTAACAATTGCTGATATAGTTGGTTTATATCAAATAACCGACAGATATAATTACAAGCAAGCAATGCGAAAGAATTAGAATTTCACAAAACGACATCCTTTCAGATTTTTAGTTTTTATAATTAAATGAACGGCAAGTGTCTTAATTACTTAAAAATAGAAAAGATACCAACGCTAATTTCAAACCAGCTCACATTTTTGCCGGGTGAAAAGAAAAGATAGATTGTTTGACCCGTAGGCATGGACGCAGTAATTCCATCATATGACAGTTGTCGTATTGCTAAGATTTTAGAGAATTTTTTTGTTTTGAAAAGAAGAATTAGAGTTTCTACTTTGTAGTGGTTAAGAGCAGTAAGTCAATGTCCGCGCATCCCTTGTTAAATGAAGAAATTGTCAATTAATCGACAATGGATTTTTACTAGAAAAGATGTTTGAATAACGCGGGTTAGAGAAAAGTGGGCGGTGAAGTTTAACCTCTTTCGGTCAGACAAATGCAATGAACACAGTTGCGTTTTCCAGTTTAATTGCATCCTTACGCTCTACTTTCCAAAAGAATAACTAATTTTCCAAGCTTACAAGAAGTATCAATTTGAAAATTGACATCAATCACTTAACTACTTCTAATTGAGTGGTTTCAGTCAAATCATCAACCCACCCCACTCAAGAATTTCCATTAAATTGTATGGAAGTAGAAACACTGAATGGGAAATTGTTGAATTGGGAACGAGAAGTGGAATTTTAAGAATGTAAGAAAGAGCTGACCTAGTCATATAGGCAGCAGCCCATCAACTTTTCCAACCCAAACTCGTTTATTATCTAAAGCAAAATGAAAGTTGTTGGAAGGGTGAAACAGTGGATTTGCGTACTTGCGAATAGTTAAATGACTTTAGTCATCATACGTATGGTTCAAGTTCAAATTAGTCAAGCCGTGGATTTGGAGACTTTCGAATACTCTAATGATTTTAGTCATCATAAATATAGTTCAAGTTGCTTTAGATTTAAGTTCCAATTATAATTACAATTTTAAAATCCTAATCAATTAATAAAGCAATTATTATTAATGTTCATTTTCTAAAAACATTCAACTAAATTGCACCTATTGAACATATTTTTTAATTGGTTTATATCTCTAATCAGTTTAAAGAAATGAAAAGAGTTATTAAATTAGTTTGAAAATCATGAAATAAAAGCTATAAATATTTTGAAACAATAAAAATTAAATCCAATATAACAAAGTCAAATAATTAGTATTACAAATTCCTATGTGAAATAATCTATATCTTTGAACTAAATTACTGGAAGTTATATGTCTTAAATATTTTTAAAAAGGCCTCAACATATAAGATATATCAATATGAAATTAGTTAAGGAGATATTTTGTTAAGTGCAAATATTTTGATCCCGTAGTTCCAAATGTCATTTTAAACTAGCAATATATAGTTTGTTGGTGCAAGAAAATTAAGTGGATTTAGGAGGATATATATGTTGAAATCCAACCGATATCAAATCACGGCTGTGGCATAAAACAAAACTTTTTACAGATATCGAACGAATCCTGATAATTGAATAAACATGAATAAAACACAAAATGAATTAAAAATTGTACCTTATTTGTCTTTATATTAAAAAACCTTTGAAATTTTTTTCCGATTGATCAATTACAAGTTGTTCAAATGTCTAGCATCTGATGGTATACATAGAGCAATTCTCAAAACTGATTTGAGCGGAAGAAGACAAAATGCTAGCTTCTAAAATATTCTTCCCTTTTTAAATAGAAAAATCATAAGGGTCTTTAATTGAAATTAAATTTCTTTAATTATAATTAAAATCAAGTTCAAATTATAATTAATTTAATTTTAATAAAATCAAATATCTCATATTTGATCTCCAAAGTTTTTCAAACTTTATAATTAAATCCAACTTAATTAAACTTATTTTTTCTTTCACAAATTGCTCTTTGATTTGTGACTCATTATGTTCCTAATAAATTGGCAATGATTATAAATTACAATTCTATTTCTCAATTCGAGTTAGATAAATTAAAATTTCTTTCAATTTATCTTTAATTCTTCAATTAAACATTTCATAATATAAATCACGATTGACGTCTAATAACATGTCATGATAACTTAAATATCAGGAATGTCAAAGTGATTGAATTAACGTATCCATGTATAGCTATGATTTATAATTTAATCCTTTCGTTATTCAATATTTTAATTGGACAAACTATGGATACAGTGTCCACTCTTATCATCCAATCATGTTCATTCTTGCTAATTAGTAATTGATTTATAATTAAAAATTGAAAATACATTGTCAAATGCCAATCCACTATGGCTAGAAAATTCCATAAATCATTACTAATTAAGAACAGTAGAATATTCTCTCTATTTACTTTAGACTGACGAATCCTATATTGACTTACTCAACTATCTCCATATGGTTCATACTGTGTCTAATTACTACCGACTGAGTTATGCTATGATGATTTATAAGTAGCATCAAAATGTAGTAATTCCTACACAAGATACCTAGGTAATCTTAAGTCTGAGGATCAATTATACAACCATCATTATGAAATAATCCATAGACAGATAAGTAATATTCCATCTAGAATTCTCAAGTCGGGTCAGTTCAGTGACTTATTCACTAATAATTACCCACACATTAGTTTAAGTATCTCTATACTTTAATTTATGAGATCAATTACTTTCATCACAAGAAAGAAACATAGTGTGTGCTAGTTTTACCATTTCAACACTATCCCATCTTGATGAAACTACAACTAGGAACATCTAAGAATAATACATAAGTATAAATTGAATCTCATAATTATGATATCATCATAATTTTAATTATATAGTAATTATTCCAAGGATTTTACTGTTATTATTTATATATAAAATATTAATTAAATTAATATATACAAATAAATAATGCCTTTTAATTAATTAAAATAATGTCATACATTAATTTACAACCAATTGATTGGCTATAAGGGTATAAATTAACAAGCTCCCACTTGCACTAACTTCAATCTCTTATGAATCTAATACTATAACCATCTATATGTCGATCATGTCTCTTTTGAGATAATGACTTAATAAGACGATCTGCTAGATTCTCTTCAATGAGAACTCGCTCCAATGCTTTGTATTTCCGCTCCACTATCTCCCTAATCAAGTGAAACTTTCTGAGTACATGTTTGAACTATTGATGAGACTTGCTTTTGCTTGCACAATAACACCGTTATTTTCATAATATAATACTATAAGTTCAACAATACTAGGAACCATTCTAAGTTCAGTGATGAACTTCTTAATCCAAACTGCTTCCTTTGCCGCCTCTAATGCTAAAATGAACTTTGCTTCAGTCGTTGAATCTATAATGGTTGGTTGTTTGGAACTCTTCCAACTTACTACACCACCATTTAGAATGAAGATATACTATGACTGTGATCTACTATCATTAGGATCTGACTGGAAACTAGCATCTGAATATCCTTGAACTCTTATTTCATTTCCTCTATAGACCAAGAAAATATCTTTAGTTCTTCTCAAGTACTTTAAGATATTTTTCACAGTCATCTAGTGACCTCACTAGGATTAGACTTAAAACTGCTTGTTATGAGCAAAGCATAAGAAACATCTAGTCTAGTATATAGTATCGTATACATAATTGATCCAATTACCGAAGCATGTGGAATACAATCCATTTTATCTCTCTCTTCTTATGTCTTTAGACACATACTCTATGAGAGAGAAATCCTATGCGATATGGGTAAGAATCCCTTCTTCGAATTCTCAATGCTAAACCTCTCTAGTGCTTTATCTATGTATGTGGATTGGGACAATCCAAGCAACCTTTTTGATACATCTCAATTGATCTTTATTCCCAGAATATAGGTTGCTTCTCCCATATCCTTTATAGAGAAGTTATTGGACAACCAAATCTTTATAGACTGTAGCATAGTTATGTCGTTTCCAATTAACATTATGTCATCCATATATAGTACAAAAAATTGATTGCACTCCCATTAACCTTCTTAAAGACAAATGGTTCATCCACATTTTTGATAAAATCAAATTCTTTGATTGTCTCATCAAAACAGATGTTCCAACTCCGTGATGCTTGCTTAAGTCCATAAATGGACCTCTGCAACTTGCATACTTGATTAGGAAATCTCTTGGATTAAAAACCTTCAGCTTGCATCATATATACATCATCTTGCAAATTCATATTGAGAAATGCATCTTTGACATCCATCTGCCAGATTTCATAATCTTGATATACTGTTATAGCTAACAAGATCCTGATTGTTGGACCCCGTTTCCGGAGACCAACTTTCGGAGTCATAAAGCTTTGTGCTTGAAACCCTGAAGCTCATTTGCTGTCATCCACAATGGTGGTGAGCGCACACTAATCAAACATCAAAATCATAAGTTGAACTCTTCATGGAAATTGTAAATTTAAGCCTCTAATTTACTTTGAAGAAAGAATCGCCTCAATCGGAGTTCTATAACTCAAGATATGCTTAAAAAGCCTAAATGTGTACATACTCCCATTATGCTCGTGAACCCGACCCTTCACTACAACTCCATTATGCTCTCAATACAACTCTAAATGGTACAAATTTTTATGGGGTTAAAGCTAAATGTCTTAGGAATTATTGGTCCACGAATCACCTCAAATGAAGGTCGGATGAGGGAGTTATGCCTAAAAGAATAGGCCATGTTCATACCTCAAATCGATTTGAACCTCTCTTGGCGCGATCGCCATAACTTTTAATCTAAATGTCAGATTGACTTCGTTTTGGGACCATTAGAAAGTAAACATCTAGAGCTACACCTTGCATGAAGACAAAAAAGTCTGATTCTGCCTCTAAGATAGTCAAAAATCACAAAGTTTCCCGAATATGTCCGTTAAACGGATATGCATGTTCGTTTAACAGACATACATTGAGCTAAAGAGGCCAATTTCACCTGAGAAGGTCCGTTAAATGGACATGCATGTCCGTTTAACGGACATGGACTGGCCTTAAGGTGTTTTTCCACATGAGAATATCCGTTAAATGGACACCTATGTCCGTTTAACGGACATGGGAGTTCCCCAAAGCCCCCAATGCCTCTCTAAAGCCTTTAATCTTCAACCTAACTTCATCAACACTTAAACACTTCCCTTTAAAACTTATTCTAATGTCAAAACACTTCATAATAACTCCAAAAACACTTCATAACAATTCACATCAAGTTCAACTCACCAAATTTCTCAAATCTCAACCATCAAATTCATCAAAACCTCCAATTCTATCACTCAAGCTGTCACAATAAACAAACCAAAAGCAACATTCCAATTTAGAACACTCATATCTCTCCATTCCAACATCCAAAATTCACAAACTTCATATCGTTGGAAAGATAAAGAGATCCTCTACAACTCTCAAGAAGACAATTCC
>JANZLX010000008.1:21326758-21337826 GCA_025531955.1 Erythroxylum orinocense
TTGGGTTTGAATGATTAAAGTTATTACTTTTGGAATTATTTACAATATAAAATATTGTTTATAAAAATGTTTGAAAAATTTATGATTTTCGAATACTTTCGGAATTAGTTATAAAATATTGGTTATGAAAATGTTTGAAGAATCATGATTTCTGAATATTTTTGGAAGTGTTTAGAAAATATTATTTAAGAAAATGTTTGAAAATTTAGGATTTCAGAATATTTTTGAAATTATTTATAAAATATTGTTTATGAAAATGTTGGAAAAAGTAGGATTTCCAAATGCTTCTTAAAGTGTTATAAAAATATTGTTTATGTAAATGTTTGAAAGAATTTTGATTTTCACAGGATTAAGTTCTTACTTTTGGAATGATTTTAGAACTTGTTTTATGTACAATGTTTTAAGAAATTGCAATTATTATTTTCAAAGGGAAATGTTTTGAAAATTACTAATATGTATTTTCGAAAACTTAAGAAAGAAAGTATCGGATTTTTATTGTTTCCAAATGTTTTGGAAAATGTTACAAGTTTTAAATGATTTAAGAAATTGTTACATTTGTAAATTTGATCGTTTTCGGAAAATTAGATAAGTTATGAAAAGGGTTTCGGATGATTTGAATGATTTGATTCAATTGTTACATCAATTTTTGAATGATTAGATAAAAAGGATTGAATGTGTTAATAATTTCTGAAATTCTTATTTTTATCAATGTAGATCATATATGAAAATTTTTACAATTATTTGTATTGGATGATTATACTAATTATGAACAATTGCATTCTTTGATTTTGATGCAATTGCTTGTTATGTGACATTGTGGAATTTATGAATGGAATTTGTTTGATTTATGTTTGTAAATTGATATGTGAATATGTGAAAACCGAATTTTGAAAAGTGCCTTCGGGCAAGATGATTTTCGAGTATGAATATGTGTATTTATGTGCGTTTGGTTAGGTTCCCTCAGTATGAGTCAGTGCACTGGTCTCCCTTAGATAGCCTTCTCTCGGCTACCCGCTAGTGGCATAGGAGCTCCGATTACGGACTCCACTCTGTTCACGGCTGCACAGGACCGCTGTGCTGGAATGTGCAGTACGTTCCGTTAGGACCGACCCAAACCATTTGATGTGTTATGTATTTTGATTTGTTTACTTTGTGATGCATTTTTATGTGTTGCATTCATGTTTTTGAAATTGTTCGTGATTTCCGAAAACAAATTTGTGAAAACTTTTGAGACTTTGGGAAAAATGAGAAATTGAAGTTTCAATCGAAAACTTTTTGAAATTGTTTAGAAATGTTTGAAAAGATGAAAAGTTTGAAAAATAAGCCTTTGGGCAAAACTTTGTGAAAAATGATTTAGCTTATTTTCTATTATAAATGTGTTATCCACTGAGCTGTTAAGCTCACCCCCCCTTTCATCCCCATCTCCAGGTTCCGAGCAGGAGATCGGATGAAAGCAAGTCAAGACCTCCGTTCGTGCGTATCTGTGTTGTGTATTTTGGAGATATTTGTATTCTTATGTATTTCGAATTTATGAGATTGATGTTGTATCGTGGCTTGAAAATGCCACTTTAGTTTGATAATGTATTTCCTTTGAAGTATGTAATAGATCATGAATGCGTTTACAAATTAGAAAAGTGGTTTATGGTTTTGTATTGAAAGTGAATATGTTTATGGATGATGATTGACACATCGATGTATGAGTATGACTTGGTTATGAATCTGTATTTTGATTTGAGATGTATATAAATGGGATTGAATTATGATGTTGGATATTGGTTTGAGATTTATTGAAGTGTTAGGTATAGAATTGTGTTTGATTGTGCTTGGATTCCGGACAGGAGGTCCGATGAGGAGTATGGTTGGATGTGATATATAGAAGTGAGTTTCTTTTGTCTTGAAATTTTTGGGATTCTCAAAATGCAGCCGTTATGTTGCCGAATTTTCGTTAAAATAGATTGTTGTTAAAGATGATATTGAGATATAGGATGATTAATCAGAATTCGATGAATTGAGTTTGGATTGATGACAACTTTCCAAAGGGGAAAATTTATATGGTTTTCATTTGTGTGAGATTGAATAAAGATGAAAAAAAATTATACCGGTTTTCGGATTAGTTTTAGACCGAGTTAGTCTTAGGGTATCCAACACATGCGACGCTGTTTCAAAAAGTTTCTCTTCGCAGATGTTAGAATCTTACCATTCAGTTCGTTTGGAATTCGATTCCAATTACTTTGCTTTGTCGTTTTTTTAAATCCGTTTTCATTCGTTTCACGTTTTTGTTTTCGTTCGCTTCGTTTCTATGTTTCCGCTTTAGTCTCATTTTCGCTTATGCTTTTACTTCCGCTTTCGCTTCGACCCACTTCTGGGTTCGACCTTCGCTTTTTGTCTTTTTTGTTTTCCGGTTGAGGTCCGGTTACGAGATCGAGTCTTAATAGTGTATAACCTTAAGAATCTCCGTAATTGACGTTGCACTTTTAGTACATATATTTATTTGCTTTCCCTTAATGTAATAAATATATAAAAAAAAGTAATTAAAATCAAAACTAGTCAGTTTATCATTATTGATAAGCCTTTTCATTCTTTTAATAGAGATATGACCTAATCTTCTACACCATAATTAACATGATTCTTTATTAATGTTCACTTGCTTAACGTTGATTTTATTATCCATATTACATTCTTAAGATTAGGGCATTGCATGCAATAGATATAAATACAAAACGATTAAACAAGTGTGTTATATTAAATACAAAATCAATGTTTTTTGCAAGTCTTCTTTTGTGTTGAAGAGCGTATAATCATCCAACCTTGTCCTTCTTCTTTGTAGTATATGGTTGTTCGTCCATCCAAGTAAGTCATCTAATTAATGTCTACCATATGTTTTGTTTTAATAGTACAAGTATTTGTGTTTGACTTTTATGTTAATGCAAAGAAGGTCTTGGTTTTGTGTTGTTGTTTGGAATATTCTTAGGATTATAGATGAGTATATGTATGAATAATATAAGTATGGTATATAGGCTGGAAACATATGATGCAGCTCCTATGAGGCTTATCGATGAAATATTCCACTTATTTAGGAGTTATAGCAAGAAGCCCCTTTTTCTCGATTCATGTGGTCTAACAATGCCATGCACCTTAATGTTTGTTTGAATTCAAACAGAGTATATGAACTTCTAATGATTAATTGAGAGCTAGTAACTTGTATATTCACGTATAATTATGGATGATTTGAGGCATAATAAACCCTTAGGATGGTATATAGGCTGAAAACTTATGATGTATATAGGTTGGAAACCCGTGATGTAGCTCTCATGAGGCTTATCAATAAAATATTATATGATTTTAAGACCCATAGCAAGAAGATTCTTTCTTGATTCATATGGTCTAACAATGGCACGTACCATAGTGTTTGTTTGAATTCAAACATAGTATATAAACTTGTAATGATTAATCGAGAAGTATTAACTTCCATTGATTTATCATTATGTTGTATATAACAAGGATTACATTTAGTAATTGAGTAATTTACTTTTAATTATATAGCAACATGACAAAAGTTGGATGTCTCATTCGAAATGGTCCATTGAATATTTAGAAGAAGTTAAGTTTAATGAAATTTGTAAAATATCAAATGGGTGATGAATGTTGTATTCGTTATCTATGCATACATGCTTAAATGTCAACATTCAAAGTTAAGATATGGTATATAATTACTTGCTAATCTGAGAAATAGATAAACTCTGTACTCTATGGCTTTATCATGGCAAACGTTCAGAAGCAAGTTGTAGTAGAAGTGTTAATACAGTTGTTGATGATGGTACCAATAATGATGTAGAAGATTGTGATATTAATGACAATGGTGATGATGAGATTGGCGAGATATTAAAGGATTTTTAGAATTATATGGAGACTATGATTGAAACTGATTTGCCTAATATAATTGGTAGTATTACAGAAGATAATTTTAGGAAGCTATTGAAAGTTGCTCAAGAAGAATTATATCTAGGGTGTTTAAATTTCTCATAGCTATCTTTCGTTGTGAATTTGTTGCATTTAAAGGTTTATAATAAATGGAGTAATAAGTCTTTTGACATGTTAATTGACTTGCTCAATGATGCATTACTTGTTGGACACAATTTTCCCAAATCTTAATATGAAGCAAAGAAATTATTAAGGGACCTTAGATTAAGATATATATCAATACATGCTTGCAAATATGATTATCCTATATTATGGAAGGATAGTAAAGATCTAGAAGGGTGTCCCTTTTGTGGTACGTTAAGGTGGTGAGAGGATGATGGGAGAGGAAAAAAATACCACATAAAATCTTGAGATACTTCCTTATTATGCCAAGGCTACAAAGGCTTTTTTATGTCAATAAAAACAATCATAAATATGAGGTGGCAAAAAGAGAAACACATTTATGATAACATTACGCATCATCCAGTAGACTCAAAGACATATAAAGACTCCAAGTTTTCATAGTTTGCACAAGATTTTCTTAGCGTTTGATTTGGTTTAGCCTTAGATGGATTTAATCCATTTGGTAATATAAGTATTTCTTACAGCATGTGTCCTAGTGCCATACAACTTACCTCTCTGGAAGTATATGAAAAAGCCTTTTATATTATTATCTTTACTTATTCCAAGACCTACTGCTCTTGTTAAGGATATTGATGTATACATGCAACCATTAATTGATTATTTAAACCATCCATGGGAGGTTGGATTAGAAATTTTCCAGGTTCTGAGATTTTGTCTGGATATAGCATTAAAAGGTATATGGCATATCTTGTATGTAACCATCAAACTTATTCAATGAGGCTACGAAGTAAAATATGTTATACAGGAAATCGTCATTACTTGGAACATGGGCATAAATGGCCAAGAAGCAAATTATTTAATAGAAAACTAAAATTGGGTGAAGCTCCTTTGCATTTTTCTGGTGATGATGTGGTTTACTAACTATCACATTTAGGTGACATTACACCTCACAAACACCTAAGTAATAAAAAGTGAATGTGAAGTGTTGTTGAACACAATTGGAATAAAATAACCATATTTTTCAATTTGTCATATTGGAAGGAATTGTTATTGAGGTATAATCTTAATGTGATGCATATTGAATATTTTAGGAACTTTGACAAGAATTGATGACAAATCGAAAGACTCAATTAAGTCTAGGTTAATCTTGGAAGACATGAAAATAAGAAAAGATTTGTATTTGAAAAGAAAAGATGATGGGTCATACATCATTCTACTTGCTTGTTACAACATGTCAAAAAAGGATAAGTAAACTTTTTATCAATTTCTTAAATCAGTCAAGTTTCCTAATGGGTATGCATCTAATATAGCCCACTGTGTGAAAGTTAAAGAGGCAAGAGTGTTGGGGTTCAAAAGTATTGATTGTCATGTACTTTTACAATGATTACTTCCTGTTGGAATATATGGGTGTTTGCAAAAGTATGTGTCCGTAACTTCGGATCAACTGGGTGAGTTTTTTAAGAAATTATGTTGCAAGACACTGAAAGTTAAAGAGCTTGAGATAATGAGAAAAACATAGCTTTGATTCTATGTAAGATTTAACTAATATTCCTCCCATCTTTCTTTGATGTTATGGTGCATTTAACAATTCACTTACCATACGAGGCAAAACTTTGTGTACCAGTTCAATTTCAATCGATGTTCCCCATTAAAAGGTAATTTAATCGATGTTCCCCATTAAAAGATAATTTATATTAACTTCTACTTTTTCTCTAAACTTATTAGTTAGTAATAATTATTAATGTTTTATATTTTGTCTAGGTTTTTATAGTCTCTTAAGCGCCATGTTTGTAATAGAGTTTAACCTAAAAGGGCTATTGCAGAGGCTTATATAGGGAATGAATGCTTGACATTTTGTTCGATGTACTTAAATGATGTGGAGACAAGATTTAATAAACAAGACTGGAACTTTGATGTTGATTAAGATGGTGGCTTGTCAAATTTTTTCCCAAAAAGTAAGGTCATTTGGTTTCGTAAAATATGTGGAGTTATCTAAAGACAAACTTGAAATTGCCCATTGGTATATTTTGAACAATTGCGAGGAACTTGATATTTAAATTTAATATTTGAATCTATATTTCTTGATCGCTATTTACTTTTTTTAATAGGGAGTATAAAGATTCAATTCGAAGCAATGCGATTGTTAATGTTGAAGTTAGACATAAGATTAAGTTCACATCATGTTTTAGGACTCGAGTAAGCTTTTGTATTATATTATAAAGTTTTGATGATTTGTATGTCATATTAACTTCTAATTATATCTTGTCCTATAGCTGATACAGTTACATAATCATAACATGTAAGAGGTGAAAACAACATTATTTGCTTTGCCATATAGGCCTCATATATGTGGCAAAAAATATACAAGTTACATTGTTAATGGAGTTATATTTCACATATAAGATTGAGATAGTCAACTTAGAAGTCAAAATTATGGGGTTGTTGTTGAGGGATGACATGAGGATGATTTTATTGACTTTGATAATATCATCTCAGAAATAATAGAGTTGCATTACATCAAGGATAAAAAGGTTGTTCTATTTAAGTACAAATGGTTTAATGTTGGTGACATAAAAGTGAATGAAAATATTACTAACATCAAAGTTAGTAATACATGGTATAATAATGACCCTTTTGTCTTTGCAAGTTAAGTTAACTAAGTTTTCTACCTCAATGATATTATTTTAGGCAACAATTAGAAAGTTGATTAAAGTTTCAACACCAAAATCTCATCAATTTTTGTGAAAGGGATAACGGTGTAATGAGTGAGGATGATTATGAAATCTATCAAGATATTGAATCAAAGCTGAATAATGAAGCCATTCAAATAGAAGATGCAAATATATCATCTTTCCATAGGAGAGATGATGATCCCAACATAGTAAAAGTGGATAAACTACAATCCGATCTTTTCATAGAAAGAGATGAAGACTTTTCATAGAAAGAGATGAAGACTATGTCGAGAATGAATTATGTGACAATGATGATACTTTGGCTGAATATAATAGTGATGAAGAGTTGAATCATAATGTAATTAATAATGATGATTGTCAAGATCTTAAGCATGATGATTGAAAGTAATAAAAGTGTTATTTTTATTGTTTGAAATGTATTATTGATGTTTGAGTTATCTTAATGTGTGTTGTTGATATTTCACTTATGTTAATCCGTATTGTTAATGTTTGACTTATGCTTACGCGTATTGTTGATATTTAAGTTATATTAATGCCACTTGTTGATGTTTGAGTTATGTTAATATAGAATGTTGATGTTTGACTTATGATTATGCGTATTATTGATGTTTTAGTTATGGTGATACGTATTGTTACTATTTGAGTTATGTTCATGTGGAATGTTGCTGTTTAAGTTATGGTTATATAGAATGTTGCTATTTGAGATATGTTTATATGGAATATTGATGTTTTACTTATGGTTATATGTATTGTTGTTTTTTGAGTTATGTTCATAGGGAATGTTGTTGTTTGAGTTATGTTCATGCAGAATGTTGCTTTATCAGCTATGTTAATGCAGAATGATGATGTTTGAGTTATGGTTATACGTACCGTTGCCATTTGAGTTATGTTCATATGGAATGTTGATATTTGAGTTATAGTTATGGAAAATGTTATTGTTTGAGATATGTTTATGCAAAATGATGATGTTTGAGATATGGTTATGTTTATTGTTGTTGTTTGAGTTATGTTCATATAGAATGTTGATGTTTGAGTTAGGTTATGTGAAATGCTATTTTTTGAGATAGGTTTATGTATAATGTTGATATTTGAGTTACAGATACCAATATAATGGCACCTAGTAGCAACAATGAAAAGAAGGTGGTAAGTATCGAAGTTTTCCCCAGTCAATAACTTTCATATCAATCAAATCCTCCCCCACAACAACCACATCAATCAAACCCTAGCCAATAACACCAATTGACTTCGTCCACCAATGAAGCCAATTAGAAACAAACTCTTTCTACCTTAAATAGTACTAAGGGATCTGCAGGTGCATTAATCATTAACATCTGTAAGTAGACTTATGCTTAAATATATATTTACATGTTTAATATATATTTTCTTATCATTATTCATTTGTTGTCAAGGTCCAATATCACCATTAGGAAAAGACAAAGAGGTATAGCTAAAGGTTTTGAGTTGCAACACATAAATGTTGTAATGAATATCAAGTTGTCTGTATATATTGATACCTCGTAAGGTCGTCCTATAGATAAGATTCAATTGACAAATTGTCCAATGAGATGGGAGTAATTGCCATAACTAAATTGCCTTACCTTAAGCATGTCAATTAGTTGAAGGAAGGCAATTTGCTAGAGAATCCTTTGAACAAAGTTTCAGTAAATTTTTAATTTATTTAATTATATTCAATATTCTTTTTCTTATTTAAAAATTAATCACACTTTTACTTGTCATTCACAGATGAAATTTCAACAACCTTGATGTGTCAACCTATGTCACTTCACTTTTGAAACAAAGGACTAAGGATCATCGTTATTGACTCCATAAATATTATAAATCTTTTCCTTCAGATGAGGAGGCAAGGAGACATATTCTAAAACGATTGTCTCCAAAAAATTGGAACAGTTTGTGTGATTATTTGGCCTCTCCCAACGTTCAAGTTTATTTTCTTTCCCTTCACATTTGCTTTCATTAATCTTGTTAGACAATTTTATAAATTTTTTATTCATTGAGGAAAAGTGTGAGAAGGGGAAGGTTAACAAAGGAAAAATAAAAACTTTTCATAACCAAGGTTCTAAATAATTGGTTGTCATGCAAACTGAATTTGTAAGTTCTTTGTTTACAAGTTATAATTATATCAATAAATATAATATTATTTATTGTGTTTTGATTTTTTTCATCTAACACAGTAAGAAGGAACTATATGGAGAAGAGTGTAATAGGATCACACTCTACAAACTGGTACACTATAAGGAAGGTGAAAGCTATATGTCTGAAGAAGTAAACAATAATTATATAAGTATAAAAATTTGTTTAAAATTTTATGTTATTTATTTATATAGTAGCAATTAATAATATTTGAATTTCATATTGATTTTTTTAAAATATTAGAATAAGCTGTCAGAGTTACTGCAAATACCATTGTCTGACAAAAATGAGCCAAATGTAGATGACAGTTGAAATATAATGCTTGGTACAAAATCTAACTACATCAAAGGTCTTTAGTTTGGCCTAAACCAACTGATTTAACTCATCAAGATCAATATATTTGAGCTATGTTCATGAGGAGAACTAGTCACTTAAGGCTAAATTAGAATGTAATGAACAAAAGTAAAAATGTAATGAACAAAAGTTGGCTAACCTTGAAAAGATGGTAAAATTTTACTTGGCTTGAATTATGTAAGTAGTGACGATGAAAACGAGTCTTAGTTATTAAACTAATATTTTCATTTTTATTTTTATATAAGTATTTTTGTTAACGTTTGTAATTATTTATATACAATGCTTATAATTTTCAATTATTTTTAATTTTATTTTTGTATAATAAATTATAAAACAACAGTTCTAAATATTCCATACAATAATATAGATTGAAAATGTCACTAATGATTATAATTAAAATGGAAAAATAAAAAATTTTGAAAACATAACTAAAAGATTTGTCTGCGCTTTAAAAAATATAGCTAAAAAATATTAATTGTATCTACCAAATCGTCTCCAATACATTTTTACTACTTTTTCAAAATTATAGCTAAAACTTTTTATTTACATTCTTAGTAACGTAACTAATAATATTTAGCCACCAAAATTTGGGGTAACAAAATATGATAGATGAAGACATTGAAAATCGTTGCCTATCTCTGTTCGTTATGTATATAGTTAATAACAAAAAATTATTAGTGATAATTGGTCGAAAATGTTGCCTATTACTTTTTTACTACAAGAATTTAGCAACGATTATGAATTGTCTCTAACAGGTATTAGCGTCACTTTTGGGTCTTTAGGCGATGAATTGTAGTGCCTATTTTGTTGAGCTTTTGGAGGGTGAATAAGCACTTTTTTTACCGCAAAAACTGTTTTTAAGAAAAATGAGTGTTTGCTCATAAAATCTAAAAGCACTTTTTTAATAGAAATGGCTTTTTTGGAAGCTAAAATACAGCTTTTTAAGAAGCACAAATTTGGAGCTTTTCAAAAAAGCCCCTTATTTTAGCTTTTTCGGGTAGACTTTACGTTTATAATTTTCAACGTTTACGTTTATAATATTTGACGTTTAAAAATTCTCTCTTCCAAGCCAAACCAAAATTCCTCTCTTCTCTCTGCCTCTACTCTGCGATTTGGTCCATTCCTTTTGTGGTTAGGGTCTTTTTAAATCTCAATTTCCTCCTTTATGTTGCAATTTATGTTCTCCTTTTTTTGTTATATTAATTATTGCTTTGTTTCACTGTTGGGACCCCTCCCGAATGAGTCACGTGTCCGACGTCCTACGTGACATCTGGACGTGTCAACCTACGAAGGAGGAATTCCTCACCACAGAAGAAACTCAACTAATGTCTTCCGAACAAATCTTGTAAGATTCATCTTAATTTTCGTCAATAAAATTGATCTACTTAGGGTCCAAAGTAAAATCCAATTTCGAAGCTAATATGGAATTTCATGCCTCTATAATAATCAGCAATGAAAATCACTTCAATCGGAACATCCTAGACTAAGAAATCACTGAAATATGGAAACATGTTCAATAGGTCTGACTAACTCTCTCTCTTTGATCAAATCCGACAAAATTCAACTTAATCTGAAACTCTAGATTTTTGCGAGAGAGGGTAGAAAATTTGTTTAGATGGCTCAATGGTGAGAGGCGTGTTGCTAGATAACAACAAAACCTTGAGGTCTTGGATTCGATGTGTGGCCTCACCCTTGACCAAAGAGGACAATAACGATTAAGTTTGGGGGGATAGGTAGGGGATCTAAGCCTGCCGAACCTGGGGATCTAAGCCCATCGGCTTTAGGGCCGGACCCAACATTTAAAAGGTGCCTTTTAAATGTTGGGT
>JANZLX010000008.1:21359528-21379931 GCA_025531955.1 Erythroxylum orinocense
TTATAATAAAAATTATAATAATTAATTTAATTTCTATTATTATTATAAAATTTATTATTAATAAATAAGAAATTTTTAAATAATTAAAATATTAAAAAAAATCAAATGGCATCAAATGGCCATTTGCACAAATAATGCAAATGGCCATTTGGTGGCCATTTGTTCTCGCGTGGGCGAGACCCTCCCTCGCCCACGCGAGAATTATGGCCATCTAATGGCCATTCTCGCGTGGGCGAGATGCGGCTCGCCCTCGCGAGAATTGGGACAGAACAAGAACAATAATAAATTAAATTTAAGCAATTTAATAATAACTTAATTGTAATATTTATTATAATAATAAATAATGATAATAATAAATTAAATATGTTATAATAAGAATAACTTAATCATATTTAATAACTTAGTAATTATCATCTTATTATTATTTTTCTTCAATTTTTATTATTATTGTTATTATAATTATTATGATTATCTTATTATTTCTATTATGATTATTATTACTATTTTCATTTATTGTTATTATTATTATTACCTTTTATAACATAATATTATTATTAGTATTCATATTATTTTATTATTATTATTATACATACCCAAAAGGTGACCTTACTGAATTTACCGTTGGTTTTGGGTAATAATAATAAATGAAATGGGTATAAATTTATAATAATAAAAAGCCAACAGTGGAGTGTATTTTGGCAGAACAAAGGAAATCTGGAGGTTGGCTTCGGCTGTGGCTCTCAAACGGCGCAAGTGGGTAGGACCCATTGGCGCCTGTCATCTGTCGCAATCTCTGCCAAAATTTTATACAAAAACGACGTCGTTTGGATATTGGACAGAATAAGACAGGGTAAGGTTAGACAGACGATCCGGACTCCTCCTATAGCTATATTCACCGTCAAAAGTATGTAATAAGTCATAATTTTACTCTCTCATTGCTCTGGTAGATTTTGTTTTGGAAAAAAATTCTCATCTTACCTTGAAACACACCTTTGAAACTATGAATTTTATTCTAGTGATCTTTTTTGCGCAGCGAAAGCACGCGGTTACGCATAGTTTATATAATTGTAAAGCACTAAATTTATACTTGATTTATTGCAAGGATGAAACATGTTTATTATGCATAGATTGTGGTACAAATTGATTTGCCTAATTAAAAATCCAAACTACCAAATGTAGAAAATTTATTGAATTTTTCGAACGATCTATCACATTTTTCCAAATGATTATATAAATCACAGAAAATATAACTAGATTAAAATTTATGTAAAGTGTAACAATTCTTCTTTTCATTGACATAATTTACTCAAACTAAATTTACATTAAATTCTTTTGGTAATATATATGCAATTAATACGCATCAAACGGACATATATTTCTATATATTTATTCAAATGTATCACTTTATAAAATAATGTATGAACTTGAGTGATATAATTAAAAATATTCCATGAGCTAATTAAATTTGATATTTATCTTCTTATAATATAAATAATATTTAAAATATAAAAATTATCCTTAAATTTAATCTAAAAATGAAAATTTAAGGTGAAATTTAATAGAAAAATGAAAAAAAGGATTGTCTTCCATATGTTACTATATTTATAATTGTAATAACATTACAACAAACTAGGTTATAGACAGTGATTAAAAATGTAGGTAATTTATCAAAAAATGTCGCACATAATTTTTTTCACATTTTCAATGCCCTATAAAAAATGTCTCCAATTCCTTATCGAAGAAAATTTTAGGCAAAATTTTCAAGAATTGTATACTCAAATATTAGTTACGAAATTTTTTGTACCTAAAACATTATAAATATGTAGCCAAATACCAAGAAGTCAATGTTGGTAAAAAAAAAATTGGCATCAAAGGCTAGAGAACGACAAAATGTAGCCAATATTTTTTGGCTACATCTTAAAATAATGTGGTTATATATGTTTTTGCTACATTTTTTGCAATTTCTTAAGTATAGTCTTTTAACTTCGTTTTTTTAAATATTGTAAATAAAGTCTTTTAACTACAAGCACATTAAAACATTTCCAAAGGCTTTCGTAGCTATTTTCATAATTCAAAGTAATAGGCAATTTTTTCAATATTTTCTATATGATGTCCAACATATTTTCCATTGTGAATTATTTGCTTATTATTATTAAATTAAGATGTAGAAAAATATTATTAATTCAAAATGTTGGGCATTCCTTTTATAAGTAACATTATATAAGTATCATCAAATTGTAACAACGGAACTAATATAACATTAATGGGTAATTCTTTGTTCTTACCTAAATATTAATAATAGTATGAGCATTCCTTATAATTTGTAAACAAAAGGATATTGAGAAACAAATCATAAATTAGAATATGTGTGGACATAATGTCAATGATTAGCTAAAAGTATTGTCCAAGTCTATACATTTGTAAGAAATAACAAGTTTGGTTACAATCAACTAAAATTATTATGAGAAAATTGATACACTAATTATTTAGTTCAAATTAAAGCAAACACTATATAACTTTACTATTCACAACATGATCACTCTTCAGTTGCATATTCATCCATTCTATAATTCATTAAAAAAAGTATTAAAGTTAAATTATAACATATATAGGGAGTGATAGAATAAGGCCATGACTTAGAATTGATACCCTTCAATTGCTCTTCATTTCCATCATAATTAGAGCCAATTAACCTTTTGAATAACATATCATATTTTGCTAATTAAGCTCAATTTTTTCCCATAATTACTTTAGCCTTTAATAAGTAGCTTTAGACTTGTTGTTTTCATCTTGAAGTTGTTCAAATAAATGTCTTATTGAAAGGACCCATCCCCGAGTTCCCTTTCTGAAACTGAGTGGAGCCTCTTGACGACCCTACGGTAGCCCTCCAATCGATATCTAGCTCAACCGAAGGGTTCCCATAAAGCTAAGTAGTTTAACTGTTAAAATCCTTTTATATTTTAAAAGTTAAAACTGTGGAAAATATTGATAATTTTTTCCAAATCATTTTATTAAAAGTTTTGGTAGTACAACAACTGTATTTTGACATTCCCAAAATTTTCAAAAGCCCTGTAAAATTTCAAAACACTTATATACTCACATCAATTCCTCAACTACAAATTTTAGACTTCAAGTCCACTCATAAGCAGCCCCAGACAAATCATTCTCAACAATCACTACAATAAACTTTAGAAAGCTAACACATATTCATGCATTTCATTTAAAAGCCTTCATAAACATTTGTCCTTTACATACACGTATATATCTAAATGACACAAAGACAATAACAACCGATGATACAACTAATCCTGCGGCGAAGTCCCAATTACTGCAGTACTTGTACACATAACTGGGGTGGTTTGTTTAAAAATACAAAAATAAGCGTGAGCTAACGAACTTAGTGAGTGTAATCAATTTACAAGAAAATTAAACTTTGCATAACAACATAACTACAATATTCCATACAATCATAAAGCTTGTGGTGAAGCATTTGTCATAATAGTTTATTAGTGCATCATCAAATCTGGTAATAATACAACATTTTGTGACAATTTCTAAATTTCTAAAATACTGCTCCAAAATGCTTTTCAACATTAAACTCATAATATACAAGTTTTCATTTTCCATTTTTCTTTTTCCTTAAATACAGTAGCAACAACAAGTTTTCTGAAAACTTTTATACTGAAAATAAGCCAACCACTAGAATTGGTACCATATGGTATCTTTTAAATCAATTTTAAAAATAAATAGTGAAGATGTTATTATTACATGACTTTTCTTACTCAACATAGCCCACCACTAGTTCCTTACCATACAATACACTAGGCATAAAGTCACGGGGTAAGTTTTATATCACTTACCCACGATTGGTTAACTACTGGTTATAGAGTTTGTTTTACATCGCTTACTCGTAACAGATTAACCACTATAAACCTGTAGTTACAGAGCTGGTTCTATATCGCTTACTTGTAACAATTCACAGAGATGGTTCTATATCATATATCAGTGACTAGTTAACCATTATTTATGGAGCTAGTTCTACATCGCTTACCTTTAATAGGTTAACCGCTATGAATATACAGGTATAGTAGCATGTATAAAGCCTAATGATATACCATAAGCAAAAGTAACTCTTACTTTTACAACTCATCTTATTTTCTAAATCAAGTATAGGAGGATTCATAATCATTCAATTTATTGCATAATTTCAAGGTAACTTCCAATCATACAAAATTTAACTTTCAAATTAAGACTCATAAATTGCCAAAGCATACACTTATGCTAGCAATATTTACTTGTAAAATATCATTCACATAAAATCCATGATCAATATTCACTTCATGATAGAATAGAAATCATTTTCATAAAATCAATTTAAAATACACTCACATCTTGCTACTTTTCTTTTCACCCCTTCGAAATCCTTCAATTGGTTTAATTTTTTGATCCAAAAACCTAATACTAATACATTCAACTCCTTAACACATTTTCCAATCAAATATGCCATGAACCATGTCAATTTCATGACTTTTCGTATACGCTATATATGTTAATTTTTCTGAAAATAATATCATAACACTTCATTTAATAATTACAATACCACATATACATTTAATGACCATCCTTAATCACATTTACATGGTCATTACATCATCACCATGCTTTTGTGCCAAAAATGCCTTTAAGGCTAAACTTAACATATTATACATTAAACTCTTCCAATTCAATTCCATTTGATTTCTAACACGTAAAACCAACACAAGTTCACTTCCATTATATTTTAATACACAAAATTAAACCATAAAATTTTATTAACATTTTTTTTACAAAATCAAACACTCTAGGTCAAATTTCAACCAAAACCAATTCCAAACCAATTCTTTTTTATTTCTTTACTTCATTAGCATCAAAATCAAGCTATAAACATCATAATAAAATTTTAGATCATAACACATTAAAAACCTTAACTTTGGCTGAAAAATCATCTAATCATTTCCATGTTTTTTCTTTCATTCTTTCATCATTAAATTAAATTCCTAATTTCATT
Source organism: Erythroxylum orinocense (assembly GCA_025531955.1). NCBI lineage: Eukaryota > Viridiplantae > Streptophyta > Magnoliopsida > Malpighiales > Erythroxylaceae > Erythroxylum > Erythroxylum orinocense. Next base: position 21,364,576 of record JANZLX010000008.1, read on the forward strand.
CATTAACGTTAAATCATCAAATGGAAAAAATAAAACACTTTAAGCAATAGATCTCACCTTTGACCAAGTTTGACCAAAGTTCCATATGTTAGTTTTCTTGCCTTTTCTTCTCCCAATTCCTTCCAATGCAATCAAAGCTTGATATTACATCAAAAGGGCACAATTTACACCATCAAAACCAAATCTAACCTTTAGCCCAACAAATCCAATTTTTCAACAAGATTGGTAAGTTTACCTACCAATTTTCTTCTTTTTCTTCACTTGGATAGCCATGAAATCTTGTTAAATGTTTGATTGGAGATAGAAGAACATGAAAAATGGTTTGGATAACTCCTCCTAGGCTTTAGTTGTAACTCTCTCTTTTCTCTTCTCTATTCTTTTTTTTCCCCTCTCTTCCTTCCTTTCTCTCATTAGTGGCTGAAACCCACAATTGCTTCTCTCTTATTTTCTTTTACTTTTTGGGTCCTTTAATGCCACTCTCATGACACTCACATTCACTCTCATGTTTACAACAAAATGAAGCAAAATGTCTTAACTTTTGCTTTAAATACTCATTTAATGGATTACATATGTCACCTTCCTATTTGTCATCAGTAATGACTCATCACACACGTCATTTTCTTATTGCCCTTTAATTTATTTAATTCACCAACTAACTGAATTAAATCCCGAAAATATTTCACAACTGCCTTATCATCAAATTGACCATGAATAATCTAATTAGGGTCAATACTTATTGATTGGATGCTTTTAAAAATTTCAAATGGGTTTAAAATCATCAATACCCATTATTTTCCAAACAAGGCATTTTAATTCAATAATTTCAGATCACCCGAATTCTATTCAAACAACCTTTGTTTAGACCCATTTTAATTCCTAGGAACTCCAATCCTGATTTGGAGCTTTTTATCGTATTTTGACATTATTCGGTAACTTTTTCAGTTACCTGGAAGAATTTTTGGATTGAATCCGAAAATCACTAAATTTCATAAAATCATCCGAATTTTATTCAAAAGTGTCACCTAAATCCTTAAAGCACATTTTAGGGCTTTTAAAGCTCGTTCGAACCCATTCTGTAGCTTTTTGGAAATTTCGAAAAAAATTTAGAAATTTCTGTGCGAGTTTAGAACAATCTCTGGTCTATCTGTGACCTTCATTATAACCTTAATTATGCATTTAAACACTTAAATTACTCTAGTATACCGTAAATAAATTATACTTTATAAAATGCATACATAACACATTACTCAACACCATAATCGAAATAACTTATTACAAATTCTACCCTCGTTATAAAAATTTCATTACTCAACACCATAATCGAAATAACATATTACAAATTCTCCCGTCATAAAAATTTCATTCTCGAAATTTTAAACAATCTTAGTCATCCAAAAAATACGGATATTGACTTCCCATAGACTCTTCGTGCTTCTACTCTGTCAATCACTTTATAGGTACCAACATATCATATGCTTAACTTGTCACATTGTTTAAGACAAACTATTCCTTTCCATGATGATATTCACAAAAATTTCCTTCCTTTTTTTGCAACTTTAAACTCCAAATTATTCCCCATTTCCACACCAAGCTTTGTTGACGATTTTAGGAACCATCACTTTGACCCGTATACTTTTGATCTTATTTACGATTCTCTAAACTAGTCCAATCCAACTAATTTTCTTTCATGTATCTCATCCTCATATACCAGCAGTCTATGTAACTATATACTTCCAATCACTTATAGCTTGATTAATATATCAAGAGAATACCTACTTTGGATGGTTAGGAAATGGGCAAATTTTGTAGTTCGATCCTTTATCTCCTATATATACCATCAAATCCTTCATAATATGCTTTAATTTCCATTCTTGGATAAAGAGTGGCTGAGCAATTTTGTTTTAGCTCTTTGGCTCTCAGCCTTGACTTATTGATTTCACAAGCATTTGAACATATACTTTGTTATCACCCTCTTCATACCTTGTCAATCATAATGCACTTTCAAGGTATGATTCCTTTTTATGTTCCTTAGATGCATAGCACACACACACTAGGGAGTGACTTAGTCTAGAATTTCTTTCTTAAGTATAGCCATGACTAGTACACACAATTCCTGACCTAGCATCAACATAACATTGCCTCTCAATAAAATGTTCTTGGAATTTGAAACTTATCTTCACATGAAATTCCTTTTTCTAAATCATTGTTTTCGCTTTCTTACTAATAAACAGTTTATTCACAACTTTTCTAACTTAACCATACATCAAACCATCAATTTAACACTATCAAGATTCACATTTACTTAGATGACTACAAATGAAACCTTGATTAGGATTCTACACAAAACAATTGTTCTCATATACTTCTAAATAATAAACATTGCCTTTCTAATTGTATCTAATTATAAACAAAACACGATCATATTTTTCTTATATTTCTTATGCCTCATATGGACTCCTTAACTTTCGAATTTCAAATCCATAACCACCAGTGACGTATTTATTGTACCTTTGTCATTTTCCATCATATTCTTTGGAAGCAAATCAATCATTTAAGATCATAATATCCTATTCATATAAAAACCATTCAATTTCCTCAAAGTTTAAAAGTTACTCTTTTATAACACAATTTCGAGCTTATCAACCTCAATCTCTTCAAAAAAAAGAGTATACCTCATACTTTCACTATACAACTCTAATGTTCAATAATAATATCTTTATTTGTCCATTTTTAATACTATAAAATACTTATGCAATTTTAGGTACCTCAGAACTCAATTTGGGACTTCATTAGTTACTAACAATTTTATTAATTATCTAAAATCTCCATGTTATATTTGTTAAAAAGTTTCATACATAATTCTTATCACTCCCAATCGTTAATTATAATTATTTGTAAAATAATAGCTTTAAATTCTAATGAGACAATTCTTCATTATGGATCAAAACTTATGACTACATTTCTTTGAAAAATTTTCTACCATTTTCACTTATATGATTTTCAAGAAATATAACAATTGACTTACATCAAAAGAAATTTAAAATAATGAATGTTCAATACTTAGAATCGATATACTACGACACACACAATTGAAAGCTTACATCAAACTGATCATTGCTCCCAAAAGTATTGTTTAATCATTAGTCTTGATTAAAGATTCTATCACCATGTCATTCATATCATTACTTTGTATGAATCCATAAATCACCTTACAATCAAAAACAGGCTTGACCTTTATCACAAAATTTTATGCTAAAATTGATATTTATTCTAATCAATCACTCCATAAGGTCATTACATTTAAACATATCAAAAGTGAGTCACCAATTACTAGTATCAATGATTAATCCTCAACTAATTCAATTGTAATAAGCAATTTCATCCTCCAGATATATTCACAAATTATTTTTCCAGTATTAAAATGCTAAAGAACCTCATACACTTTTGTAATTATCGAGCCATATGAACTAAATAACTTGTATACTAAATTCTTAGTACTTTTGATATGCTAAAAGATGGAAGCATTATATGTTAAATATAATATTCAATTACAAACACAAATTAATCATTATCATCACTTAATTGAAAATTACAATCATCTTCTTTTTCTGAAGAATAAGAATCAAACTCAGGCTCCTCTTCAAATCTCTGACCCTCGTCGTCCTCTCTAGATGAAATTTCAACACATTCATTAGATGGATCATTCAAAAGTGACAGATGCATTTATTCATAAACATCTTCCTGAAACACTTCACTTTCAATTCTCTGTTCTACTTTTCCATGTAATTCAAAAACACCTCTAGGTTTAACTTTGCAAACAACCAATTAATCTGACTTATCGCATCGTAAGGTAGGAAAAAGGGCATAATACACCTGAATTGCTTGCATTGCTAACACGAAAGGTTCAAATTGTCTTAATCTTATTTGATTGTTGATTTCAATTTGAATGTATAGGCTATGCACTTTTGTACTAACATTTGGAGTCGAATCAAACCAGTCACACTTAAATATCACACTTCGCTTTATTAACAATGCAGCATACTCAATTTCAAGTATCTTAATAATTTTACCATAGTAATCCATCCATTCTCCATGTATGCAAACTCTATTATTTATTATTTCCATGTTATGACCATGATATTTGTATCCATTAACGAAATACACCAAATACGATTTAACACTTAGCAGAGGTCCCTTCGCAAGATCACATATGAACTTGTTCTCTATTGGATTTTCTATAGCCTACATAAAAGAAATTATCATATCAAAGAGTATAATGTCATTTGGACACTTAAATCTTATAATTCTTACATTTCAATATTTATAAGTGAAAACTTACACATTTTTCGAATTATTAAGGAAAGAAAATTCCTCATATAATCTAAAAACATTATTATGTATTTCAGTTATGATCAACAATAAATTTCAAAACCTAAATAATCAATTTCAACTTACTGTATGAAAGGTTGAACCTCTTGAAAGTTCAATAAAATGTAACAATGGGCAGCCTCAATTTCTTCCTTTGTCAACATTCTTCTTGTTGAACATCCATATGTTCATTCAGGATATGTGAAAATGGATAAGTTAGTATCAACATCACTCGTTCCTCCCCCATCGTCATTACGAGAAACTTTTCTTTCTCTTATGTGAACATGCGGCTCAAAATAATGTGAACAAAATGTACTAGCTTCCTCTACTAAATAAGCATTAAATATCGAACTTTCAACTCTAGCCTTGTTTTTGACATTTTTCTTCAAGTGATGCAAATACCTATATTAATGAATAGGGTTATTACAATTTTGTTGTTAAAACAAGTTATTACTTCAATTACAATCATTTTTGTTGAATTACCTCTCAAACAGATACATCCATCAATATTGAACTGGACCATCTTCCTAGTGTGCTAAATGCACAGGTAGATGCTCCATGCAGTCAAAGAAGCTTAAAGGAAAAATCCCTTCTAACTTGCACAAAATTACTAGAATTTCCCTTTCTAGTTTTTCTATTTCAGCCAACTTAATTTCAAATGATGTTAAACTTTTGAAAAACAAACTTAATTCTACTATTACTTCCTAAACCTTATTCGATAGCAACTCCTGAAATGCTATTGGAATTAGCCTTTGTATAAATACATGACTTTTCATATCAAATAATTTGTACTTCCTTATGTCCACACACCTTGCCAAGTTTGAAACATAACCATTTGGAAACTTTAGACTTTTCAACCATTCACACAATATTTCCTTTTGCTTTTTGTCCAAATTGTAACATGCGTTCAAATATTTACTGGTAAGAAGATCTTTATGTAACCCATTCCTTCTACAAAAAAGTTGCAAATCAGCTCGTGATTTTGCTTTGTCGTTTGTCCTCCCTTTAATGTTCATTATGGTGTTGAACAATTTGTCAAAAACATTTTTTTTCAGTATGCATCACATCTAGATTATGACTTATTAAATTAGTTTTCCAATATGGCAAATCTAAAAAGATGCTTCGTTTTCTCCATCTAAAGCTTTTACTAATGTTTGTATTAACTTCATCAGCTTTAAATTCTGTAACTTTTAGCAAGCCTAACTCCTGCAAACTCTCTTCACCAGTTTTGTGAGGGGGAAGAGGTGTACCATCCTATTCTTAATGAACTTTTGTTTATTGCATCTAAATGGATAATTTGGAGGAAGAAATTTCTTGTGACTATCAAACCAACATGTTTTGCCCCCGTTTGGAAGATAAAACGCATCAGAATCATTACCACAATAAGGATAAGTCAATTTTCCTATTGTGCTCCATCCACACAACATGCCATATGTCGAAAAATCAATAATGGTCCATATGAAAGTTGCCCTTAACACAAAATTTTGTTTCAGAGACACATCATATATCTAAACACCATATTCTTAAAGAAGTTGCAATTAAAATATCAATGGTTATAAGAATACATCGATTTTATGCTTTGGATTTGTAGGCCCTGGCACAGTCACTACCAAGAACATATATACATCTTTCATACACATCCATGGAGGCAAATTATAATGAGTAATTATGATTGGCCATGATGAATATTGTTGGCTGAATTGACCAAAAGGCTGGAATTCATCTGTCGATAATCCTAACCTAACATTTCGACTTTTAGCTACAAACTCAAAAAGGGTGTCATTGAAATGTTTCCATACTAATGCATTTGATGGATGACTCATTATTCCATCTTCCTGTTCATGTTCATTATGTCATCTCATGTGAGATGCAGTAACATCAGAAGCATATAGTCTTTGAAGTCTCAAAGTTAGCGGGAAATAATACGTCCACTTTTAGGGTACTAATTTATATTTCATAAAACGCTTTCTAGGCCTAAACCTAGATTGATCACAAAATTTGCACTCATGTAATTCCATATCATCTCCCCAATACAACATACATCCCAATTTGCAACAATCAATCTTTTCAACAGGCAAATTAAGACCCTTAATAAGTTTCTTCGTATTGTAAAAACTATTAACCATTGTATGATTAGAAGGCAATGATTCATTATACCATTCAAGAATTTTATCAAAACTATGATCAGAAATATGCCCTTCAGACTTTATGTTCAAAATTCGAGCAATTGAAGAAAATTGAGTCATTGTCTCACAATTTGTCCATAATTTTTAGTCCGTTAAGTGTAGTAACTCAAAAAATTGTTTTGCATGGGTGTTTGGTTCTTCTTCAAGATTTTCTATATTTTCCTGAAAGGTATAACCGGTTGCATCATAAACCATTTGCAGGTAAGGATTTTCATTTCCATCCACATTATTTGTTCTAAATCCAATCCCCCCTTCAAACTCATTTAAGTTCACAGATGATTGTACTTGATTACCCTTTGAGGTGCTATGAATCAATGGTTCCCCAAGTCATGTCCACTCAAAATAATTGGAGACAAACCTTTTTCTCAGCAAATGCCCATTAACTTCATTAATAGAAAGGAAACGAATGTGTTTGCACTTTTTACATTGACATATGATCTTTGAGTCATTCATATATGTGGGTTGAGAACATACAAAATGAATAAAAAGCTTCAACTCCCTCAACAAACTCAGGCTTAATGAAACCATCAGGTGTTAATCGTCTATTCATCTAAGATCCATCAACATTACTCATTTTTGCAAAACTATTAATTTCAAATAGTGATTCCACAGTTAGTATCATTCATGTTTGCCAAAGTTTAGAGAACATCTAAACTTTACATAACATCCCCTAAGTATTAACCAATTGAATTAATCACCAAAAATTACACCTGTGAATCAAGAAAACAAGTTTTCATTGTAACTCCTAGGTATTTTTCACGATAAGCTTCACGGGAGCTACATCACGGGTTATGGGTTAAGATTAAAATTATCTATTAACTGAATGTCTATTTTTTTGTTTGTAATGATGTATGTTAGAAGAGAATTCAAAGATGCACTTACTCCTATGAAAGGAAAAATTCTTGATCAGCTTGATTTGGTATGGGAACATAAAATGAATTACTTAATTTTAAAAAGTTGGAATTTTTAATTGAATGGTTTAGATATTGTTATTGAAATTTAAAATTAATATTAGAAGTTTGATATTTAACCTAAATTAATTATGTACTAGTAACATATATAATAAGTATTCATAAAAATATGAACACTTTGATTAACAAATTATTGTAACATATACAAATTATCTAATATGTTTAGAAGAAAATTATTACTATATTAAAAAAAGATGCGTGTAAAGATTTGCACATGAAAAGTTAAGAGAACCTAATCATTTCAGAGAGCATCAATGAAATAACCCATTGACATAATTCATATATTTAGAACTAGAAGTCAAACCTATCCTATATTAATTCATTGATAAACTTAAGTTCATACCACAAATAAGTTTCGGTTAGAGCAAGACGTTTACATTAAAAATGCAGGAAGTTCAAACGGGACATTCAAACCGCAAACAAATACCCAAATTAAACCAAGTACACAAAAAACCTAATAAATAACAAAATCACTTACTTCAACCAACACGCAGAAAAAGTCACTGAAGCACATGAAGGAAGATGATGACAGAGCTAGAATGAGCTGACGGTCAAATAAGATAACCAAAACAAAGCAATGAAGACAATAAATTTCAAAGCAGTATGCAAATTGATATAAATTCATGCTCAGAAGTCTTAGTTATAGCATTTGATTGTTTTCATGCAAGAAAATCAGTCATTTGCCTTTTAAAACATAAAAAGAATGATAAAATTTCTATTTTCAATAAAGTAAAAAGATGTAAAATGACTACGTTGTAAAATATAGAAACAAATACAAATTCAATTAAAATCAATACCTACTGAAGCTTCTCTTCAATCTCCTTGAAAATAGAAATACTTCCAACAAATGAGTTCCTATAACCAAGTAATAATCAATAAGATCTTAGCCAGTAAAATTACAAATCTGTACCATACAAGACCTAACTCTTATTCCATACTATAATTTGCAATGTGAAAAACATAAATCTTTATGATGTTAACATATAAACAAAGTAGTCCAACATTGAAAATTTATGAACCTATGGTTTGTGACCATCTTCATAAACTAAAGTTGTTTAGTTACGAATACTTATTTATGCTTTTTTTTCTTTTTGGCTCAATCTTTGTACAATCAGTCGATTATCATCTTCAAAGATGCCAAGAACATTTGTACATGACACAGACACTATCACTTTACACCGACCTTCTTAAATGTGTTAGCTATATACATCGATCATTAGTATGGATGAATTGCAATTTGCATTAATTCCATCGACACTATTTAAGCTCTTGACAAACTATTGAAATTGTTGATAAGCAAATTGCGTGTAATAAAAAAGACGTTCATTATTAAGTTACTATTAGTAGTTACAAGTATGAAATAAAACACCATAGGTGTTGGCAATCTTATACTCGATGACTTCAATTATAAGATATTTTTGGTATGATATCTTAACTTGGAATTAGTTATTAGTAAATCATGAATAATCAATTAGGAAAGAAACTAATGTACTCATAAGCCTCTAAATCTTACATAAAAAGATTATATAAACAAAGGAATCAACATTGAACAGATTAGATACTTCAACAAAAGGTATTAATGTGACCTACCTTGATGAAGAGATCATATTAGCAGAGATTGTATGGTTCTAATAGGTGAATAAATTAGTGGTGCAGAAATGGAATAAAGGTACACACGTCTCTTTTGTTAAGGAGTTGATAAAAAAAAAAAAAGACTGTTCAATAAAATGATGAATAATTATGTCCAACTCTCTTTCATTTCACCATCTTAAGAAAATGACTACTTCGATGCTATATATGTCTGTTAGCTTAAGAAAATTCCTATTCTACTGTTATTATTTAGAGCCTATTGAATGATGTCAAATTGTTCTTCAAAATTTAAGAAGTTTGAGGGCCACCCTCCTTAATATTCTTTGGACTAATATTTTGTTGTGTATTTGGCATGTGATGATTTCCAAGAACAAGATAATCACTCTCCACTCACTTCAAAGACTTGATAAACTCTATTCTAATTAAAAAAAATAGAAAACATATACGGTTAGATTAACCATTATTCTGCTAATCATCTACCTAAATTTCAAACTTAATCCCAAACTTGTCCTTGGTTGGCTAAGTATTGCTAGTGACCGTGTTGGTTAAGTAAAGCCACATGCAAGAATGCAACACTAAAGATAAGACTTCTATCCTCTAGGTTCGAAACTCCAACACTAATGCACTTTCATTTGTGAAAAAGTATAATTAAAGAATTAACACAAATTAAAGAATGCTGCTTCTACCACTAGAATCAGCAACCAAATTGGAGGGACTTGGGAGGCACTAACCATTGAAATTTCTCAGAGCTTTTTTTTGCCTATCAATCACCCATCTAACAATTTAGTTTGCTTCTACGCAATCTATCTACACTACAAACCCACTGCGTTCTTGAACCAAAGTTGTTCACTTTCGTTGTTTATCATAAATTTACCATACAAATCAATCTAACTGTACCATACGAAAACCATACATTTACAGAGACTACACAAACTTTGTCCAAAAAAGGGGTACAAGAAAATATATAAGCAAAAATCAAAATAAAAGAGAGGAATGCGGGTAACACTGACTTACTTGATCCCACCCTCGCAACAAGAAAGTTGAAAAGGTGTAAAAAAATAATACTCCTTCTATGAAAAAAGTAAACAAATGGTGTAAAATTGGTCTCTTTATTGCTCGCTCACGTACTTGCTTCTTGGATAACACATAAACAATTGTTCATTATATATATATGACAATATCAAAATACACAAACAAATCCTTAAAAGATAATGTTTTAAAAAAGAAGGTAGTAATTTCTAAATTTCAAGTTTCAACAAAGCGATAAATATCTCATATGAGAGTCGAGGGAACAAGAAAAACATTTTTCTTATTAATAAATAACATTTTTTTGGGTTTATGGACACATTTATCCCTACTTGTTAATTACTATTTTATTCATTAATTATTATTATTTTTAATTCATGACCACACGAGTCACAGAGTGTTTTTCTTAAAATCCACTTGAATTTTAAACTTTGTTGCGAAGTTTTACTTTAAGTTAAAAATCGTGAAGAACAAAAATATTTTCTTTGATTTCATTTTTTTAATTATTAATTGTCGTATTTTTCTGCTATAAGCTTCAAATAAGGTGAAGTCATTGAATTCGACTCCGTTCAACCTCTTTGAGTTTGAAATCTTCTGTAATTTCGGAAGTGACGTTATTATTTCTTGGTTTCAAACAGTTATTAACTATTTGAGATGTTAACCTCAAAAAAAAAAAAAAAAACTATTTGAGATGTTGCGGTTCCAATAATTGTTGTAAAATGTAGAACTTTTCTGCAGATAAGGCAATAGTAGGTTGTCGTAAATGATAAAACTGTTGTCGCGGTTACGTTATACATTTATTAAATTGAATTGGAAGTTATACGAATTAGAGTTGTGATTTTAATTTCAGAAATCTGCTATTTTAATTTGTATTAAGTTTGGACCTACTGTATAAGATACGTAATTTAACTTGTACTTGTGCACTCACGAGAGTAATTTGAAGCTTATGTTCTAACCCAACCTCTTGATTACGGGGCAAATTATGTGTAAAAAAATTTCTAAGGTACTTTCAAACTAATAAAATTTTATTAAATAAAATAAATGTATAAAAAAAATGTTCAAATAAATTTTCAGGTACTTTTAAATTAATAAAATTTTATTAAATAAAATAAATTTATAAATAAAAAGTTCAAATAAACTTTCAAAAAGATTATGTAAATGTTTAAAAAATTAGTTAATTAAAAGGAGTTTGCTAATGCCGAGCCTATTGAAAGAAACCTCTTCTATTTGTACCAGTTAATGCTGAGTACCGTTTCGAAATGATTTTTAAAATTTTTGAAATAGTTTATAAATTTTTTTTAAAATTACAAAATAGTCTATTGTCATATTGCACAGCTTTATTGTATATTTTTAACCATGTTTCAAAATTCATAATAACAAATAATATTTTTTATTTAATTTATAAATTAATTTAATAATTATTAAATAAATATAATTAAATTTAAAATATATTTTTAAAATATCTAAATTTCAAATAAATTTTAATTTAATAATTTAAAATATATAAAATAAATATTAGCTTATAACTAATCATTTTTAAATTATTTATTTTAAAAATAAAATATTTTTATTAATACATTATTAATAATATTATATAAAATATTAATATAAATGTAAATAAAAATAATTTATTTTTAAGTTTTATTTGATTTATAATTATTATTACTAACACAAATATTTATTTTTATTTAAAAAATTAAAAATTCACATTAATTATAAAAGTTGAAGTAAATAAAATAACTAATTAAAAAACTTTTGAAAACAAGAGGGAAGAAGAAGAGTTTAAAATTTTTTGAAAATAAAATTCTCTCTATTTTTTAAAATTTTTGGTACTAGTCGGTACCATCCGATATTTAAACTTGGTACAACCGACCCCTAATATCGTACCCATTTTTGTCTGGTATCCAAAACACTGGGTTGATCATGCCGTACAATCATGCCTTAAAACTAAGGTTTTGAATTTCATTCCATACCAGACGATATGTATCGTACCGACTGAAGAATGATATGAAATAGAGGTGCTTATGTATCGGGTGTAAATATCGGTTAGTACTGGCGTGTTTCGCCTGGTATTGGTCAGTACCTATAGTATTTATAATATCGGTCATATAACGACCGGTATCGAAAATTCTGAAAAATATGGGAACCTATTAGCAAAATTTTCAAATTTTATTTAAAAAACTCTTTTTGGAAGTTTTTTAATTAGTTATTTAGTTAAACTTTCATTTTGATTTTTAATTTTTATTTTTAAAATAAAATAAATTTTATTATTAATAATAATTAAAAATTAAATAAAACTTAAAACTAAATTATTTTGTTTATATTTATTTTAATCTTTTATATAATATTTATTAATAAAGTATTAATAAAAATATTAATTTAAAAATTATTGTTTATAAACTAATATTTATTTTATATATTTTTAATTATTAAATCAAATGTTATTTGAAATTTAAATATTTTTAAATTTAATAATATTTATTAATAATTATTAAATTAATTTTATAAATTAAATTAAGATATTTATAATTTTTAATAATTAAATTTAACTAATTAAATATATATTATATATTAATTGATAGTAAATTAAATAATATATTTTTGTTTCATGTTTGAATTTTACTTGGTTGTTTCTTTATCACAAACTCTCGTTATAAAATGTAATAATTTGAAAGTTAAGGATATTTATTGTTCTTTTTATTTGATGTTTTGATGTAATTATTATTTATTATATAATGAAAATTAAAATTGTAATATTTTAAATACTTTATATTATTCTTAATTTTATATTTGTATGATGATATTATCTTTTTCATATAAATTGTGGTTATTATTTATATGTGAAATATCTTTAAATTATTGTCATTTCATATTAATTGTGATTATCATTGATTATTATAATTTTTAGAGACATGGTTAAAAGTATACAATACAGCTTTACAATATGACAATGCACTATTTTGCAATTTTTAAAAAATTCAGGGGCTATTATATAAATTTAAAAAATTATTTGAAACAGTATCTAATATTAATCGATACTGATACAATACTTTACCATAACTTAATCTGGTACTAAGTCAGGTACGGTATTCACAGCATTGCTTAAAAGAGTGGGTGAGTGTATACAATCAAAGTCCATTATTGGTGCTATTAGTACATGGACTTAGTTTTGATAGCAATGTATAAATACTTTGCAAATAGTATTTATTTACAAATATGGATAACAGGCTTCGTGAAGCGATATTTAAGGCTTTGACTTTTCTTGATGTATGGAATAGGCAATTGGAATTAATGAAAGTGGTAATATTGGTAGTGTTGGCAGTATACAGAAGAAAACGGAAGAGGAGTGAACTTGCATTAGGGAGTAGGGCTTTGACAGTGCCATCAAGGGAAGCTAATATTAATAGGATTTTGCATGAGGGTGATAGGAATAGTCAGTGGGATTTAAGGATGGACTTACAGGCATTTACAGTGTTATGTGAAATGCTTCAAGCCCATGATGGATTGGCGAATACTGGCCATGTCACTATTGAAGAAAAGGTGTTAATATTCCTACGAATATTAGCACAAAATGAATCTAATAGAGTATTACAAGTAAGGTTGATGAGATCCGGAGAAACAATCAGTAGGGCCTTTCATAGTGTGTTGAAGGCCGCACTAAGGCTGCATCATCTGTTGTATGTCAAGCCCATACCAATACCAGACGATTACACAGACCCTAGATGGAAATGGTTTAAGGTTAGTAAACTTTCATAGCTACTACCACCTGTCTAATATCAGTATTGTAACTAACTTAGGACAAAACTTTGGTTTCTTGGATTTTTGTTCAAAGGGTTGCTTTGGTGCCCTAGATGGGATCTACATAGATATTACGGTTCTCTAAGCAGAGAAATCCAGATACAGAGGTCGGAAAGGAAGAATATGCACAAATGTTTTAGGGGTGTGTGATAAGAACTTAAACTTTGTTTATGTGCTTGCGGGATGAGAGGGTTCAGCATCGGATTCAAGGGTTCTGCACGATGCTGTAACGAGGCACCATGGGCTTTAAGTGCCAATGGGTATGCAACCTCTAAATTATACACAACTTTCAAATTTTGCACTTATGTTTGATGCTAAATATGCACAATAGTAATAGTGTTATTTTGTGTATAGAAAATTACTACTTGGTCGATGCTGGCTATACCAACAGTCCTGGTTTTCTTGCACCTTTTAGAGACACAAGATACCACATTCAAGAGTGGGCAAGAGATGGAAGGGCACCTAGAAACCAAGAGGAGCTCTATAACAAGAGACACTCATCTGCTAGATATGTCATTGAACGTGCATTTGGGCTACTGAAAAAAAGATGGAAAATCCTAAGAACTTCATCTTTTTATTCAGCAACCACTCATGTGCGCATAATTCTTGCATGCACCCTTATGCACAACTTTATTAGGTTGCATATGACAGAAGATCCAGAAGAGCAAACTGATCTTGAAGCCGAAGATATGCCAATTGGGGAAGATGCTTCATTGCCAGAAACAGTTGATCGTGTTGAGACAAGTAATGAATGGACTCAATGGAGAGAGGAATTAGCGACCAACATGTTTGATGAATGGAGACGCAACATTTAAATACTGAACTTCCTTTTAGACTTTGAGATTTTAGATTCGTGAATTGCGGGATTCATTTCAGTACAATTGAATTGTAATTGAGTTGACGTATTGTTTTCATGTCTTATTTTGTTGTTGATTTTTCATGACACTGAATGTTACTGATGTTATTTTATGTTATGGATGTGTTGATTGTAGTTAATCTCATGTTACTGGAAATTCAATATTGTCCTCTTTAATTCAAGAATTGGATTCAATTGATACTTCTTGTTAACAACATCTGACGAATGGTTTGGAATCTTGTGGGATTGTTGTCATTGCGTGGTTTAGGTGCAATGTCAAGAATTTGGACTGACTGTGAAACATATGCATTTGTTACGTTAATGGAGGAGGCTGTGACAGCTGGTCAATGGGCCGATAATGGCCAATTCAAGCCCGGAACTTTCCAAATTCTAGCTCGTTAGATGGTCGAAAAGTTTCCTGAGTCTGGGATTGACAGACGACATGTCAAAAATAAGCACAAGAGGTTAAAAGACAAATATCAAGCGGCTTCTGACATGTTAAATTGTAGTGGCTTTGGATGGAATGAGTCCAAGCAATGTGTCGAGGTCGATAGCAAGCAA
>JANZLX010000008.1:21388945-21417753 GCA_025531955.1 Erythroxylum orinocense
ATGACTTACCTTGAATCTTTACCCACTCAAGGGGTTTCTAGGCTTAAATGGTAGCTTGGACCTTCCTCCACCTTTCTCCTTCTTGGATTTACTTCAAACACCCTCTAGAACTCTTAGAAATCAAAGCCCTAAGCAACTCTCCCCTTTTCTCTTCTTCTTTCTCCTTCCCACGATACTTCTCTCTTCTCCTCTCTCTAATTTTCATCCATCTCTCTTCCCTCTCATGCCATCCTCTTTTAATTTCTCCTTTTATACTCTCACTTAAGCCCAAAGGCCCATTAGACCCTTAAGGAAAAAGCCTTGTCCATTTATAACTTAAATCCCTCACTTAAGCCTAAAGGCCCATTATACCCTTAGGTATTCACCACTTAACTCTTTAATTCCATTTAATTTATGCTAACTCATGCCACCTAAACTAATTAATACTACATGCTAATTAATGTCAACATAGTTTAATCTGTCAAGACCCCATAATCAGCCTAATCATACTTAATAAAATAAAAAAAATTTCAGGGGCCAACACTAAAATAGTAAATATGAAAGATTACTAAGAGATTAGAAAACACATTTCATATTCATGCATTATATAATATACACATACAAGTAAATATTGAACTTTTGCATATGAAAATAATTGTACATGCATTCATTGATAATTTTGGATATAATTGAATTGTAATGTGATACTATTAAAAATTGTGAATTTGTTGTATTGAAAATTTAATTTTTGAGCGTATTTGTTAATTTTGAATTTAGGTGAAATTTAGGAAATTCCTGAAATTTTGGGTATTTTTAGACCAAGAAAAATGCTAAGTGGTAAGACAACTGATAAAAGGTAGTAGAATTTACTGTCAAATGGCAATGGAGATTTTTATAAATGACTTTAGGATTTATTGACAAGTGTCAATGAAAATTGGGAAAACAATTGGAGTAGAAATTGGATTTGATTGGACTAGTTAAATGAAAGAACCTAGTTTAAAGCTATAAGAACTTGTCACTTGCCAAACCATGCTTTTAAACTCATGATGCTCTTACTTGAAAGACCAAGTTTATTTGTTTTACTCTTGCTTTCTTCTCTTCTACGTGACTTCTCCATTTTCTTCAAACTTCTCCACCTTTTTCATGAATTTTGTTGCCAACCTTCACCAACTTTGAACCTAGATCTCTCATCTTTCAATTACCACTCCCACTTTGTTATCTACTTCTTTTGTGTCAAAAAAACCTAAACTTGTCAACCTCTACGATGGTGTACATGAGTTGCATGAAAATTGGGGCTTATTAATATTTGAAGATATTGGAGTTTTAACAAGTATCGTGTTAATCTTTATGATAAGTATGAATATGAGATAAATTTGATGATTTATTTGTCATTACATGATCATGGAAATAATGGCCATCTCCATGAACACTGTACAAATAAGATGAAAAAATCTGGATATATTGTCATTTCGTATTTGATGATTATTCTGTTATCAGATAGTGTAGAAATGATTTTTAAGCTAGAAAGAACCATAAAAATCTGCATAAGAAGAGTAAAGAAATTTGGAAAGTTGATAGAGAAATATATGCTCTATTTTTCTTTTCACCGTGTATAGTGAATATCTTTGGTGGTTGGAGACATGAATCGAAAACAAGTATAGGGTTAAGATGAAAGGTGAATTAGTGATATATAGATGAGTTAAGATGAAATAGAAGAGTTGATGGAAATGAATGAGTGTAACAGAAAATGTGAAATGCAGAACATGAAGAAAATGAATATTATGCAACAAAATGAAGTAAATGAATGAATTTTCTGATTTTTGATGTTTGATGTTAATTCCTTGATTTTTGATATGTTTTGAATAGTTGGGTTGTATAGAAGACGAAACTGGAGAGAATTTGAGAGAAGATTTGTTAGAGAAGTTGGTTTAAAATAAAAGAATGAAAAGAGAAAAAGGGGGAAAATATGTGTGGTCTGACTTTAGGGAAAAAATTGTATTAATCTATGCTGAATTAGACAAAGGTTTCTTCTTGAAAGTTGTAGCTTATATTTCTAACTTTTCAACGGTATAAAGTATGAAATTTTTAGATAACAGAGTTGAGAGATATGATCATTACAAATTAGTAATGCTGCACATGATGTATAAAAGTCTCGGTCACAATCGCGAGGAAGCAGGGTGCGACCGCACCCTGGGAGTAGCCTTGGGTGCGCTCGCGACAAGGAAAAGTGCGATCGCACCTCGTAACTTCACCAAAGTTTCGCCACCTGAAGGGGTTTTCCAAATCTATAACATGTTTGATTCTTTTGATCATAACTTCTTCTCTAGACCTCCAAATGACTTGATTCTTGAACCAATAGGTTCCTAACACATTATTCTACCTCTTCATAAAAATTGGTTGCATTCTAAATTTTATTTGAAAAAGACTGATTGAATGAAAATTTGGGAATCTATTGGAATAGTATGAACTAGTATGATTCACTGAACATGCTTGGGGTATTTCGGTTCTATCTTGACCTGTAGATTCCCAAATGGGATGATTTTTTATGTAGAGTAAACTAGAGACATAGGGATACAAATTTTCTAAAGAAATTGAATTCTAATTCAGTTTCTAGGACTTTCAATTTCTATATGGAAGTTAAGTATGGTGTACTGTTTCAGAATGAGAATAGTCTGAATATATTTGGAGAATAACTTTCAAAATATTGAACCAAATTGAATGATCTTGGTGTCAATAGAAATTTAAGAGATACGAGAACACTTTTCTAGAAGAGAGTATTGTCAAATTACTTCATTTTCATTATGTAAACGATCAAAAACAGTAGACCCGAAAGTCAATTTCTGGAAAAATCTGAAAGTGATTTAATGTGATACGAATTGTGATTTTAATGGTTTTATTAAGGTATAAACCTAAGTACAAATTATACTTAGATGAGTTTTGAGATAGGATTGATTATGTGATGAGCATAATGAAAAAATACCCGAAAATATCATGAACATGCATTGTGCATATTTCATTTACATATATGTGCATTATTAAACACTTATAATTGTGCAGATTGTGATATGTGTATATTGCTTGTTATAGTGGAGCAACTGGAACGTCAACCTCCAACGTTGTCGAAACTTCTAGGCCTTAGCTTCGGGAGTGACCTGTTAGTAACCTAGACGGTCTCACTCAATTAATTGTTTTTTTTATATTATGTTTGAAATATGGAATGAATGTGCTTTGATTGTGTTGATTCCGGACAATGTAGGTCCGATGATTGTGATATATGAATGAGATATTGAAGTGCTACTTGAATGTGAATGCGAAGAACTAAATGTGTCATGATAGATTGATTATGAGAGATGCATTCCATACATGAATGCATGATCAGATAATAAGAGATATGACTTGAGTAGCTACCGAAAACGAGCTTAAAGCTCCATAGGTGATTAAGAGCCAAAGGCTCACTATATAAAATGAGCCCTGTATTCCCAATGGATAAGGGACAATATAAATAAGCCCTGTATCCACGATAGATACGAGATAGTTTAGGCACTCGGTCACAACAACGTAATAATTAGACAAGAGTCACATGAGCATTTCATATGCATTTTGTTAAGTATGTTTGATTGATTGAAACGCAAAATTGTCTACTTTTAAGTAAGAATGTGATATGTGATCAATTATGTGAAATTCTGAAATATATGTTATATGCAAGGATGTGATGTATGAATTGAGTAAACCATCGATGATGGTTACCTCATTGAGTTCGCAAAATTCACCAAAATTGCAACGTTGACTTTTCAAGACCAAGGGATGACTTTAGCTACTGAGGGACACTTTTATTTTTGGGAACAAGAAGAAATGAGTCAAAGGTCGATCAGCTGGATATGGACAAATTAGATAAATTTTGTGTATTTTCCTCTTTCATGTAGCACATTTTTGTATTAGGCTATGATGCTATATTGGTATGGATGTTGAAAGATACGTTGTAGATATTCAGTTTTTATATTGGTATGGATTTTGATATTAAAATATTGTGACTTTCTTGATGATGTTTCATAAGAGAATAAAGATAGATGATGCCATGTTAAGGGCATGTTATGATTGAATGTAGCGCGTCATTATCATAGGTTATGTACTGGAATGTCCACAAGGTGTTTCGATAAGTATCTTAGGGTTAGGGGACGCTACACATTCAAATAGAGGATGGAGATATATCATCATTCCAAAGGAGAGATGTTGATCCCAATATAGTACAAGTGGATGAAGTACAAGCTAATCTTATCGTAGAAAGAGATGAAGACTATATTGAGAATGAATTATATAACAATGATGATACTTTAGAAGAATATAATAGTGATGAAGATTTGAATGAAAATGTAATTAATGATGTTGATTTTCAAAATCTTGATCATGATAATTGAAGGTAAAACACCACAAGACAAATGAGGTTTAGCGATGGACATTACCGACGGAATGTGTAGATTTTATGTCGATAAGCTAAGTTAGCGATGAAATTTATCGACAGAATAAGTCGTCGGAGAATGACCTTAGGTAGTAATTGCAGACGAAGCACAGATTTTCCTTCGCTAATTTACCAACAGATATTTTATGTTTTGTCGCTATATTTAACAACGTTAATTTTGTGTTATCAGTAAATTTAGCGACGGAATATTTATTTTGGTTGGTAAATTTAGCGACAGAGGAACAAGGCTTCTTCGTCGGTATATTTACCGATGGATTTAGCAATTCCATCGGTAAATTTGCGACTAACTATACCGACAGAACTTAGTTGTCCGTCGGTAAGTTAATTAGATTTTACCGACAGTTTTTGGTTTTCTGTCGGTAAATATACTGATACTTTTTTTTAAAATTTCACTGTATTTAATTTTATTTGATAGTCTTATGATTAATGCATAATTTATACAACTATCAGTTATCTGTTGATAATATTTTGATTTGTTTCTATATTTAATTTGTTAAAACAGAAAGTTAATTGATGATATAAAGTAAAATTATCTTAATTGATAATAAAAAGTAATTTTGTACAATAATAAGTATTTAATAACTATTCATTTGGTGATTATAACTACGTTATTTATTTGGTGAATGCAGATGCTTTGAATGCTACGATGAGGTGCTGCCCTTCTCTTTAAACTCATCCATCTCATTACAAAGTTGGGCTATGTAATTCATCAACCGTTGCAACTGAGTTGCCAGTGCCTGTATTGTGCTCTAAAGCTTATGGACTTTATTGGAAGTGGATCGCCTACAAAACATCTAAAATTTACACAACATCCCCTAAGTATTAATCAATCGAATTAATTACCTACAATTGATGTCAATGTTATGGTAAGTGACATTGTTTTCACATATGAATCAAGAAAGCAAGTTCTCGCTGTGACTCCTAGGCTCGTGAAATTTTTCACCGATAAACCTCGAGGGAGTTGCATCACAGGTTTCCAACCTATATACTGTTCTAAGGGTTTATTATGCAAAGAACTGTCTTATCTATTAAACATATGATTTTCTTGAGTTAATACTAAGTTTGAATTAATCACATTGAAGTTGAAGTATTTATGTTTGAATTAATCACCTACAATTGATTTCAATACTATAGTATGTGGCATTGTTTACACCTATGAATCAACAAAAAAAATTCTCTCTGTGACTCCTAGGCTTGTGAAAATTTTCACCGATAAGCTTCACGAGAGTTGCATCACAGGTTTCCAGCTTATATATCATCTTAGCAGTTTATTATGCAAAGAACTGTTTTGTCTATTAAAACTATGAATTTCTTATGTTAATGCTAAGTTTGAATTAATCACATCGAAGTTGACGTATTTATGTTTAAATTAATCACCTACAATTGATTTCAATACTATAGTACGTGGCATTGTTTACACCTGTAAATTAAGAAAGCAAGTTCTTGTTGTGACTCTTAGGCTCGTAAAATTTTTCACTGATAAACCTCACGGGAGTTACATCACATGTTTTCAGCCTATATACCGTCCTAGGAACTTAGTTATGCCTTAAATCATCCATAAGGTCTCAAACTCATTCCATATACAGTAAATACTTAAGACTATTAAAGAAGAACATAAAAACTCATTAATGATTATAAAAATATTTTAAACAACAACACAAAATCAAGATCTCCTTTGCATTCACATAAAACTCAAATGCATCAGAATCGTATTATTAAAGCAATACATATGGTACACATTATTTGGACGACTTACTTGGATGAACAAACAACTCCAAACTACAAAGAAGAAGGATGAGCAACACTCTTCAACACAATATAGGCCTTGTGAAAAAGAATATTTCGTATTTAATATAATACACTTGTTCAATAATTTTGTTATATTTTTAATATATTAAAGCAAGCAAATCAGAAAATAATATTGTTTATTTTGAAATAGAAATATGTGAACTTTTAGTGGCAGTAATGGTAGAAATATTACTAGACCAAAACAATCCCGACTTTCTTTGTTTAAACTATCTATAAAACCATACAGAAATATTATGGAATATTCTAATTGTAATTTTCATTTTGATAATCAAGACAATTATCATTAAGAGAATTTGACTTAAAATAATATAAAAAGAAGGGTAAATTATTCCAAAATAAAAAAGTATGTGAATTCTCTTTATTATTTATATATCAAAATTTTAAATATAATTAACAAAAAAGTATTATCAATTATAATAATGAAAATTAACCCTAATAATTTAAATACTCTTTAAACCTTTATAAAACTAGTCTTTCATAAATAATTAATCAATTATGTAATAACAAATTAAATTACACAATTTAAGTTATCAAAAATAAAATTTAAATAATTTTTTAAAAAATCACTAAATACTTATTTAAAGTGTTTTTTCTTATCCAATCGGTATAAAGCACGAGTCCTTGACAAGATTCATAGGTCCCCTTTTCTCTTTCATTTTCTTTATACAACAAGTCAGCATGCTATAAAAAACAAAGTTCTGCCTTTGATAGGGATAGATTAAGAGGTGTCAAGTTGTTAGAATCAATTTTGTTCCATTTAACAAATACGATCCTCTAAATGATGATGATTTAGCAACAGAATCAATAACCAACATACACAGTACACTACTATACGCAGAACACTCTCATCATTTAACATCAACACAACAGGCAATTCATCAAACACATTACATGCATTAGAAATTCATCCCAACGTCACAACCAAAATCACGTCTTGTCCCTTCCATCACTAAAATTTATATATTAAAATTGTTTTTCAATCACAGAATACCCAAATAAACAAATGTTATTAAATACCCAAATACATCCAACATCACACGAAATTACAAAGATGAAAGGCTGCAAGAATACCTCCGCCGAAGGACACAATGACAGTGGGCAGAGAAGAAAAATGTTGATGAGCAGAAGAGGAGTCCATAACAAAGAAACTGGAGAGAGGAAAAATGCTTGAGAAAACACAGGGGAGAGAGGAAAAACTAGGAAGAAGATGAAGGGAAGGGGTATTTCAGGTGGGTTAAATGTAAACGAAAAGGACGCCAAATGACTTCATTTTCATTTTATTTAAAATGCTGAAGCTGAAGCAAACAATGACGTTTACCTTGAAAATTTACCAACTAAAATTTTTTCGTCAGTAAACTCAAAATTTTTTATTCCGCCAACAATTCCCACTTCTTTACCGATGTAAATTTTATATCGTCACTAAAGTCTGTCGAAAATTTTTCCAAGATGACTTCCCTCCATATTTACCGATGGATATTATTACCATCGCTAAATGAAATATTTCCTGACAATGTTACCAACAGAAATTGATTTTCTATCAGTAATTTGCAGCTATTTCGTTTCCTTCGGTAAATTTCATCACTAATTCCTAATTTTCTTGTAATGAAAAAAGTGTTGTTTATAATGTTTAAGTTATGGTTATGCATATTGTTGATATTTGAGTTATGGTTATATGTATTGTTGTTGTTTCAGTTATGTTTATGCGAAATGTTTTTGTTTGATTTATGTTTAGGCAGAATGTTGCTCTTTGAGATATGTTTATGTGAAATGTTGATGCTTGACTTATGTTTATGTGAAATGTTGATGTTTGAGTTATGTTAATTCGAAATGTTGGATTTTGAGTTATGTTTATGCAGATTGTTGATGTTTGAGTTTTGTTTTTGCATACTGTTCATATTTGATTTACGTTTATGCGGATTGTTCATAATTGAGTTTTGTTTATTCGTATTGTTCTTATCATTATTCTTTTGTTGTCATGTTCTAATACCAACATAAGAAAAAGAGGTATAAATATCACTAAAGGTTCTGAGTTGCAACGTATAAATGTTGCAATAAACAACAAGTTGTTTGTACATATTGATACCTCATAAGGTCGTCCTGTTAACAAGATCCAATTGACAAAATTGTCCAGTGAGTTAGCGGACATTGCTAGCATTGAATTGCCTTGCCTTCAGCATGTCTAGCAGTTAAGGGAAGACAACTTTCTAAAAAATGTTTTGGACAAATTTTTGGTAATTTTAATGTATTTAATTTTATGCATTTTTTTACTTATTTAAAGAATGATTTCACTTTTACTTATTGTTCACAAATGAAGCTCAATATCGTCGATATCGACAACACTGAAGTTTCAAGCTATGTGACTTCACTGTTAAAACAAAAGGGCAAGGATCATCGTTATCGACTACATAAATACTACAAATATTTTCCTTTTAATGAAGAGGCAAGAAGACATGTTCCCAACCGAATGTCTCTTGAAAATTGGAGCCAAATGTGTGATTATTGAGCCTCTGCCAATGTTAAGGATTGACTTCTTTCTCTTCACATTTGCTTCCATTAACCTTATTACATAATTTAATGACCATTTCTTTTCTTTATTTAGAAAAAGTATGAGAAAGCTAAGGTTTACAAAGGAAAAATGAAAACACCTCATAACCAAAACTTCAAATCATTTGTTGTCGTACTAAGTTCTTTGTTTAGAAGTTATAATTATATTAGTAAATACAATATTCTTTAATTTTTTTTCAAAATTTTTTCATAAAACAGAGTAAAAATGAACTATCACACTATATAAACTCACTCACTATAAGGAAGGTCAAGGGTGGATGTCAAAAGAAGCACAAAATAACTACGTAAGTATAAAATTTGTTTAAATTTTAAGTTTATTTATCTATGTAGTACTAACTAATAATACTTGAATTGAATATTGATATTGTTTATTTAATTTTAGAATAAGATGCAGAAATTGTTGCAAAAATCATTGTGTAATGGAAATGAGTCAAATGTAGATGAGATTTGCATCAACGTGCTTGGTACAAAATTCAACAACATCAAAAGTCTTGGGTTTGACCCTAAGTTAACTATTTAATCCTCATGAAGACTAGTATATGTTGGCCATCTTGAACAGGAGAACCAGTCGCTTAAGGCTAAATTAGATTGTAATGAACAAAAGTTAGAACATAATGAACAAAAGTTAGCCAAGCTTAAAAAGGTTATCAAACAAATACTTGGCCCAAATTATGTATGTAGTAGTGATGATGAAAACAACTTTTAGTTTGTACATAACTATTTTTGTTAACATTTGTATTTAACATTTAACAATATTTTATTATTTATATAAAATGCTTCTAATTTCTAATTATTTTTAATTATATTTTCATATAATAAACTATAGAGCAAAAAATATAAATATTACATACAATAACATTGATTAAAAATGTTGCCAATAATTATAATTAACATGATAAAATTTTTAGTATTAATTTTTATTAAAAATTAAAAATGTAGCTAGAAAGATTTGCCTATATTTTCAAAATTGTCGACAAAATTTTTTAACTACATATTAAAAAATGTTGCCAATAAATTTTAGCTACGCTTTAAAAAAACGTAGCTAAATATTTTTGCTACATCTGTTATATCTTCGCCAATAATTTTGGGCAAATATTAGAAATTCGTTGCTAAACACTGAAAATGTAGCTAAAAAGTTTTTGCTCCATCTGCTATATCGCTGCCAATAATTTTG
The DNA here is from genome assembly GCA_025531955.1 of Erythroxylum orinocense. NCBI lineage: Eukaryota > Viridiplantae > Streptophyta > Magnoliopsida > Malpighiales > Erythroxylaceae > Erythroxylum > Erythroxylum orinocense. Next base: position 21,398,950 of record JANZLX010000008.1, read on the forward strand.
GGCGACTACTAGAAATTTGTTGCTAAACATTATTAGCCACATTAAAGTAACATAGCTAATAACCTTTATCCAACAAAACTAAGCGTACCAAAATATCATTGTGATGATTTTTTGTATCATCGCAACTCTCTTTTTGTTATGTATGTAGCAAATAATAATTCGTGACGATTTGTTAAAAATGTCGCCTATAATATTTTGCTACCAAGATTTTGCGATGATTTAGGTAACAATTTAATATCATCTCTAAATATTATCAGCGACAAATGAAGGACTTTTAGCAAGGAAAATTTTGTTGCTAAAAGCCCCTTATATTGTAATGTTAATTATTTCTTAATTAAAATTGGTACATCAAAAACCATTTTAAAGACATTTATATACAATAAATTAATATATAAAGAAGTACTATTAATATATAAGTCTGTATTACACTCGAAAGTAGTTATAAAATATAAATTAAAAGATTTAGCAGTTATGAAATACAAAAGTTACAATTTAATTCAATATCAATACCCAGTTGAAGTCCCGTTAAAGCGTGGGGTCTGGAGAGGTCCGATAGTATGCAGCCTTACTCTTACCTAGTAGAAAGATTGTTTCCGATAGACCCACGTGCAATGTGTCATGAAGAAACAAAAGTTACAATTTAATTAAAATCACAAAAAACATACTATCAATAACTTTATTTTTTTCAAATATAAACTATTCAAACTCTTGCAAATAGTATCTTCTATATATGATACTACTTATAAAATATGCATTAAAATTAGCATATCAAAATCTTTTTAAAGATATTTATAAACAATAAATTAATATAGATAAATTTATTAACATATAATTCAATGTAACACACGAAAAATGTGTTAATTATAAAAAAATCTCAAAATTTACACAATTTTTTAATTATAGCCCACACTTAAAAAATGATAATAAGATGTTTGAACTTTTAATTTTTCACGCAAAATAGTTTGTGGTTAATCTCTCTATTAACGGAGCTAATGTATCTTACCGCGTTAATTGGGTTAAGTTACACCTAGGATATTAGGTATGAGTGAAATTTCAAGTCAAATTATAATAAAGTAAAATAATTAATATTAAAGAAAACAAAAGAAAGGGAATACCTTACCTAACCCTCCCTATCTTTCTCTTGTCTGCTCACCATTCTTTTCCCACCATCACTCACTCTCTACTACCAATTCTGAAAATATAGCTCGAAACTTAATGGTGTACCTCCTAGGAATGGAATGCCATGTTATAGTTGCACCTAAAAGCATGTACCTCAAGTTGTGGTCTTCAACTTTATGTTTCCAAAATGCATTAATAGTAAAGGACGGTAATGCTTAATGGGAAGCATGTGCAACATAAGAGAAAAAGGGGTAGAAAATATCTCTTTCTCACTGCAAATCAGAATTATATATCACAAATCTACAATACTATCAAACATCTGTGATTTATTTATTATAAAAATTTAAAATTCATTAATATTACCCAAGAAAATAATGAGAAGCACATTCCTATTTCAACTTGAGGGATTAAAATGTAAAATATAGTTATTTATTATTAACTATAGTTAGCTTATTTGTAACCATAGTTATCTTTTCAGTTAGTTTTTCATTCTCTGTATAAATAACTAGTTGAGCTCATTAGCTCATTAACGAGATTAATCTTTCAATCTCACTTTCTCTTTGTTCATGGTATCAGAGTCTATGTGGTTCTGGTTTTCGATCTTGGATTCTTGGACCTTTATCTAAGGATCTACAAAGACTTTCTTATATTGTCAAGATGCCAAAGTGTTGTGGGATATTCTTGCTGAAAGATTTGGAATGAGTAATGGTCCTAAGGTATATCAAGTGCAGAGGCAAATCAATTCTATTGATCAAGGGAACAATGATTTGGATGCATTTTATAACAAGATCTCAAAGTTATGGGATAATCAAAGTTGACTTTGACCTTTGCCTTATTGTGATTGTGGAAAATGCATATGTAATGTGAATAAAAGATTGATAGAAATGGATGATTCCAACAGGCTCATACAGTTTTTAAAGGGCTTAAATGAGACTTATGAAGTGCTCAAGAATCAAATCTTAATGCTTGATCCTGTTCCTACTGTAAATAAAGCATACTCTATGACTCAGACTATTGAAGCTCAAAGGGACGTTCAAAGGAACTTTGGAGATGTCATAGGTCACAATGCACTGTTCATTAGAAACGTTGATAAGTCCAATGGACAATCTAAAAAGAAGGATAAAAAGGATGACAGAGTTCGTGATTTTTGCAAGAATACTGATCATCTAAAGGATACATGCTTTAAATTACATGGTTATCCGGACTGGTGAAAAGATCTTAAGAACAAGAAGGACAAGAACAATGGTTGGAGAACTCATGATAATCTCGCTGAAACTCCAATCGAAGAACAGAATGTTGAAAATAAGCAATGGGTTACCGATTTGATACGGCAGGAAATGGCTAAACTGATGAGAGCAAAACAGATCAATGATTGTCATGTGAATTTTTCTCATCTTGATAACTTTGCAGGTATGGCAAATAACTTACCTCTACATTATGCTACTTATGATTGCTGGATTGTGGATACGGGAGCATCAAGACATATTTGTGCTAACTCACTGCTCTTTGACAACTTCAAAAACTTGAATGTGGCCACCTCTGTTCATTTGTCAGATGGAAGAGTCACAAAAATTACTAAGATTGGCCAAGTTATCTTACATAAAAACCTTATCCTTACCGAAACCTTACATCTACCTTCATTACTCCATAACCTACTTTTAGTAAACAACTTAGTTAAAACAAATCTTGTTTACTTCACCTTTTATGCTGACTTTTGCATTCTGCAGGACCTGAAGAGTAAGAAGGTCCTTACTGTTGGCAAATTTGCTGGAAGTCTCTACATTCTTGATAAACAATCTTTTTCTCAACCTTTTATAAATAACCATCCTATAGATCCTTCATTAGCCTTATTTTCCTATTATCCTTATTACTCCACTGTGTTACAAAATTCTCACTTGAATGATTCAGTTTGTACTGTTGAGAATAACTTATTTTCTTATATGGATACAATATGAATAAAATTGTGGGTTCTATTCAAAAATGGCATATTAGGCTTGGTCATTCCAAGTGATGTGGTGTTGAATCATTTACCATTTTCTGTCAATAAAGGTTTTGTTAGTGAGCATTGTACTATGTGTCATTTGGCAAAACAAACAAAAGCACCATTTCCTATTAGCACTATACGTACTCAAACCATTTTTGAGTTGCTTCATCTAGACATATGGGGCGCTTATAAGCAGAAATCTATTACTGGTGCATATTATTTCCTCACGGTTGTAGATGATTTTAGCCGGTGTGTGTGGACATTTCTCATGCAACATAAGAGACAAGTTTTCCATCACTTGAAGAAGTTTTTCCATATGGTCACTAATCAATTCAATGTGACAGTTAAATCTATTAGAACAGATAATGGCTCAGAATTTCTCAGTCATCAAGTTCAAGGCCTTCTCACTTCTCTTAGTATACATCATCAAAGAAGTTGTATTTACACGCCTCAACAGAACGGCGTCATTGAAAGAAAGCATCAATATCTCCTTCAAGTTGCTACATCATTGTTGTTTCAATCTTCTATGCCAACTCGATTTTGGGGAGAAGCTTTATTACATGCTACATTTATCATTAACAGCCTCCCAATGAAAATTCTAGCCTAGAAATCTCCTTTTGAGGTACTGTTTCATAAACCACCTGATTATAGGTTATTGAAGGTGTTTGGCTGTTTGGTTTATGCTACATATGTTCACCCTCATAGGGATAAATTTGGCCCAAGATATGTTCCTTGTGTTTTCCTTGGTCATTATCTAGGCATGAAAGCATACAAATTATACAATACTGCTACCCAATAGATTATAATTAGCAGAGATGCAGTTTTTCATGAAGGAGTTTTTCCGTTTGGCAAGTCTCTGTTTTCTCAAAAGGATCATGATGCTTCTTCTTGTTCCCTGCCAAAGCTTGCTCGTTTGTCTGAAGATTCAATTATTACTTCTCCTTCTCCAGTCACTTCAATTACGGATGTTGTTCCCCCTACTGCATCTATTACGGAGGATTTTTCTGAAGATGTTATCGCCCCAGCTATTCCTATTTCTACTGAGGTCGAGTCTAGAAGGAGCACACGACCTAGGACTCAACCGGTTTGGATGTCTGATTTTGTTTCTAATGTTCTTATGGTTGATCCTGTCTCTACTCCAGTTTCTTCTTTTGTGCTTCCAATTCCAGCTTATCCCTTTGTCACACACTCTTGTTTTAGTGTACTCATGTGGCGTTTCTGGCCAATCTTCATCATGTTGTAGAACCAAAATTCTATCATGATGCCAAGCATGATTCTAATTATGAGACAGCTATGAAGATAGAACTTGATGCTTTGGAAAAGAATCATACGAGGGAGTTGACTGACCTTCCATCAGGAAAGAAGGCTATTGGCTCTAAATGGGTTTACAAACTGAAGTTGAAGCCTGATGGTAGTATAGATAGGCATAAGGCAAGATTAGTGGCAGAGCGGTTTACTCAAGTGGAGGGTGACGATTATATTGAGAGTTTCTCTCCTATGGCTTAAACCATAACAGTCCGATTACTTCTTGCTCTTACTGTGGTTTTTTGTTGGCCATTATGTCAATTGGACAGAAATAATGCATTCTTGCTTGGTTATATTGATGAAGAGCTCTATATGATTCCTCCGGATGGATATGACAAGGCTAGAAAGGGACAAGTTTGTAAACTGACTAGGTCTCTATATGGGTTAAATCAAGCTTCAAGGCAGTGGAATGTTGAATTTACCAGTCATCTCGCCAAACTTAGCTTTTATTAGTCAAAGGCTAATAGTTGTTTGTTTACATATAACTCTCAAGGTATTTTCTTAGCTCTCATTGTGTATGTGGATGATGTTCTTATAACAGGCAATTCTGACGAACTTATTGCAAAGATGAAATCTTCATTAGATTCTATCTTCACAATTAAAGACCTTGGGTTTGCCAGGCACTTTCTTGGGTTAGAAATTGCGAGATCCCCTGATGGTATCTACATCAGCCAATGCAAGTATATTTTAGATCTGATTTCTACAGTTGGTTTAACGGGTTGTAAGGTTGCTGCTACTCCTATGCAGAAAGGCATGGTTTTAAAATCTGATTCTGGTACATTCTTAGTTGATCCCTTTCCTTATAGACAACTGGTTGGCAAATTATTATACTTAAACTTCACACGACCAGATATTACTCATTCTGTTCATTAACTCAGTCCGTTTGTTCAACATCCGCGAGATACTCATTGGAAAGCTGCTTTACATTTATTGCGATATTTGAAGGGTTGCCCCGCTATATCTTTGTTTTACTCAGCTCATAATAATTTGAAGCTTGAAGCATATAGTGATGTAGATTGGGCTGGGTGTAGAGACACCAGACGATCTGTTTCTGGTTACTGTATTTTCTTAGGCTCTACTTTGATTTCTTGGCGATCCAAGAAACAAAACACTATCTCTCGCTCGTCTATAGAAGTGGAATATCGTGCTCTTGGTTCTACCGTTTGTGAAGTCCAGTGGATCACTTATTTACTTAATGATTTGCACGTTTCTAGTTCTCTACTTGTTCCTCTCTGGTGTGACAACCAAGCAGCTATCCAAATCACACATAATCCAGTCTTCCATGAGCTTACGAAGCATTTGGAAATTGACTGTCATCTTGTGAGAGACAAGTACAAAGAGGGGTTGATTTTGCCTTTGCATGTTCCTTTCCATCTTTAAGTCGCTGATCTTCTCACAAAGTCCCTCTCTGCTCCTCAATTTCACAAATTAATTTTCAAGTTGAATCTGTTTCGACTTCCACCAGCATCGCCTTGAGGGGAGGATGTAAACTATAGATATTTATTATTGACTATAATTAACTTACTTGTAACCATAATTAGTTTTAGTGACAAACCACAGTTATTTTTTCGTCAGCTTTTCCATTCTCTGCATAAATAACTCTTTGAGCTCATTAACTCATTAATGAGATTAATTCTTCAATCTCAAATTCTCTCTGTTCAAGCATTAATCCAGGTTTTTCAAAAGAAGGTGAACTCTAGGGGACGTCCTGTCATTGCTGGGGCAATTATGATTCACATGTAGATCTCAGTCAGCAATCCTGTAGTCAAGTTGAGTGTGAAGATGATAAAGACTGAGAGCGTAGTGTCCTATTCTCTTATCTCACTCAACAACTTAATTAATAGCAAGATCGTACATGATTCATTGGTATGTTTCGTCCCTTTCAAGTATTGACGTTTTATCGACAGTTATAAGTTACGTCTTAAACAAATACGACGGCTAATTAATGCGTGCTGCTTAATGAATCGATTTCCAAGTTGAATGATAGTATTAGTAGTAGTACCAAAGAATGGCATCATCTGGATGGGATAGAATGGCTCCTGTATCATATGCTAAGTTACTCACATATGTCATCTTCTGTGTAAACTCCATCGGGTCGGCCCAACACTTTAATAGAATCTAATGTGAATGAAGTTTACTGGGTCAACAGGGATGAGTTCACAACAGCAATAACTTCCAAGAGTCAAATGATTTCAGAAATAGTAAGAGATTGTACCCTAAAAACACCAATACATGATCGCTGCGAAACCTCATACGATTCTTTCAAATGGGTAAATACTAAACACAGCTGTTCTTTCCTATCAAATGCTCAGAGCAATACGCGTCCTTCTCTTGAACCTAGTACCAGTTTCTTTCTTGGAAAAAATGCATGCAAAGGATTTGTGTATCATACTTGTATAAAAACAAAATACGCACCCTATCATTTACACCCTATGTTAGTTAGTTGTTACTTCAGATTCTGCTAGTAGGAAGGACTGATCCGGGTAGAGGGGATGATTCAGTTATCACTTGAGAGTGTAAGGCAAGGCTGCAAGAGTGGAGAGGGTATGAGAAAGTTCTGGTTGTAATCATCGGACTTACCCTATAGGGAAGTAGCTATTTGATCAATTCCATTCCTCATTCTTACTTATCAGTACGTTCCGTTGAATTTGTTCTCTTGAGTATAACAAATGAGTATGATAAGACCAATTTATTGACATATTAGATGTTCCAGATAAGGTTAAGAATTCTCTTGACTTATTAGTGGTCTAAGAAAGTTGGAAAGGCCGTGCGAGCCTGTCACAGCCACTACATCATCGTCTAATTGCGATAAATGTTCAACAAACCCCAACTGTTATCCATTAATATTTGGTTATAGATCATCTGCCGACAATTAATTTAATCAACTCTGATATTGCCAATTAGACTCTCATGCACACATCAAGTAATTACTATGGAACGTACGTGACAGAGTTGATGATAATATCCAAGATTCTTCTGCATCCCCTTCCTTCGGCTCTTTGCATGTTCATTCCACCAATGAAAGCATACATCTTTTCTACATATTACGGAGACGCTGCTACTGCCAACTTTCTGCTACTGTGCATCGGATTGAGAGCTGTTCCCTTTCCACCCTTCCCTGGAGCAACCAAAACCACATAAATTTGTCAATTCTTAATATTGCAATAACGGTTAAATGAGTACAACACATTAAACAACGATGCAAGTCCATGTGTTTTAAAGTTTCTTTCAAGTCTTAATTGAGGCAACTACCCACAACTGCTGCAAAATTTCCTTGTTCTTATCTTTTTAGCCTGTACTCTAAATACTCTTTTTTTATTATTTTGCATTTTCCTATATAGGTTTACTAATTTACGTGTTAATTACCTGTGGAAAGTAAGCTAGCAGATGTGCATAATAGTGAAGGGTAACTCCATATTTTTCTTATAGGTCTCTGGATTCATTTACAGCCATCCTTTAAGTCGAAGAAACTGACCTTTGGTTTCATGAAGTGAACAATACGCAAGCTTTTTAGATCCTAAAAACTATCATGAGGAACCTTTATCCTACCAAACTAAATCCCTCTTGCACAAAGCTATGAGTGCTTCTGATGTTTGTTGGATTTTGATTCAGAATTCTTAAAACATTGGAATTCAAACTCAACTTCCATGACATCTGAAAACTTACTTCAAAGATTCATGAACCTGTAAACTCAGACTAGCATTGTGGGCCCCAAATGCAGGCAAAAGATCAGCATCAGAGGTACATTTGCACCACAATCCCCAGCCCCTCATACAAATCAAAATTCACACTTTCATAGAGACTGAGGCTCATTAGAGATGTACTCTTTTGGCTCCACCAGGTTGGCTCATTATAAAAGTGGTTTGTACGAACAGATTAAGAAACTTGCTTTCTTAATTTCTTTCCAGGGAATTTGGTTCTGTTTGTAGATTAGAAAAACTGAAACCTTTTTATATTGTCTGATCACTTTCAAAAACTTGTAAACGTCCTTTTGATTCGGGTGATCAAACATAGAGCATGATTATAATATGGGCAATTCTCTTTCTGAATTTTAAAAAGCTAAATTTACCTTCATCTTTTTCCATTTTTCTCCGTCTGCGCCAAATTAGTCTAATTGGTGTTCCAGAAAATCCTGCATCAGTGCGCAGTTTCTTTTCCATATAACGCCGGTAAGTTTCAGGGAAAAGGTTGGCGTCATTTACAAAGAAAACAAATGTAGGTGGCCTAATAGCAGCCTGCAAAAGGATCTCTATAAGATATACTGGGCAAAAAACTACTAAATTGATGTTTGGAAGAGCAGAAGACAAATAAAAAGCATCTGAAACTTAGCATTTGATGTGTACTTGAGGATAATCTTCCAAGATGGCAAATAAATTTCTTTCTGCTGAATACAAAATTTCAAACTACAACCAATTCTACATCCATTGAAGCAGTGCACCAAGTAAACATTGATTAAAAAGAAGAGAAACCATAATGCCACAAGACAGAGACACATAATCGCCAGTACCGAGGATAGTTCGCATTTAGAAGTATGAGCATATACCAAAAGCAAATACAAATTCATAGTACATATACCTGGGTGCAATAATAAATCCGACCTCGCCTTCCACCTCGGGTCCTTGGAGGTGATTTGAAAGCTAAAGCTTCCTGTATAACTTGATTCAATATGGATGTACTTAGTCTTCTTGACCTTTCCTTCTCAACTGTAGAGGCAGCAACAAGGATCCTGAAAGTATGATGCCAATTGTTAAGTTCATAGGGTGAAGGCCAAGGGATTTGTGAAAATAGAATGATACTTTTATCATTCAAAACTTCCTAAGAGCTTTCACAGAATACAGTAAGACTTTCTCAGCTAGTCCAAACTATATGATATCTGGTGTAATGGCTGGTGCCTGACTAAATAAAATATCAAATGACAGCACTCTAGTATTTGTCAAGACAACTCATTCCAGCTTAATGACATAGAACCGGTGCTACAGAGTACTACAGCCTCCAGTGAAAGAATTACATAAGAATCAAGAGAGCTAAAACATCTAAGGCTAGGTAATGGCCTACTAGACATCTCCTAAAAGGCCACCACAACTCCAGAATGATCTGAATCTGGGAGGCGCTAGTTTCTATTCTAACATAAAGCAGAGCTGCAAGAAATGTGATAATAACCATTTCTCATAGGTCTAACCGAACAAAAAAATTTCTCATAGGAAGTACCAGTAAAGATATAAGTCCATGCAATCAAAACCAGGAGTGCAATGTTCCTATCAAAGTTGTATATTCTTCTTCTACAACAACGACCAGTAAAAAAATCTCGCAGATATAGTGAGTCTGGGGAGGTCTAATAGTATGCAGCCTTACCTCTAACTAATAAAGAGGTTGTTTCTGATAGTATATTCTTCTTCTATTTCTTTATATTCAATTAACACATAAATATTGGTCAAGTTATATGTGAAACAAATGATTACACCATTACAACTATATAACAAGTAATGAACAAAGTAAGAACACTCCTAACATACTTCTCAACACTATGACCAGCAATTGCCGTTGAGTAAACAATAGGTGCCCAATTAAGAATACGAAGCTTCTCCCTGACATCTTGTTCGTAGTACATCGCTGTCTGCTGGTTCTTGTTTGGTATGGTATCCCATTTGTTTACAACTATTAGACAACCCTTCCCTTCTTTTTCTATCCTATCAGCAATCCTGCAGTCCTAGAGCATTCAAACAGAAGAACAAGAATACTTAAGACAAAGAATTGTGCCATAAATATATCCAAATTTATCAGACCAGTAGCAATCCATTCAGGTTGACAATTATAGTATGAAGATCTGCCCAGTTATAAATGGCAACTATGTCAAGCCAACAGAAAATTGAGCTATCCAGGTACATTAGAGGAAGAGTGCACTTTCACTAGAAAGTAAATTTTTGTCCAATGCTAGCAAAGTGCAAGCTACAAATTAGGCAATCTATTCATAATTTTAGTCTTTGAAATTCTAAATGATGGGGCTATGATATTCAGTAAGTCTATACTCCTCCCTGGTCTCTCTTCATTGTTAATCTTATGCTCAACTATTACTTTTTCATCGATCGTGGCCAAGATATTCAGTATTTCCTTTACGCTAAGCCAGAAATTAGACACTGATCACAATCAAGACTACTACTAAAGTTCAAAATCTTAACACTTGATACTTATTAATTAGTAACATCATACATCATATTCAATCTTTCATCAAGTCATATGATCTGATCAAAAACAAGTTCACCCATGTCTTTTGTTTTTCCCGCATCTATCATAATATGGGCCAGGACACAACCCAATGTTTTTAACTTCATGAAAGTTAAAAATGACGTACTTGTTCCGTAATACAAGCCAGGGCCTCAACAACAAAAGCAACAACATCAGATCGACGAATGGCACGAAATGCTCTATTAACTGATAGAGCCTCTGTAACACTCCCTGATGAAGACACAGCTGCCTTTCTTCTGATTCCAGCAGTATCAATAAGCCGAAACTTCTGCACAAAATATATGCCACATTTTCTGGTATGATTAAAATCAACAAAATTAATGTATGGTAACTCCTAGTTTTGCAAATTGATCTCCCAGTTGAAGCAATAAATCAAAAGTTAAACAAAAATTTATTGCAGCCCACTCTTACAAAAAGCCAAAACTAGCAAGTCATATTGCTATCCAAGCCAACATAAATTAGGGCCTTAAGAGAGATGATCAGGGTGAATTGGATACTGGGGTTTCCATTTCTATAGGCGCTAAAAAGTCCAGAGTTCAAATGAGGACTAGCTGTACCTGGCAAGAAAGACAATATGAAGTTCACTGTTCCCTGGAATTGACTTAGATGTGCCAGCCAGCAAAGAAAACCGAAGCTCACCCATAGCAGGCTTGGTCTTTTATTATTGCAGAACGCTCACAGAGGGAATTGAAGAAACCAATGAAAGGATGCTATGATAGACAAAAACAGGCTCTAATCCAAAGCTAGGTCATTGGTATCTCATTGGAATATTGTGGGAGTGAATTGGAGATTCGGGTTTTCTGGTTTTTTGTGGACTTTCGTTTGTGTAGACTTCCATTATGTCTCCCTCTCCCAACTCCCCAGAACAAATCAGAGGAGTTTGAAAGAAAAACCAAGGACTAATATAAAGATTCTATCAATCAACTAGTAATCAACAATAACGTTTGTCAAAAGTTCAATCTAGTATAATTCTGATGATACTCACAAGCAGACTTGATGTGTTTCCCAAATGGAGAAACAGCAGCAGTGTTCAGACCTCTCCTGGGTGCTATATGTGCAGCCCCATCTCATCTCTCTTTCTCTCACTATATGCCCATGAAAACTACCTAAACAAGGTATGAATCAGAGTGGATTCTCTCTCCCTTCATTCTTTGAGAATCAGAAATATTTTTACTTCTTTCCCAAGTTTGAGTTTGTTCATTTGGTAGTCAGAAAACCTAAGATTTGATTTACAAGTCAACAAGTAAGCTTGTAAATTGCAAAATCCATATTGGCTCTAAACTCTAAGTTCAAGGAGTGTTTCGAGGAAAATCCATGAAGAACTTATTAAAGTTTTCTGTTGATGAAACTTGATTTCATCACTAAGCAAACAAAACCTACAACTGAACTTCCTAATGGAAATTCGGACAACGTTTATTCTAAACAGACCTGGCCATCTGGTCCTGGAATTTCAGTATCAGTGGCGTCTCGAGTGGTACCGCTGACAGGGCTAACAATTGCTCTGTCCTCTCCAACCAATGCATTCAAGATGCTACTCTTACCAACATTTGGTCGACCAACAATTGCAATAGCAGGAACATAGTTTTCTTCTCCATCAAAATTTTCTGGACACTACAAATAAGCATCACATATATATCAGCCCTCAAACTTCATTCACTACCACATAACTTAGATAAGGGCATTGTAACAACAAACCTTAACTTTTACTAGTTCTGAACACACAAGATCAAGAAGTTCTCCAGTTCCAGTCCCAGATATAGCAGATATGGGTAGTGGTGAGAATCTGGTTAACCCCCAAAGATTGCATTTTTGTCAAACTTTAGGAGACTTATAGACATTGTTAAACAAAATAAACTTACCCCAATGTCCAAAATTCTGATGCTTGCATAATCCCTTTACGTGGAGATTCACACTTGTTAACAGCAAGAATGACAAACTTGTTAGAGTAATTTTTGCGCAACCAGTCTGCTATCTCCACATCAGCTCCTGTTAGACCGGCCTGTTCATTACTTCTCATCATATGACTACTAAAGCAATAAGACTAAACTTTTCTGCTCATCAAATACAAAAAAACACAAAATATTGATGATGAATGGATATTAACGGAAAAAGATCCATTTCAAAGTCCAAAAAAGGATCATAACTATATTGAGAAATTTGAAGCAGGCAGAACAAAAATAAGACAAGTCCACGAGGAACACAATTTTAAACGTGAAGATTTCACAAAATCAAACAGATGTTCACCCACTTAAGCCATCCCTCCACACAATTTAATGTCTAGGGGAACAATTTTCAGTATGTTACCGGAAAAAGAACAAGAATCTCACCCAAGGATTTCATAGTGGGATTATCTTATGAATAAATACTCCATCTTTCTGTCTATACAAAGTACCCTCATTAAAGCATCCAAGAGTTTCTTTGATCCACTTGCAAGTCCAATTTTTTCTATATTTACCAAGTTTGGAATTCTTTCATCATAATAAGATTAAATTTTTGTCTAAACAATCAAATGAGAAGATACCTGACCATCAACAAGAAATATAATAACAGATGATTCGTCCACAGCTGCAGTAGCTTGTTTCTCAATCATAGAGGGCATCCTGGCAACTGCAGCCTCCCTAGATGCTAGTGGAATCCCTTCCATGCCTATAGTTGTCGAAACAGCCAATTGCTCCATAACATTGTCCTGCGATTTTGAAAGAGTGAGAACACCTCCTGTATCCACCACCATAAACTCGTGTTCTCCCCAAAAGGATCTTCCGTATAAACGATCTCGAGTAACACCAGGTTCATCCACCACAATTGCTTTGTTCCCCTGCAATTAGAAACACATTGAAATGAGATCAAACTTTCTAATGGCTTCAACTTACTAGATAAGTATTAAATTTGCAAATTTCAACATTAAATTACCCCAACAAGGCGATTAAACAGTGCTGATTTACCAACATTTGGCCTTCCCACAATTGTAACTCTTGGGAGGAGATGATCAGCAATCTATAATAGAAAGCAATGAGAGGTAAATAATTGAAACGTCTTGTCTTTTCTAGTAAGTGGGGTCCATTAAGAGCAAGTACTAACATTTCTAGTCGTAGCTTTTTGCCTCTTCTGCCTTCTGTATTCCTTCGGATCGTCAGCTTCATCCTCTGCAATCAGTTGGCAACAAATTCTGAGATGTAATGCAGAATAACATAACCACCCACTTAAAAATATCAAAGATCATAAGACAAGAGAACGGCCAACTTGACCCTTCACACCGAGTAACAATTAAGTTTCGAACTTTTACGGGGGCAAAATTTCAGTCAAAATCTTAGAAACGCCATGTTTCCATGTTAAGCAGTCTGAGCTTTAAAAGAACATCAAAGCATATATTACATAGAATTCAAAGGGGAATAAGGGAATAAAAAGAGCAAACCGAGTCTCAATTGGCGAGACAAGGAGGAAGAGAACTCTGTGGCAACATGTACAGCTTCCTCTTCGAGTGCTTCTATATCAACCTCGTCATCTTCAGTCTCATAATGGAATTTATCAATCTCTTCCTCTTGTTCTACGACATCATCTTTGTCGTCTTCTTCAAATTCATCCACGTTACTCCTAGTCCTACCAGAGTTCTTAATAGAAGGCAACTTGTGGAGCGTATGGGAAGACGGCGCAGTGACATATATGGAAATTGGAGGAGTTGTTGCAGGGCAGAGTGAGGAATGAAGGGGAGAGGAAAGAAATGGAACGGGAAGTTTGGGAAGTGTACAGAAGAGCAATGGAGGAAAAGGGTTGGCGCAGAATAGCTTGGAGGAGACTATCATCTTCCGTTTGATGTCTTCCGAATCCCAGGTGGGGTTTACGAGCTTCAGTTCTCTGCTTTGGCGATGGAAAGGTTGATTTTTGGGAGGCTTAAGTGAGAGGTTTATCCTCTTCTAGTGTACTGGCCAAACCAGAATAACTAATAGCATAGAAAGTGGTCATTGTCGATTAAAAGAGTTTAGCACTCCAATGGTATTTGTATTTTTACGTGCTGCTTGTTTCTGTTTCTTTCTCTTTTTTTTTTTTTTTTTGGTTTGTAGTTTATGTAAAAAGAGAAATTTAGTAACTATTTTGTTTTGTTAGTGAATATATAAAATTAATTAAGTTGGTCTCACACAACAGCTTAAGCTATTGTGGTGAAATGATCGCTTAACATAGTATCAGATCCTTTATGACCAAGTGGTTATGAGTTCAAATCTTACCACCCACCTATTATTCAGTACAAGGTAGAATAGACCTGTACAAGTTTTAAACCCAAAGGACTTTTACTTGAGGAAGTGTGTTAGTAAATATATAAAACTAATTAAGTTGACCTCACATAACAACTTAAGCTATTGTGGTGAAATGGTCGCCTAACATATTTAATTCTGTTACAATTTTCTATTTTTGAAAATAAAAAATCACAATAGTTTTATAAAAATAGGAAAGTAACGTTCCTCTTTATTTTGCCAATAGATTTTGTTATCTTCTTTATCAAGAGTTTAGATCCTCTATTTAGTTTTTATAGTATTTTATTGTATTAAATAAATTTCAGCTATTTATTTATGTAAATTTTATTTTTATTTATATAAAGCCCACGTAAAATTCACATAAATAAATAGCTTAATTTGGCAAACCTATCTTGAAAAGGACTAGTCATCTTTTTTACGTATATTTTGTTGTCGCAAACTCCTCTCTTCCGTCGTATGTTTCTTTTTTCTTTTTGATTCTTGCCTCAAAACATGCGGCCCTGCTAACCGAAGTTGAGAAGTTGCAAACAGTGTCACTAGGGACTGGCACATTAAGCATTGAAGTGATTGTTGATGCAAAAAGCGGTTGATTTTTTGTTTTTCACGAGGTGAGTTTTCAAAAACTTCTAATTTGGTATTTCTTTCTTTCAGCTTCTTCTTCTTCTTTCTTCTTCTTTTGCTTTTCAGGAGCAGTATCCCAAAGCTCGAGCCTTTTAGCAAAACCAAGCTATAGAGTAGTAAAGAGTCACCTCTTATCGAGAAGATTGAAAATGAACTTACTGGTAAGTCCCAAATCTTGAATATTTTCACTGTGACCGATGATGGGTGCATTAGAATCACAGAGTTCATCATCAAAGTTTGAAATTTTTTATTTTTAAATATATTCTTAGACCTCTTAGTGTACACTGTTGATACAATTTGATATCTGACATGAGTAAGTTTTCTAATATTGGTTGGATAGATTATTGTTCGACTCTTGAAAGAGAAGAGTCTTACAGTTGTTGGAGAGCATAATTTGAGCTTAAAGATCTCGAAGTAAGTTCACGTACCAAAGTCTAAAATAGCTCGTTGCTTATTGAATTTATCTTATCACTCGTCTTGTTTACTAAAGAAATTTGTAATACTTAGCTAATGGATGGGTAATCCTATAATTTTTCACTTTTATAATTTAAGTGAATGATATTTATTGTTAGGAATTTACATCATCAACCTTAGCAAAACTTGGGAAAAACTTCAACTAGTTGCCAGAGTCATATGTATGTTTTACATGTACTACATCACACATACAAGGTAATAAGTCCTATTCCACTGATTTACTTTCCATGTATAGGTGGATTTGTTCTTCTACAAAGAGTCAGAAGAAGCCAAACAGCAGGAAGAGGAAGAAGCAATACCAGTTGTTGACTATGCACTTCTATTCTGTTCTGCTCTCTTCTTCCTTTTGTCTGATACTCGCACTCCAATGGCTCGAAACAGGGTAAGCATGTACTGACTCTTTCTCTTTTGCCCAATTTATTGCTTTCCCTATATTGTGAAAGAACCCTTTTAGTTCATTTCATCCTCAGAATCTTTCAAAGCAGATATAACCGCAAGTTAGCTAGGATCGATCATGTTATGGTAAGATCAAGGTTCGTATTAATATTATTTGTAAAAACCTTTTAATCACGTGGACTAGGAACAACTTTTGGTCTCCTAACGTTGTCAAATGGCATCAACTATGTGTACAAGTTACTTATAGGATATGTAATCTTTAACATTTCTAACTATTACAAGTTACCTACGGGATATTCTATTATTCCTTCCTTGCAAAAAAAATTAATATTGCAAGGTTGTCTTTAATAGCCCATTTTACCGAAATATGCTTATGGTTTAACCCTAGATTAAATATTGCATATATATGTAGAACATTAGCATTTATATACGAATTGATATTTGCGCATATTACAAGTTAGCATATGCACTCAATTGACTTATTCTGGGGTGTGAAAAATGTTTAGTGATCATGATGTGAATTATGTCCTGATATGTTTTGAATTTTGGTATGATTGGATTTCAATTAGAAAAATTGAAATTAAACGTTATGGATTGAAAAATTGATAGATTAAAATATACATTTGGAATAGGAAAAATGTCAAGTGGTAGGATAAATTAATGCATGAAAAATTTGGATGATTTAGCCTATAATTAAGTGACATTTGGCATAGCTAAATTGGTGACAAATGGACTAATAATTAGTTGAGAAATGGTAGTTGTGCTTATGTGACAAATGGCTAAGTGTGACATGTGGCAGCATATATATAGGATAAATGGACTACATGCAAAGGTGACAAGTGCCAATGTACAAAGGAGACACCTAGCATCCAAGGGGTACGTTTCTATAAGAGTGATTTTTGTTTCTGTTCATTTCTTCTTCTTGTACCGAAACTCTCTCACCCTTACATCCCTATATTTTGTCTATGTTTGTGTCTAATTTCTATACCAATAATCCATGTTTTTACCCTTCAAAAAATAACTAAAGAACCAGCTGATTGTTGTTGCTTTATCACAGCCGAAAGTCATCTAATCCCACGTTGAATGTGTGATGTTTCTGCTTGCTTGGAATACTGAATTAGCTTGATCTTTTAAGCTAGAATTGGAGTTAAAAATATAAGTAAATGATTAGTGTTTATCGCATGTTATGATAGAGAATTGATGATGATAATGATGATGATGAATTAGGATGAATTACATATGATGATAATCATTAATTGTGCTGGAAATTTTTACATGAACATAAATGTGTTTCTGTTTTGTTTTTGGTGTATGAAAACCATGGGATATAAGTTGATTTATGGGTGAATTAGGTCTGGATTTGAAGTATAATTAAGGTGGATTTGTTCCAAAGAAAGAAGTTAATTTGATGTTCTTGAATTGGGAAAGAAATAGGACTATATGCATAATAATGTAAAAGTTTCTAGTTTGATAATTTGTGAGCTGTTAATTGAATAATTTTGAACTAAAATAAGAGATGTTATTGATGAGGAATTGGAGTATGATTCAGGTCTAATAGGGTATAATTGATGAGCTATAAAGTTGTTGTTTAACTTTGGTATAAAGTGTAAAAAATATGGAAAATTTGAAAAAACATTTGTTAGAATATGTTAGTTGTAGTGTTTTCACTGAGCATACATTGGTATTTTGGCCATAGCTTGATCTATAGATATCCAAATTGGACGATTTTAAGTTTAGACTAAAGTAGAGACATATGGCTGTATTTTACATAGAGGAATCAAATTTTAATTCTATCTCTAAGAGTTTCAAAATTTGGCTTAAAGTTGAGTTTTTGGATTATATCACTGTTTGAGAACAGTCTGTAGTATTTTAAGGCATAACTATAGGTATAATGAACCAAATTGTATGAACTTAGTTCATTATAGACTTAATACATAGAGAAACATTTGTTTATAAGAACATATTATCTAAAAACCTCAGTTTCTATGTCATAATGGCAATACAAAACTGACCTGAAACTTATCCTGAGAAAATCTGAAAAAACTAATGGAGGAATTGGACGGGAACTTTTGGATAACCCATCCCACGAATGTGGGAAGCCATATATGATTGTGAAAATTGCATGGAAGTAAAGAAAATGTTCTTTTGTGTGATTCTTGAACCAATTAAGGATAAGGTATTTAACTATGATGCATTTGGACTTTATTAAGCTTTAAAAGGAACATAAATTGATGTTGGAAAAGTAGGTTAAATATGTGATAAGTTTTGATTATTAATTGATGACATATGTGTGCGGACTTTATAAATAAATAAAGAAAGGCATATTTCATTAATTTGATGTTCATTATTTATGAATTGATATTGATCTATAAGCAAATTAATGAAGTCCATGATATATGACATAGCATGAAGGAA
>JANZLX010000008.1:21448647-21460575 GCA_025531955.1 Erythroxylum orinocense
GTTAACTCAAATTGACTTTACGTAAATGATTTTAATGAAGAACAAATAATAATGAAAGAAGAAAGTAAGGAGGAAGCTGAACCATATGAAACGCAAAAAACAAATCAAATCAAATGAAAATACAAAGCAATTGTCAGACGATATAAAGACAGATGGAAGCAAAAACGAAAATCAGACGACGAAAAGTGAGACACAAGGCGCAAACAGAAAGTAAAACGAAAGAAAACCAGACAGAAGGCTACACTAAAAACCAGACAGAAGAACAAAACCAAAAACAAACGGAAACGCAAAACCGAAAGAAGACGGAAGGCGCAAACCAATTTTCTTGTCACATTGAGTCACTTACAGAATGACTGGGAGTCGAAAGAGACTAACAATAAAATATTATAACGTATTGTTAGATAGTGAAATCTCAGAAAAATCTCTAAAGACTGGACATAACTCACCATTTGTGCTGAACCAGAATAAATCTGCTGCATCTACATTCTCTCAACCCTCAACTCTCTTACTTTAAATGCGACAATTTTCGATAAGGGATTAATGAAATGAATACACAACTTAACCCCCTCTTCTTGTACATTTGTATATCGTTTATTTTTATTCATTTCACACATGCTCATCGCTATATCGACATATTGTAAAATGTAAATCTGTTGCATCTACATTCTCTCAACCCTCAACTCTCTTACTTTAAGTGCGACAATTTCCGATAAGGAATTAACGAAATGAATACATAACTCAACCCCCACTTCTTGTACATTTTTATATCGTTTATTGTCATTCACTTCACACATACTCATCGCTATATCGAAATCTACTGCATCTACATTCTCTCAACCCTCAACTCTCTTACTTTGAGTGCGATAATTTTCGATAAGGGATTAACGAAATGAATACACAACTCAACCCCCACTTCTTGTACATTTGTATATCATTTATTGTCATTCACTTCACACATGCTCATCGCTATATCGACATCTTGCAAACTGTTCGAAAAACACGTTACCATCCAGATGAGAAAATTGTATCAGAGACAAATAAAAAAGCTTATAGATTAACCTATCTTTAAAATTTTATCTGATTAAAAAAAAAATTTTACCCGTTTCAATTTTAATTAAATGCACTGGCTATTTTTACTGTGCATTTGCACAGAGTTAACCTGCTAATAGTTTAGAGAATTAGTCAGTTTGGTAGTTAATTGATCAATGTTCATATATAAAAAATTATTAAAGTAAATTGAATCAAAAACTTGATAAGTTTCTAATGATTTTGGTTGAACTAATAGGTCTGCTTTGATTTTTGAAATTTTGATTTTAAAATAGACCATCAAGTAAGATATTAGTTGCAATTGTGAGCTTCAAACTAAAGCAATTAAGACGTCATCATTTGTTGACATAATTCTTAAAAAATTTGAGGTTTCGTTTGAGGATCAAATAGTTTAATTTAACTAATTATAAGATTTTTCATATTATTAAATATTAAGATTTAACTTAAATTCTAGTATAAACTTTAGGATTAAAGTGTTCGTTTTACCTTCTGATTTCTGTGTAAATAAAATGAAAATTTGATTTTGAAAAAACTATTTATTTAAAATATACAATTTAGTAATGTATCAATATTTTAGGATTTAGTTGAAAAATGAAATATTTTGGTATTAACATATTATGTTTTGAAATAGTAAGAAGTCTATCTCGTTTCCATAAATAGCAAATGCATAGCATATACTAGCAGTGAATTCTCAAAGTTTCACGTCCAATGGAACAAGGACATAGATGAAGGTGGTTTGATGGCGGGAGCATTAATATTGATTGTAAAGCAAAAAGAAACCCTGTAGGGTAGAGGAGTTCTTTGGGTATAAACGTGTCGGTATAGGGAGTTGTGATGACACGAGCACTAATTTATTTGATTTTACCAGTTGTTGGAGTAACATTGGATTGGAGATTTATAGAGCTTTACTCATGAATATGCTTGGCATCAATTGGCTAGCAATTCTTGAACTGTCAACTTCGATGTCAAACTGATGCAACAATGCTAAGCTTCTATTTAGAACTCACCTAATTTCCTTCATCACTTCATTATTGCTTAGATTTACAGAAGGCAGGCAGTTATTTGCTGGAGTTCCTTTAATCTATGACATGGCTTTTACAATTTTACTGCTGACATCAGAATAACGCCAGATTAGGTCCACTTATCCGACACTTCTTGGTGGCCTGGTGGTGAGCTCTCTCATAAAAGTTACGTTGAGCCTTGCCTCATTGGAACCGCAATTTGCTAGATTCACTAAACTAGAAGGCCTTATTGGGCACCTCAAGCTTAAACAGTTGCTTTTATAAAGAGAACAGTAGAGGGAGAGAGGGCATACAAAAGTTGAAATATTCCAATTTTTTCCTTTTTCCTTTTTCCTTTCTGTTATTTTGACAAGTTGGGTTCCATTCTGGACTAATTCATCAAAAAAGCAACTTAAACTTTCTCCTATCGTGGAATTAATGTAATCATGACATCATTTGAATTCAATGTTGCATTATTTGCACTAATTACACATAGCTGATGTGGCTGTATATTACCTACACGCATCCTACATTACCACTTCCATAATTTCCAACTAGTACTTATTTTGATGATAGAAGAATCTGTTTTACTTCGATGAAATATCACATCTTTAAAAGAAGACAGCTTTTTAACCTTTCATTTTGACCTTTCTTTAACTTTTTTGGCATCTGGTAAAACAATGAAGAAAGAACAATGTCCCACAATATTCAGGATAGGAACCTATGCTGACACCTGTCTCCATCTAAAGTTTTCTTACCTCCAAACTCATTTTGATTGGATCTGCAGTAGAGCTTCTTTTACTGGTTTGGAATATGTTTGAACCCACCAATTATGTCCTATTATGATAGATTGTCAAAGCCAATGCAGGATTTCCAGGTGTGAGGCTCCCAGCGGGATGTTGAACTACCACAGATTTCCTTTTACCATAAGAGATATCAATTGCAGTAATTCCTTTACTCAATATAAAATATTCAACCATAATTTTGACTAATTCAGTTGCTGGAGGAGATAAGAAATGAGTCGCACTAAAATCTGTTCATTTCCTTGATTCTACGGTTTGATTATGAACGTTTTGAATCTGACGGAGGAATACGTACACGCTTCATCAGCTTTGATCTGTCTCCAACAAATTAAACGACACTATTTAAGCTGAAGTTCAAATTTCTACTTGATTGTAAAACTTTCCACATAGAAAGGAAAAGGGATTGTCTCTATTCTGTTTGTTAAGGAAACATAAGGGATAAATGTCTTGTTACATATGGGATTGGGATGGTACTAGGAAAGGTCAGTTTCGTGTATGGAGCGAAATCACCAGTTCAACTATTCTTCTATTTCACACAAGATCCATGATAATAATTTCTTCACAATACATCAGTGCAGAAGCCAGAATTTAAGGCAAAACAAACTTGATTCGAAATGCTTTACATATGGTTTTGGACATTTTCCTTGATTATCACAAAAAATCAATCGGAACAAGAAGAGAAACTACGGAGTTAAAAGCGGTGATGCATATACTCCGAATAGGACCTTTCTGCTAATTAGTTATGACAGTACTTTTCCAGGATAATCTTTTGATGATTACTTTGATCACATGCCATGTATGGCGCTTATGAGATCTTCTTTTTCCACTTAGAGCAGGCTACAAGACTGATATGGAAGGCCTAAAAACCCACATAGATCAGATATATATACTTGGGTAGGGCACGGCGATTCTACCACGGTTTTGAACATCTTTCCGTATTCCCCAAATGTAAGAGAGTTTTCAAGGTTTCTATTTCCCTGTAAAAGCAAATCACCATTAATAACAGTTCTTTACAACTTTTATATGGACCACTGAACAATAATTCCCATGTGTGGTTTTGAGAGAGTTATTTGTTTATTATCTCCATTCACTGTCTTCAATTACACGTGTGAATGCTTTGGAGATAAAAAGAGAGATTATGTGAAGTGGAAGCAAATGGCTTGGCTTGGTTATGAAACAAACTTTTTTCCTTTTGTTTTCCATCTTCTCTTCTTGTATGTTGATATATACATTTGGAGGTCTCTATATGATAAAAAACATGATGATTACCTTGTGAGTGAAGAAACAATGCAATACGAAAAGACAAGATCATGGAGTCAAGACAAGACGACCACCCATCTCATTTTATCATCCCTACCTTTGCTTCAGGTCTCTCTCCAAACCGTTTTCTACTCAGACCCGTCAACCAACTTCTCTCTCTCTCTGCCCTATATTCTAAGCAAACCCCACAATCATCATCATCATCATTCCCACTCTATCAAGCCTTCTCCAATGTCTCTTTCTCTCTTCTCCCATCTCTTATATCATTCTATAAAGTCCTAACTAATCTATATCAAACCAGTTGGGGATGAGATATAGACAGCCTTTGAGGAGAGGCTAGTAACTGCCGAGGAAACAAAGGGTCTACGCATGATGAGGAAGCCGGCCGATCAGACCATTGCAGGGAAGAACAACAAGCTTAGAAAAGGGTTGTGGTCCCCAGAGGAAGATGAAAAGCTCATGAACTACATGTTAAACAATGGTCAAGGTTGTTGGAGTGATGTTGCCAGAAATGCTGGGTTGCAGAGGTGTGGCAAGAGTTGCCGCCTCCGATGGATTAATTACCTGAGGCCTGACCTCAAGAGAGGAGCATTTTCACCACAAGAGGAAGAGCTCATTATCCACTTGCATTCCCTGCTTGGCAACAGGTACGTTAACTCTAGACGTACCTCGCCAAATTCACCGTCTACCAACCTTCTTCGTCTTAATTTTACTGCAGTTTACGGATGGATCATGCCAGAAGTCACCTGTTTTTATCTTGTTGGACATCTGATAACTTTCTCCGCTGATAATCTATTTTCTACCAACTTTTAGAGTAAAAATAAGCGGGACACGTGCGTGGTCCTTTCCCATCAATGTATAGTATTTACAGAGGTTAATAAGAATAAACTTTCACTAGCTACTGCTTTTAACTTACAAATTCTTGCTAGTACAATAAACTTTCACTTGCCAAAGTGGATTAGACAGTTTCATCAGGTTAGTCGTAGTGCTATACATATTTAGTGTAACTAGAACAACAAAGATAAAAAGAGAACATAACGTGACTTTGAAGGTAATGAAAGTGAAAAGACTATATGACTATATTGCTAATTGTGAGGAAATAAAAGCACAGAATATTTCTACATATGTTGGGATAAATCTGACCTAACTCAATTTCACAGTTCAAAAGCTATTAACTTGATTGACGTGTGGAGTTTCCTTCTTGAAATCTCAATTAAATGAAGCAAAAGTTCAGCTTACGTGCATGCACATACAAGAACATGGTTTACTAGAATTTTTGTTGTACATAATATAAAATGAGTTCGATCTTCCTTCTGATGAGCAATTTTGTCAACCAATATACACATCATTATACTTAAATGGATGTGGACATATACTTGTTATATTAGTCTGTTAGCTCTCTCTAATTTCCTAAGGTTGGTACTAAAATCAAAGTTAAACTTAAACTGATAAGGACATTAGTCTTCTTGTAGCTTGGAGTTGAAGAAACTCCACTTTTATATATCGTTGTTTTCGGATGAAAGCATTCATGAAAACCAGGAATTTATAGAAACATACAGCATATGTTCCTGTTGTTGAAAGCTAATTTTAGCAGCTATGGACTTCTATATTTTCATCTTCCACATGCATGAATTAAATAATTATTTAACTGATGAACTAGTCTCTTTTTTAATATGAAGGTGGTCACAAATAGCGGCTCGTTTGCCAGGACGAACCGACAATGAAATCAAAAACTTTTGGAATTCAACCGTAAAGAAAAGATTAAAGAGCTTGTCCTCTACCGCATCGCCAAACACAAGTGATTCCTCCTCGGAGCCAAGCAAAGTCGATGTCACAGGAGGGTCCTTGTACATGCAAGAACAAGCGATTACACCCATGTACATGGACCCATCATTCTCGTCGTCGTCATCATCATCATCGACTTCCATGCAAGCCATGCTCATGAACCACATCATGATGGACCCATTACCTATTCTGGATCATCATGGCTTTAACATGTACAGTGCAACAACTAGCATATATCTGAATAACAGTGCAACCTCATGTATGCCTCAACTTGGGGGATGTTGTGACGATTTATATCTGGACCATAACCAAGGGTTCTTTGGAGACGTAGGAATAGAAGGTGAGCTTCATGTTCCTCCATTATCGAGTATAAGTATCGACGAAAACATATCTAGAACCGAGAAGAAATATACTGGCAACACTACCAATTATCCACATAGCGACATGTCGAGTTCTGGTTATAACAGCAACTTGAATGGCTACAATAAGGAAGGCCATATGGTTTCTGGGAGCGGAAATCTGTGGAAAGGAGAAGAGTTGAAAGTGGGAGACTGGGAACTGGAAGAGCTTATGAAAGATGTTTCCAATTTCCCTTCTCTTGATTTTTCAAGCTGATCACCAAGTCATTTTCCTCTACATATATATAAATAAATTCTTCGATCTTCCTTATAAAGAAACTCCTACCCAAGAATTGTTCTTCAGAGAAAACGGTGCTTCGAGGATACCATTCTACGTCCTAACTCGATTATCCTTCAAGGTCCTGAAAGCAACTTTCGTCATGTACAGCTTAGATGCTGAGTTAGGAGATATACATAAATACATATACATATATATATATATGTATGTATATATAAGTGGCTGCAGGACTAATAAAGGTCTAAAGTAATTCTACCTTTTGTGAAGCTATTTGGTCATTTTCGAAGCATATGTCAGGTTGTCCAAAAATGGTACGTGCATGTATGTGTACTTGTCGAGACGTATGTACATGTGAATATCCATCTAAAAGTAGAAAGGGACATGAGACTTAGAGTTGGTAGAGAAATATTAGGGTTTCTGTGAGATGTACAGAAAAAGCATCCACGAAGGTATAGGAACTCTTTTTCTGAACACAACCCTCTTCTCCAACCAAAACAGGTTTCTTTGCAAGATAATTAATCGATTTCCCTTTCTTCTAATGACGTTTAATTATATTATTTAGATTAGACGTCTGCCCGAAGACCAATCATCATTTGACAGTGGGCTATAGTCAGCTTGCTTTCAATGCACATATTGGGTCACTCCATTATTATATTTGTTAGTTATAGCCTAAATGGGATTGCTTGTCTGAGTAATCATAATGCCCTTAAACCTCTAAATTGCTACATGCCTAGAGATGGCATCACTAGAATATATATTCACACATGTTTGTACAACAAGTTTTATGTACAAACATCTTATTTATTTTGAATTTTTTAATAAATCAAACAAAACATATATAGTTATAATGAAATATTATTATCACTAACAATAATGTTATTATTTAAATAATCAAGAAATTTATCAAACTTCAACTATGATAATGAAATATTATTCACATGTGAATCAATCTTAACTTAGATGTTGCGTTCCCTCCCTTCTTTTATATAATACGAGTCCGAGTTCAAATCACTTCAATTACAAGGCAAAGAATAACAAGGACAGGAAATTAAAGCACTTGTGTGTTAGAGACATCCACCAATGTGGTATAATTTGGTCATTTGAAAACCATTACACTTGAATGGCATTTACAGAAGGAGTGCTTCACTAATCATTTCACTTTAGATACTTCATGTTCCATAACTAACATGTGCATCCATTAATCATTAAGTTATGGAAATAAGGGGCTTTGGATTTTTTGATATCCTGTCTTTATACGCATGATATGTCCAAGCCAAAGGCTATGCATATAAATGGGACTTTATCCTTTTTTGTAATTTTAAAGTGAATTATGCTTTGATGAAGTTAATCATATAATACTCTCCTATTATCTAATTCTTAGTCTACACTTAGGAGAAGATCTTTTGTAACAACAACGAAAAGCCTAGCAAAAATTTTGTTGAAACGTGAAATTTGGAAAGATTTAGTAATACGCAGCCTTATCTTAAAGAGAAATTTAAAATCTTCCCCAAGACTTCTTCTATCCATCCGTATTAATTTTATACTTTTATTAAGAATTGAAAAGGGCTATCAGACAAAGCGCATTACAAATAGTGTCTAAAAGTACATGCATAAAAAGGACATTATATAACGCCAATATTCAGTGGGACATCAATATGATCTTGTGTCATCCTTACCATTTGCTTACAAAACCGTACTTTTATGTTCGTTACAAAAGAAGTGGAACTAAAAGTGTCTTGGTGTATTGCATCCAAATGTCCTGGTGCATTCCATCATTCTTAGAAAGAAGTTAAACTTAAAATCTCTTTTGTTAAAGATGATAACGTATTGCATTTGCAAATATATACTTGTCTCCATATTTAAGTAAACGTAAATAAGATTCATCTCTTTTCTAATACTGTAACACGCTAGCCCATGAGTAGTTTGCCTTTTCTTGTGGCCTAACATTAGGAAAGTTCTACAAACCCAAAAAAAGGAAACATTTGAACAACAATAGCTATCCAATTTTAATAAGAAACAATTTAATTAGCGTAATTACGATAAAACATGGTATTCCTTTAATACATATATGTGTAAGACCATTTGACTAATGTTATTAGAAAAGTATGGTCAACAAATAGCAAGACTTAGGCATGATAAAGGAACTTGAGGTAACTTAATCAGGTAAAATCAAGCATGGTTCAAGGTTCAATTAGTTATAATGGATTATTGGTCCATTATTGACTTATCTACGAACATCCAAGTTGACCATAAGCATTTTAGATGGACCAAAGATCAAATTGGACTTAAAGGGTGAACCATGGGTGAAAACTAGATAGTGGGCATATATCAGTTAAACTATGTATAAATTAGATTTGGGACCATCACCTTTATGACAAAGTTAGTGGATTGAGAGGACATGACATATAGAAGTGGAGTGAGATGTCAAAATTTTATTTTTCACAATTTTCTTTTACTTAATAGTAGACTTAGTACACTACAAGAAAAATAGGTTCCAGCGACAAAAATTACGTATTTTTTGTCAGAAAATAAATTTGGCAACAGAAATTTTTGATGGAAAGAGTCGTCGAAGAAATGGTCGTAGGTAAACTTTAGCGACGGATATAAGGAATTTGACACAAATTTGTACATCCATCAATAAATTTAGCGACAGAATTTTGTACTTCCATTGGTAAATTTACTGACGAATTTAAAATATTCCATTGGTAAATTTAACGAAAAATTTAAAATATTATGTTACTAATTTGTCCACGAAATCACAATATTCTGTCAGTGAATTTATCGACGACAAGTTGTAATTCTGTTGCTAAATTTACTAACAGGCATACAACATTTCGTCACTAAATTTACCAAAAGGAAAAAATTATCCACCGCTAAATTTTTACTGACAGAAATCAATTAGTTATCGACGAAATCAATTAGGGACAGAATATTGTATTTCTGTCAGAAAATTTAACTATGATAAATTTCAACTATCATTTCTCACTTCCTACCTCAGTTTTCTGTTGATAATCTTATGTTTTTTTGGTACATTTAATTTATGTAAATAATATAACATTGATTGATAAATATAAAGTAAATATTATCCTTAATGGTAATATAATAAAAAATTACAATGTACACGAATAAGTATCTTAAAAATAACTGTAAATTAAGAATTTACACAAAAATTAAGAGTAGCAAACTATCAAATACATTCATCTATCCAGAAGGAATGCAGGTTGTGAAGATGGACGCTCTGACTATTGTGAGGAAGTCTTGTCCTTACCCTTCAACTCATCAACCTCATTATGGAGATGAGTTATGTAGTTCATCCGCCTCTCTACTATACTCTCAAGCTGAAGGACTCTTTCATTTGATGTGGACATCCTAGTATATCCAATTGTAGTATATATAAATGATTGCGAATAACATGTGTTTGCAAATGAACCTAACCTGAAAATCCTTCCATGACGGTCCTTACCTCCCATTGCATCAAGATAAGCCTGACTCTTATCAACAGTTTCAGAGTTCTGAGACTATCATTCAATGCTTTCTTGTATTTGGTCCTATTATTATAATTGTTTATATTAATAAGTGATAATTTTTAAGAATTAATATTAAAGTATAGATTTTATATCCATGAAGTTGTCTGCATCGGGTGTTTACAAAGATCACACCATCATGCTTCTTGGTATGAGTGTGTAAAAAGAGTTGGTGTGATGTAGGCTTCCTGCCCATAGTCCTTTCGTGCATCAGAATAAATTATTATAAGTGAACTACAATTTACAAAAATTTTGACATTTTTTTTCTATTTTATGATATTTACCTCTTGTTAGACAAAAAAATTTAACTTAACAACACAACCATTAATGGCATCAGACATTTATAATATTATTATTCTCCATAATGCACATATATTTTTATTTTAAATTTCATACATCAAATGTCATTGAAATCAAATTTCATATATCAAAGTACAAAAATCAGAATATAAGTGTAAAGTTTTGATAATTACAAGTTGAAGTGTATGGTCTTAGTGGGTCAAAGATCCTCCAGTGTATAAGGGTAGACTCTTTCTATTTGGTTCTCCACGTCTATTGATAGAATTGTGATCAAAAATAGATATTGCCTCAAGTGATGCCCAATGTTGTTGCCAACAACTCAATATTTTTTCAAATATATATGGTGGTCGTATACCATTCCTGTGTATCGAAGCAAGAAAGTCTCTATAACGTGTTCGAGCTCACCTCTCCCATACATTATAAATTACAACATCAAATTTTGAATCCCAAAAAAATTCTTTATGAAAAAAGTCATACTATAAGTACTTATAAATGACAATATTTATCTAATTAATGTATAAAATTAAATTAAATAAAAAAGATTAAAAAATATATTTTGTGTACCTCAAACTCCTGATAATAAAAATCCTTTCTCGCCTGAGAGACATTGTTGGATCCCATTTTCGAGACCCAACTCTCTTGCTCAAATATACATCTGTTGGACCTTGCTTGATTCCAGAGTCCAACGCTTGCTATGAAAATCCTGAAACGTGAGCGTGCATATTACCTTGAAGGGTTATTACATTAAACCCTCATTATCCATCATAATTTTTTATCATGCTCATAACATCCCAAAAATTTCCTTGTAAATTCCTCAAAGGCGCGGCCACACAAAACAGTCACCATGCTTGAACTCATTTTTTCCTGCTTGTGAATAGCATTTAGAAATCTTCAAATCGAAATTTCAATTTGACTTCTTCATAGACATCATAACTCTATGTCTCTAGTTTACTTTGAAGCAAGAATCATGTCAATCGGAGCTCTATAGCTCAAGTCTGCTTAAACCCTAATCATGCTCTCCTAACCGACCTCTTACTTGTTCTAATCCAAACTTTCTTATATAAACTCCAAATGATACAAATGTTTTTGGAGAGGTAGATACATGTCTTAGGAATCCATTTCTTCAAGAATCACTTCATTCGGAAGTCCGATGAGGGAGTTATAATCAAAAGAATAAACCATATTCATACCTTAAATCGATTTAAACCTCTCTTGGCGCGATCGCCATAAATTTCAATCTAGATGTCAGATTGATTTCGTTTTTAGACCATTAGAAAGTAGACTTCAAAAGCTACAACTTTCATGAAGATCACAAAATCTGGTTCTGCTTCTTAAAGGGTGAAAATCACAATCTTTCCCGCGAATGTCCGTTTAACAGACATGTATCGGGCTTAGGAGGCCAAATGACCCGAGAATGTACGTTTCCATTTAACGGGCATAGGCGAAGCAAGGGGTCCTTTTTGACCCGAAAAGGTCCGTTAAATGGACACGGGGCTTCCCAAAACCCCTCCAAACCTTCTTTCATGCTTCCTACAACCATCCTAACATCATAAACACTTATAATCCTCCCAA
>JANZLX010000008.1:21460675-21472359 GCA_025531955.1 Erythroxylum orinocense
TGACAAAAATCCCCAAATCAATGGTAGTTCAAATTGAACAACCCATAACACATAATCACCAAAATTGATCTTAGCAAACTTAAACCCATACCATTCTTAAGCTATCTAAACTAAAAACTCTTTAAAAATCCAAAGATTTAAAATCCCACTTACCTTGAATCTTCACCAAATGAAGAGTTTGTTGGCTCATATGGAAGCTCTCATGCTCCTCTTCCTTTTTCCCTTCTTGAGCAACTTGAAAATCCCTCATGAAGGCTTAGAAAAGTTGAACCCTAGCTAGCTCTCCCTTTCTTCTTTCTCCTTTTCTCCACCGACCCTCTCCCTCTCTTCTCTCTTTTCTTGTCTTTTTCTTCTAATTTTCGTGCCCCACTCTTCTTCTTATACCAACCCACATGTCTAATGACCACCTTGCCCTTACTAATAAGCCTTGTAACCTTAAAAACTTAAGTGGTCTTCCAATTTTGCCCTCATGCATAAGTTACCACCTTAATTCTACTTAATCCATGTCATATGGTCTAACTCCCATTAACATACTAATTAATCACATTAACATGCTAATTAATTCCATAAAAATAACATAAATAATCTCTCAATGCCTCAAAATTCATTTAAATCATGTTTACCTCCTTCCAAAATCAAACCTTTTCTAATCATGCAATTGAAGGAGTTTGCTAACACTTCCTTCTAGAAAACTGTTCTTCATTGTCTTAATTTTCTAATGACATCAAAAATCATTCAATTTGGTTTCATAGTCTAAAATTTATACACCAAACATTTTCGGACTGTTCTTATACTAAAACATTATCCTGCGCTTGACTTCCATCCGAAAATTGACATTCTTAGATACTGAATTGAAACTTGATTTCTTCAAACAATTTGTAGCCTTATCTTTCTAGTTTAATCCAAATAAAAAATCATCTCATTTGGATAAGTATAAATCAAGTTATGGCTAAAACATCGAAGCATATTCAATAAACATATACATTTTCCTGCTTTTAACTTCCAATATTTCATATATAATCCATCTTGTATCTAAACCATCTTTTCCATTTCATTTCAAATTCAAGAATTCTCCTTTCTTTACACATGATAATTGCCAATAAGTTCCCACTTAACAATTTTAACTTCCATAAAACACTTAACAGTTTTAACTTCCATAAAAGGTTCGGGGCCCAACAAACATCTTTCTATATATAACCCTCAAGATCTATCATCTCCTTGAACTTGGATGAGATTTTTTTGAGCACGTTTCAGACGGAACCAACCTAATATATAAGTTATTTTAGATCATTTTCAAATTAAAACCTATAACTTCAGTATAAACCTATGGTGTTATCATATGTATTACAAAATTTTTAAAATTTTACTTACAAATTGTTGACAATTATGATGTACGTTCTTCCATAAACTCCTTTAGCTCTAGGCTGGAGGTCTCCTTCTTCATCAACAAAGTTTACCCCTAATATCTATATCAGTATAGGGGTCATGGATGGTGTAAGGCTGGTGGTTGGTATAGCAGGGCAGGTAGATGGTGTAGTAGCAGGTACAAGAAGGTGATGCCTCATATAGATGTATAGTAGTTGGACATACAACAGGTGATTTTGTAGCATTTGTAGAATATGATGCTTCACCTAGAAATGCACTGGCTTCTCTAAATCGTGGTAACCTGAGCCTTGGCTACATCCTATCCTGTTTTCTCTTTAGTGGCATACTTTTAACCTGAAATTCACATTTTATTAAATTTTTTAGTAATAGAACAATATAAATTCAATATATTTTTGATGCAATAATAGATTTATAAAATTAATATTCTATTAAAAATACAAATTAATCGCTATCAGCACTTAATGGTAATCAAAATCATCATCATCATCATCTTTTTTTGAAGAATTATAATCAAACTTAGGCTCCTTTTCAGATCTCTCGCCCTCCTCATCCTCTCCAGATAAAATTTCAACATATTTATTATTTGGATTGTTCAAAGGTTCATTCTTATCATATGTTACACATGCATTTATTTCATAAACATCTTCCTAAAATGCTTTACTTTCAATTCTCTTATTTTCTCCTTTTCCATGTAATTCAAAAACACCTCTTGGTTTTACTTTGCAAACGGCCAACCAATATGATTTATCTCGTTATAAGCTGGAAAAGGGACATAATATGCCTGGATCGCTTGCATCGCCAGTACAAGAGGTTCAAATTGTCTAAATCTTCTTTAATGGTTAATTTTAACTAGATTGTATCGACTATGCACTTTTGTTCCAACATTAGGAGTTGGATCAAACCAGTCATATGTAAATATTACACTCTGTTTTATTGGCAATGCATGGTACTCAATTTCAAGTATCTCAATAATTTTACCATAGTAATATATCAATTCTACCTGTATGCAAACCACACTATTTAATGTTATCATGCTATGACCATGATATTCTGTATGAAATTTGTATCTATTAACAAAATACACCAGATACGATTTAATAATTCATAAAGGTCCTTTCATAAGATCACAAATGAACTTGTTCTTTATTGAATTTTCTGAGGCTTACATAAAAAATTATCATATTATACAGTATAATGTCATCTAATCCCTTTGATAAGATAATTCAATCATTTCAATTATTACAAGTGAAAACTTACATATTTCTCAAACTATCGAAGAAAGTGTATTTCAACTTCTTTATTGATATCATCCTGTGTTGTTTTTGGCATTAGCTCTCGTAATCATTCCTTGTATAGTCTAAAAGCATTATTATGTATTTTAGTTGTGAATAACAGTAACTTCAAAAACTTAAATAATCCATTTCAAAATCAACTTAAACTTACTACACGAAAGGTTGAACCTTTTGACAACCTCTACTTCTTCTGTTGTTAACATTCTTTTTGTTGAACGTTCATATGTTTGTCCTGGATATGTGAAAATGGGTAAGTTACCATTAACATCATCCATTTCTCCCCATCATCATTACGAGAAACTTTTCTTTCTTTTGTGTACACCTGCGACTCAAAATAATGTGAACAAAATGTACTTGCTTCCTCTACTAAATAAGCATTACATATTGAACCTTTAACTTTAGCCTTGTTTTTGACGTTTTTCTTCAAGTGATGCAAATACCTACGTTACAAATAGGGTTATTATAATTCTGTAATTAAAACATGCTATCAGTTTTATTTAAATATTAACTATAATTTCCTCTTAAATGGATACATCTATCAATATTAAACCAGACAAATGAGTTTAGCCTCGTATGCTCTATACAGTAAAAGAAGCTTGGAGGAAAAATTACTTCAAATTTGCACAAGATAATTGGCATTTCCCTTTCTAGTTTTTTCATTACCTTATTTGGTAGCAACTTTCGAAACACAATTGGAATTAGCCTTTGCTTAAACACGTGACAATCATGAATTTTCATCCTAAATAATTTGTATTTCCTCATGTCCACACATCTTGCCAAGTTTGAAACATAACCATCAAGAAATTTTAGATTTTTCAACCATTCACACAAAATTTTCTTTTGTGTTTTGTTCAAAGTGTAACATGCTTTTGGATATTTACTAGTTCAAAGATCTTTATCTAACTCATTCCTTCTATAAAAAAAGTTTCAAATTAACTCATGATTTTGCATTATCCTTTGTCCTCCTTTCAATATTCATTATGGTGTTGAACAAATTGCTAAAAATATTTTTTTCAATATGCATCAATCTAGGTTATGACGTATCAAATTACTTTCCCAATATGGCAAATCTCAAAAGATACTTCGTTTTCTCCTACTAAAGTTTTGACTAATGTTTCTATTAACTTCTTCAGGTTCAAGTTCTGTAACTTTTAGCAACCCTAATTCATTAATCTCCTATAATATCTCATCACCAACTTTGTGAGGGGGAGGAGGTGTTTGTGCCATCCTATTCCTAATGAACTTTTATTTATTGCGTCTAAATGGATGATCTCGAGGAAGAAATTTCCTGTAATTGTCAAACCAAGATGTTTTGGCCCTATTAGGAAGATAAAAGGCATCAAAATCATTGCTATAGTAAGGACAAGTCAATTTCCCTGTTGTGTTCCATCTAGACAACATAGCAGACACAGGGAAATCACTAATAGTCCATACCAAGGCTACTCTCAACAAAAAATTTTGTTTAAGAGACATATCATATGTCTTAACACCAAATTCTTAATGATGATACAATTCAAATACTAATGGTTGTAAAAATACATCAATTTATGCTTTGGACTTGTAGCCTTGCCATAATCACCGTCAAGAACATATATGCCTCATTCACATACATCCATAGAGGCAAATTATAAGGAGTAATTATAATTGACCGTGATGAATATTGTTAGCTTGACTGACCAACATGTTAGAATATGTCTGTCGACAATCCTAACCTAACATTTTGACTTTCAACTGCAAACTTAAAATGGGTGTTATTGAAATGTTTCCATGCAAGTGCATCCGATGAATGGCTTATTATTCTATCTTTTTGTTCATGTTCATTATGCCATCTTATGTGAGATGTAGTAATATCAGACGCATATAGTCTTTGAAGTCTCAAAGTTAGTGAAAAATAATAAATCTACTTCCAGGGTACTAATAACTGTTTCATAGAATGTTTTCTAGGTTTGAACCTAGATTGACAAAAAAATTTACATTCTTGTAATTCCACATCATCTCCCCAAAACAACATACATCCAAAATTGCAACAATCAAAATTTTCAACTGGCAAACCAAGAATCTTAGTAAGTTTCTTCATATTATAGAACCTATCAACTATTGCATGATTAGGAGGCAACGATTCATTACACCAAGCAAGAATTTTATCCAAAATTCGATCAGAAATATGCCTTTTAGACTTTATGTTCAATATTCAAGCAATTGAAGAAAATTGAGTCATGGTCTAACAATTTAACAATAATTCTTGGGTAGCTGATTTTAGTAAGTCGAAACACTTTTTACATGTGGGTTTGGTTCTTCTTCAAAATTTTATATATTTGCCTGAAAGGTATAATCAACTGCATCATAAACCATTTAAGTGTAAGGATTTTCAATTACACCCACATTATTTGTTATAAATCCAGTCCTCCCTTCAACCCCTTCCACTTTTATTGACCAGTTTACTTCATACCCTTAAGGGGTTATAAATTAATGGCTTTCCATGTCGTTTTCACTCAAAATAATTTGGAATAAACTCTTTTCTTAACAAATGGAGATTCACTTCATCAATAGGAAGAAAACAACTATGTTTGCACTTTCTACATGGACATTTAATCTTTGGACCATCCATATATGCAGGTTGAGAACACACATAATGAATAAAAGCTTTAACTCTGTCAATAAAATTAAGATTAATGAAACCATCAGGTTTTAATGGTCTATACATCTAAAATCTATCAACATTACTCTTTTTTGCAAAACTGTTATATAAAAAAGTGATTTCATAAGCAGTATATTTCATTTCCCCTAGGTTTACAGAACATTTAATCTTTACTTTACAGAACATCCCCTAAGTTTTTACAGGTCTTTGACCATTTCCCCTCCAAATTGAAACTAACTTATCCCACTATATGAGTTCACAATTAGAAAACTCAATATATGTGAGTATCAGTCAAATAAAACAATATGCCAACCAAGCACTATAGTACGTGGAATTGTTTACACCTGTGAATCGAGAAAGGGACTTCTCGCTATGACTTCTAGACTTGTGGAATGTTTCATCGATAAGCCTCATGGGAGCTACATCACGGGTTTCCAGCCTAGATATCATCATAGGAGTTTATTATACAAAGAATTATCATATCAATATACGTGAATTTATTATGTTAATACTAAGTTTGAATTCATCACATTAAAGTTTAAGTCTTTATGTTTGAATTAATCACCTACAATTTAATTTCTAAAGTTTGATTTTAAACAAGCACTATGATACGTGACATTGTTCCACCATATGAATCAAGAAAGCAAGTTCTCATTGTGGCTCCTAGGCTCATGGAATTTTCACTAATAAGCCTCATGAGAGTTGTATCATGGGTTTCCAGCCTATATACCATCATAGGAGTTTATTATGCAAAGAATTGTCTTGTCAATTACGTGAATTTATTATGTTAATATTAATTTTGAATTCATCATATTGAAGTTCAAGTCCTTACGTTTAAATTACTCACCTACAAGTTGATTTCCAAAGTTTTATTTTAAACAAGCAATATAGTACATGGCATTGTTACACCATATGAATCGAGAAAGCAAGTTCTTGCTGTGACTCCTATGCTTGTGAATTTTTTCACCGATAAGCCTCATGGCAGTTGCATCACGGGTTTCTAGCCCATAATCCATTCTAGGGGTTTATTATGCAAAGAATTGTCTTGTCAATTACATGAATTTCTTATGTTAATATTATGTTTGAATTAATCACCTACAAGTTGATTTCCAAAGTTTGATTTTAAACAAGCATTATGTTACATGACATTTTTACACCATATGAATCGAGAAAGAAAGTTCTCATTGTGACTCCTAGGCTCGTGGAAATTTTCATCGATAAGCCTCATGGAAGTTGCATCACAGGTTTTTAGCCTATATACCATCCTAGGGGTTTATTATGCAAAGAATTGTCTTGTCAATTATGTGAATTTCTTATGTTAATACTATGTTTGAATTAATCACCTACAAGTTGATTTCCAAAGTTTGATTTAAAATAAGCACTATGATACTTGGCATTGTTACACTATATGAATCAAGAAAGCAAGTTCTCATTGTAATTCCTAGGTTTGTGAAAAATTTTACCGAAAAGCCTCACAGGAGCTGTATCATTGGTTTCCAGACTACATACCATCCTAGGGGTTTATTATGTCTCAAATCATCTTTAATTATACAAACTCATTTGACATGCAGTAAATACTTATGTAATTCATACATCTAGCCATCAATCATTCTAACAATATTCCAACAACAAACAAAACCAAGATAACCATTCCAAAGAACAACACACATTTGTATGATCTATTAAAGTAGAACATAAAATATGAACAAAAGTTGGATGACTTACCTAGACAGACGAACAATCTAAGATGACGGACGACAAGCAACAAAGATCTAAATAACATAACAATAACTCATTAGAAGTTGACATGATAAGTTCTAATTTAAAAAATTAATGAAATTGGATTAAAAAAAACTTTGTTTCATTTTCAATTAAATGGCTAAATGCCCAAATTTGGGCAAATGTTTTTGGGTTTGATCAATTTAGGGCCAAATATTTTAATCTGATCAATAAAGGTCTAAATGTTATTGAGTCTGCTCAATTTTAAGCTATTTTGGATAGAAATTTGGCGATGTCATACACATGTCGTTTCTATAAATAAAACGTTTATTTGGAGAGGCCAGGTGGATTTAACATGCCATGTAAAAAACATATGTGGCCTACATCGATTTTTAGAAAGAAAATCATTTCCAAAACCTAAGTTTATTTCTAATCCCTAAATTCATCATCACTCTCTAAGAAACTTAGCAAAAGGGATTGTTTGCATCATCACCACCGATTAAGGGGTTGTCTTTGCTATCTTCGATGAGCCCCCTAGCATCGTCTAGTGACTACATGTGATGATGGCTACATTCACTTGCTCAAGGAAAATCCCACAAGTTTTGGCTTGGTGATTATGCTGATTTTAAGCGTGGTTTTCTTATTGGAGATAGTTTCAGAGTAACTTAGTCTATGAAGTTGCTGCATGAGCTAGTCGTGAAGATTTAAGTTGGTGAGACTTACCGGAGGGATTCCGATCCATTCAGGGTTTGTCAGGTTAGAGAGGAGCAAGTCAGAGTTGGAGTAACTACATTCACCTCTTTTAACACTTGACATAGTTGACAAGTTCTTAGGGTTTGCATTGCCTATGGGATGTAACGAGGTCCACCCACTTTCATGCCCAATGGGACTAGCAGCTACGCAGTTGGAAACCTTGAATTTGTCGTTGTTCTTGCTCGGTGTGGCAGAGAATGACTTGATTAGAGGCACTGAGATGGAGTATAATGAAGCTATGAAAAGGATTAACAAAGATGTGACACTGCTCACTAATCCTGGAATGGGACACAGTTTCTATCTTAACAAAATTGCAGTGGACATCGATCCACAAACGGCATCACAGACCACTACCCTTTTTGAAGGAATTGTTGAGTTCATCAACAAGCACTAAAAAAATCATTGAACGATTTATTTTGAGTTTATTATTATAAAATTATATGAATCTATCTTAAGATTATGTATTGTTGGTTGGTTGGTTGTTGTTAATATCATGTATCAACATGTGCTTATCAGATGCTTTGTTTTTTCATCATCTTATCAGGCAAACATTTTCATGATTCATAAAGTCTAACTACATCTGAATGCCAAATTTTCAGTTTCCTTTCTTTTGGTTTAGAAAGATCATAACTTTGAAATCTTACCCTCTAGTTTTTCTTCTAGTTCGACTAAGATGAGAAACTGAAACTCATGTTGTTGAGTTTTAATATGAGATCATTGCAATAAAAGTTTATGAGACATTACTCTTGTCCTAATTACCAAATAAAAGTAATGCCGATTTGATGTGGTAGGAGACAGGGATGGTGGATCAACCCGTGGACATGAAAGTGACAGAGGGAGGCGCGTGGAATGCATTCCATAGTACAACACAAGTTAGCATATCATTTCATATCTTATCATACATTTGTTATAATTCATGCTACCTATACCTCAATAGTTGTTTTTGTTCATAGGTACATTAGTATGCATCAAAGGTATAGAGGAAAATTTCTAGGTTCATGGTTCAAGAAACTAAAACAAATTTATTCAGCCTAAGTAATAAATATCTCAGCTAAAGTGGATGGCTCCATAAGAAGTTAAGATTAAACTTGAATCTGAGTAACTTATGGTGGAGAGGCTTTTGCGTGTATAGATGGGGGAGGTTCAGCTTTACTTGGCACTACTACTTGAACAATCTCTTGTGACTTGAACTTACTGATGTAATAACAAAGGGTAGGACCATTGTATTCAACAGTCTGTATCTTGGGCGAGTTCTTGCCAACTTGTGGGAGGATTAAAGACATTGCGACTATAAATACAAAGGTAACTCCAGCAGTAATATCGAAGATGTTTTCAGCTCTAGAGGAAGATGAACCAGTGGCTCCGAAGGCTATTGCACTTTTAGCTACATAAACTGCATGTTGCAATACTGGAATCTATAAGATGATTCATCATATGACTAACACATAATAAAAGCAACACACAAAAATGAAGGTAAGTTAATTTAAGTAGGCAATATATGAATAATACATGAGATTGAAGAAAAAGAAATAGTTGACGAGGCACAGACTAAAAGGAGATGCTTACAGGACTGAGCTGAAAAAAAAAGGAAACTATATATGATCTGTAACTTTCTCAAATGCAGTTCAAGTAAGTCCTGGGAATTTTCATAACATTGGCAGTTTATTCATGGTAAATGTAGCTAGATACCTTTCATGTGGAAAGGAATCAAAATCATTCTCAAGAAAATTAGTAAGGCAGAAGATATTAGAATAAAATATTGGTAAACGTACACAAACCCTCTTTTCCTCGGCCCTTCAACGGAAATAAATGGATTCGTAAGTACTTATCTTATTCAAACACACATCAAACCTGACTTATCATTACGAAATTCTCATCGAACAAGGTAAAAAGTGCACCAAGCAAAAAAGGTAATTTGTAACATGTCCAATTATTTCAATCCAAGTAGTTCAGCTATAAAACTACAATGGTAATACCAGTGACTATCTAGCTTTTCCAGCATCAATTGTAGAAGATATGTCCATTGGAAATGAAGGTATCAAATTCAACAGTAGCACTGCACCTCTAAATTGTTCATTCCATAAAGTGATAAGTGATGGAAGTGCAAAACAAACAAAAAGCAACATGGATTATAATTCCGGTAGGAAATTCACAAACCTCAATAAAGTAAATATTAGTTTGTCCAGTAATATCTTTCTCAGCATACCCAACTGTGAGTACGAGGAGGAAACATCCTGACAACTTTGATTTCCTCCCTTGCTAACCATTCCATGCTCACCTTCCCAACCTATTTCCACATAAATAACACTAAGATGTAAATTATGGATGGCTATAGAAATCCTTCATAGATAAGCAAAGTAAGCTGATTAGTGACTAAGACTGATGATTTTAAATTAAAAATTAGTAAGAGAAGACTTCTGTCAAACATTTTTAGTCAGTGCAATATCTTCATCCAATAATTGTCAGAGTGAAATCACCCAAACTAAGCCATTCGTTATATATTTTCACTAGAGAATTTAAACCAAATTCTATGGGTGTCTAAGACCCTAAATAACAGTATTAGCAGAGGCTGCAGGGAACCGAAATATATAAAACCCCACACACCCT
Organism: Erythroxylum orinocense; assembly: GCA_025531955.1. Classification (NCBI taxonomy): domain Eukaryota; kingdom Viridiplantae; phylum Streptophyta; class Magnoliopsida; order Malpighiales; family Erythroxylaceae; genus Erythroxylum; species Erythroxylum orinocense. The sequence continues at coordinate 21,471,071 of JANZLX010000008.1, forward strand.
ATACCTTATCATCGACATAACCAATGCAATTCCCTTGTAAATACTTTTACTGAATTATTTCAAAGATTCACTTTTGAATCAATTTGAGGGGAAGAATCCAAAATTTAGGCCCTTCCCATGATAGGATTCAGAGAAAGAAATCTTCACAACAAGTCACCAACATCAAGAAAGAGATGAAACATAAAAAAAAAAACTAGCCAAACTATAAGAAAGCAAACTAAAATCTAGAAATGGTTAAAATTTTGATAAGAAATAGCAAAGGAACAATCTTCATCAATGACAACGGGGTTCTCAAGCACCCATTCACCTTAAACATCTAAAGAGAAAGCTCACATTACTAGAAGGTGGATCGGCAAGAGGGATTGGAGTGATCGGTAATGATGATGGGTGAAGGAGGCAAGACGTCAGATCAGACAAGATTTAGTTAAGTTTTCGAGAGACAGAGGGTGAATATTTAGGGATTATAAATAAATTTAGGGTTTTGAAATGATTTTTTTTTCTTCTGAAAATCCATATAAACCATGTCTATTTTTACATGGCATCTAAAATCTAACTGGCCTCTCCATAATGGTACGTGTATGACACTACCAAATTTTCATCCACAATAGCCTAACATTGAGCAGACTCGATAACGTTTAAATCTTTATTGAGTAGATTAAAATGTTTGGCCCTGAATAGATCAAACCCAAAAAAAATTTGGCCTTAATTTGGGAATTTAGCCTTAATTAAATAGATTAAAGAAAGAACATGAAAATTTTCTAATTATATTTATGCAAGAGTTAACTACACCAAGATAACCACAATTAGGTAATGTTGTTTTTAGATAGACTCTATATTTTAACTCATCAATCATTGTTAAAGGTAAAGTCGCAAAGAACAACACAAAACCGATCACATTTAAATTACTTAGTTGAGTGACTGGCCTTAATAGATGGACAATCGCAAACTACAAAGAAGATAGATGAGATTGGACTATTATCGACGTTCTTCAACACAGAACACGAGCTGTAAGAAAGACAATAAACAATTAGCTAGTTTTTGATAAGTTTTGAATTGTATTATAAAGAATTGTATTATAAGCAGTTGCCTTATACAATAAAAGAATTGTATTATAAAAGAATATTGGCATGGCCTTATTTACTAAAATCCCAATATTAAGCATTGTGAGACACATAAAAAAGATATTATTCGAATGTAACCATTAAACAATATGTGTAACATCCCGTTACTGTTTGTTACTGTAGCAAGGGTATTCTGGTAATATTGGGTCAGACTGATAGGTTTCATTG
>JANZLX010000008.1:21472459-21485479 GCA_025531955.1 Erythroxylum orinocense
TTATATGTAAAATATTTAAAAATTATTGTTATTTCAAATTAATTATCATTATTATTTATTGTTAAGATTTTTGAAAGTATGATTGATGTAGACAGTAAACTAGTAAAATATACAGTACAGCTGTATAATATATCAATATGGATTATTTTGCAATTTTTAAAAATTTTAGAGATTATTTTATAAATTTAAAAAATATCCCGAAACGGTACCTGGTACCGACCGGTACCAGTATAGTTCCATTCTATAGCTCAATCCGGTACCAACCTCGGTACGGTATTCATAACATTGATACGGAAAGTCAAAGGTAACTGTAAAAAACGCAAAATAAATATGTAAGTATAAATTTTATTTAAATTTTAAGTTTATTTATGTATATAGTACTAACTAATAATATTTGAATTGAAAATTAATTTTGTTTTTTTAATTTTAGAATAAAATGCAGGAGTGTTGTAAAGATCATTGTGTGACGGAAATTTGCCAAATGTAGATGAGTTTTGCAACAACGTGCTTAGTACAAGATCTGGCTACATCAAAGGTCTTGGGTTTAGCCCTAAGCCAATTACTTCATCCTCATCAAGACCAACATATGATGATTGTCTTGAACAGAGGAACCAGTAGCTTAAGAGTAAATTAGATTGTAATGAGCAAAAGTAGAATGTAATGAACGAAAGTTGACCAATCTTGAAAAGATGATCAAACAAATACTTAACCCAAATTATGTAGTAGTAGTAGTGACGATGAAAACAATTCTTAATTTGTACATAACTATTTTTGCTATGTCTGTTATATTGTCTCCAATAATTTTTGACAACGATTAAAAATTTACAGCTAAATATTATTAGCTATGTTAACAGTAACGTTGCTAATAACATTTAGCCATGAAAACTATATACCAAGATATCATTGGTAGCAATTTTTTGTATCGCTGCAACTCTCTTTTTGCTACGTATGTAGCTAATAGCAATAAATAATTCGCAACGATTTATTAAAAACATCGCTTATAGTATTTTTCTATTGGAATTTTGTGAGGATTTAATACTGTCGCTAAATATTATCAACAACGAAACCTTCAGCATCAAAACTTTTAGTCGTTAAAAGCCCTTTATGTTGTAATGACCTTAAAGCATTTGGGAGACGAGATTTGATAAATATATTAGTCACTTAATATAATTAATTTGAAATGAGTTGTTTGTCCGTCTCATTAGAAGTGACATCTAATGAAATAAGTATCAGTAAACATACCACGTTATTTATGTACTGGGCCGAGTAACAAGTGTGAAAAAGTCAAGCTTAAAAACAATCTCTGCGGTAAAGCGATAATTAGTTGGATCACCAATCAAATTATATTTCAATGAACACAAAGATTGAGAGAAGAATGTGGGGTCCATTCATAATTGTGCTTCTACATATTACAGGGTGCATAAAACATCTGCAAGGTGGGTACGGATTACCAAGAAAACACAAACCAAGATGATGCATTACATATAAGATGTCGCGAATGACTGTAAAACAAATAAGGCCATCAACAAGTGACGGCGAAGAAAGGTCTGATCCGGCTACCAAAAGGGTTTGGTTAGAGTTGATAAAATTTTTTATTGGACTCACCTTTTTTAAATTTTAAGTTTTGAGTTTAAGTTACTCAATCTGATTCAAAATTAAAAAAATTTACATAAAATGAATTTGTTTTTAATAAAATAATGTCATTTTAAATTTTAAAAAAATTAATCAAACCTAAACCTAGAGCCTAAGGTCTGATCAAGATTTGAGCTTAATCTGAACGAATACAAAATTTTGAGCTAGATTCGAGCCCATTGTCATCCTTATTACTATCAAATAGTTAAAGAGCTTTATTATGACGTAGGTCAAAAGTAAAAGGGTTAAATTTGGCATTATATTCTATCTAAGTGTCAACAAATTCCTAATAGTGATCTTAAGTCTTTATTCTTATTAAATGTTAGATAACAGATAAAATTAAGGTTAAAAGTATATTTTAGATCCTAATATGTTCATCAGAGTATAAATTTTAGAGAATATAATATAAATTTTAATATTTTCAGATGACTCTAAATAGATAGAAAATTTAAAAAGTTTAGTTTTGTTCATTAAATGCTACATCATCTAAAGTTCAAGCAATCTTTTTGCAGCATTTACCCCACATCCATTTGGAGAATTGAATTGATTGTAAATATATGAAGAAAGTTAGTCGATTTATTAGTAATGTCAATTTATTAATAAACAAAGAAAAATATTACAAGTGAATATATAGATTAACTTTAAAATAACAACAATTTATTATGGCATATATTTGTTTCTTTTAATTGCTATATCAAATCTATTGTATTACACAATTCAATATGAAATCCAATTTATATTTTAGAAAACAAATTATTCATAAGTATTTTTTAAGTATTTTGATTATATTATATTATTTTAATAATTAATTTTCATCAAATCAATTTTAATTACTCTAAAATCTTAAATCCTAATCCCAAGATTTATATCCTTCAAACTCCTATGCTTCTCTATTCTCTTTCTTTTAGCCTCCATTCTCCTAAGGGACAGTAGCTTTTTCCTCTTTCATTGTCTCCTACTGTGTCTATAAAGGCAAATAGCAAGTTCTTAAATGATCTATACTTGCCACAGGAACTACAAATCCACTGTCATTTCTCTCACAACTAGTGAAGGTTCATAGGAATAATTCTAAGTTGGTACAAAGGTCAGAATTGGATTCTTTGAGGCTGGAGGCAATTCACTTCGAGAGATATTTGAATTAATTCCCAATGCTTTGGGATAGAATTCAATATGTCTAATATATCACCATCTTTATTTGAAGTATGCCTCATGATTTCGTTGTTTTATTCTCTACAATTAATCAATTGATTGTAATTTAATGACAAAATAATTTAAAGACATTCTTTATCTTTTACACATTTAAATATATATGACAAATCTATGGGATAATTATACATTGCAAATAAAATTATAATGAGATTACAATTATAATATTCATATTGCATTTATATATTATCCTAAGTTGTTATTAGTCATTGTTCTATTAATAATGGATATTAATGTAACGTGAAAATGTAGCACAAATTATGTTTTTCTTTATGAATGAAATAGTCAATCTCATAGACTAAATTATAAGGATACTTAAATAGCTTGTGGATGCTTATTAGAGAACAAGTTTACTGAACTAACCTAATATGAGAAATCCATTTAGAATATTACTTATATGCCTATGAAAATTCTCATTATGATAATTATATAAGTAATCCTATGACCTGAGGTCTCCAAAATTATCTTGTATAGGAATTACAATGCTTGGATACTACTTACGTCTTATTCTAATTATGAGTAGTTTAGTTAGTAGTCATTGGATGGAGCATGAACTATATAGAGGTAGTTGAGTGAAGATAAGATTCATCACTCTAAAGTAATTAAGGAGAATATACTATTGCTCTCGATTAGCATTGATTCAGGAAATCTTTGTCCAAGTGATTGAGCCCAAGTTGCTATTGTTAATTGGCTGCATTTTTATATTTGTTAAAGTACTTTTTGGCTCCTAATTGCTGATTTAGCTCATATGAATTGCAAATTGTTAGCAAAATTGTTACAAATTGATATTACTTGCATTATAATTTTTTCAAGGACAATTGATGCTGCAAATTGTGGTTTAATTGTAGGGACACAAGGAGTCAACCATGCCAGGAAATCAACACGTCGTGAGCCTTCTAGCACGTCGCGATGAATTAAACAGAACAGAGCAGGCACGTCACGACGTAAGCCAATTTCCAAGTTGCGGCGCATCAACGGATGACCGCACGTTGTGACGTCAACAATTCAACACGCCGCAGCAAGCAAGCCAGAACACACGTCGCGACATCGATTAATTCGTATGTTGCGACATCGATTAATTCGTATGTCGCGATGTGCAGACAGATACCCAGACCATAAATAGAAATTATCTCACTGTTCCGACCTGACCCGACCTCGATTCTTTAAATAGTTGCCAAATTAGGTCAAGAAGGCGGCTGGCTACATATCCTCTCCCCGAGTACATACATAGAGAGATATTCATTCGGAAACCTAGAGATAATCTAGACATTTCCTACCGCAGCCATCATCCACCATCGTCACTTCATCATTGACTACATCACATCATCTACACCGTAGGATCATCTTCACCATGGATGCCGTCGGAGTTACAACGGTGTTGAGGACAACGACTGTCATGCGTGGCTAGGCTTTCTGATCCTCTTGAAGATGTAGCAATGGCTTGAGTTCGTGGGCTTCAAAGGGGAGTAGTCAAATATTGTTTGAAATTTAATTATATTATTGTAAAACTCTTAGTTAGAGATTACGGTGGTATGATTAGATTAGCATGATTAGGGTTTAATCATGTGTTGAACAATATTTTGTGATTTATATATTGTTTATGTTGAATCTCGTGCTTGAATACATGAGGTCTCATGTATGTCATAGGTGACCACATTAATCCTGAGTATCTGCATGGTTGTGTTTGATATAAATGATTATGTTTTATCCGATGACCAATTGCATGAACATGTCCATTTCACACACTAAGGTTTTTAACAAGGGTTTTAATTAAATGGTTATTTAATTAAATCCTTGGACTTAAAGGGTCCTTTAAGGTTGATTTTTCGAAAACTTAGTGGATTCTATCCCCGCAAATTTATTTCGAACTGTGATAGCCTAAGCACATTTTCAAGAGGATTTCCTACCATCTGATTATTAATTTAATTTTTGTTAATTTCTAATTTCCCAAAAATTCAAAAAGATACTTTTTACGATTTTTCTTAGTTGTTTTTTTAGTTTTGATCAATACACAAAAACTCCCTTTTTATTAGCTTTAATTGCGCGTTTTGACTATAGGCTAGCTTTAAAGCTTTTTCGTCGGTTCCAATTAAGTGAAACGACCCGAGGTTGCATCTTATACTGCAATCCTTGGTATAAATTATTTTTGACCGGTTTCCAAAGATCGATTTTAAGATCGAACGACGAGCCGCGATCAATATGCCTCCTGTGCTGATCCGTAAGACCACTGCATTCGAGTAAGAGATAGAAGTTAGGATCAGTTCACGTCTGTATTTGTATTTCATTATTTTTGTATCAAATTGTGTATTCCGCGTACCTCGAGTCTTTGAATAATTATGTTTTGTAATGAATTTTCAAATTGGAAATATTTTGTAAATGAGATTGAACAATGAGTGTAGTAACACTTGTGATTGAAAATATTTATGAATAAAATGAGCCCAATTTGATTATTGGTTTTTCAAAATATGCGTGTGATGCGTGAAAAGTTTTAATGGTTATGATTGGCTGACTGTTCTAGCATACCACCCTTATAGAGTATGTTCTCAAATACCGTCAATATGTTTGTAGATATGCCCTATGAGAGCGGAGTGCTATATATATGATTAAGTTCAATTGGAATATTTTTCACCTAACAGAATTAAAGGCAACATCAAGATCTTATGAGAAAACCACTAAATTTAGATAGGTTGATAGTATTTCAACATTCTTAATTGAGTGTTAAAGAACTACAAATTCAATTTATAACACTGTATAAAGAATAAATTAATAATGCTTGAACATAATGTGAAGTGGGTGTTAAAAGATCCTAAATGATGGGGAGACCTATAATTTTTTATGACTACATAAGTCCTCAGAAGGATCCGATCTCAATTTTAAAGGTAACAAATAGTGTTAATTCTAATATTTAGTATGAAACCATATAAGAAGAATTTAAATCTATAGTTGGTACTCATAGTTAAGATCTTGTTCAATTATTAGAGGCAAAAAAGTCCATTGGCTGTAAATAAGTTTTCAAAACCAAAAGGGACTCTTCCGATAACATAGAGAGATGTAAAATTAGACATGTAGCCAAATGTTTTATCAATAAAAAATGCATCAATTAATTTTCCTTCTATTAAAAGGAAAATTAAGGTTAGATATGTTTAATTCAAATTTGAACTTTATATAAATACATGAGATTTTAAGAATATAAAGGAAAATCATATCAATTGATACACAATTCGTAAATGACTCTAGAAGTTGCTTTGCTATTTTAATTTATACTAACATTAATTTATTAAATCCTATATTCAAGATTCTAAGAAGTTCCAATGATATAAATGAATTTGTTTTTTTAAGTCAAATAAATCTTAAAATAGTGTTTCATCCTGACCTCTTTACATAATCGAATTTTATATGAACTTCTATTAAATATAGCATGCAAGGTTCGAATGAGTGTAATCTAGAAGTTCTTCTAGAAGTTCAACAACATTACTTGTTACTTATTTTAGTAGAATTACCATATGCTATAATTTATGGACAGGGACATATAATGCAAGAAAATATTGTCGTATCAACTACTGTGTTATAGTAACATATCTTACCGAAATAGGATAACTTATGTTATTTTCAAGTCATGTATTCTTTTTTCCCTTAGTTCGTTCAAACTTATCATCAATAACAATTTAATATATCTATAAAAAGAGGGTTTTATTTTATGCATATACATAGTGTTAGCTCCTTTTTCTATCTTGGGTTTTCAATAAAACTGACGTTCAAAAAAAAATCCTAAACCCATCCGCCACTAGTTTCTGTTACTTGGCATTTCATCGAACAATTCATAAGCAAACCAAATTCATCTCTAACTAATAACAAAACCATTGTATTTTTCCATTATTCACCAATATGAACCAACCATAGCTCAAAATACGCATAATACTCAAACTACATCAACAAAACCGAAGTTCATATAAGCATTTAACAATAAAATTTTTTGTCAAAAAAATAAACCCAAGATGGACGACTAACCTCGACTTAACTGAAGACGAAAGACGATGGACGATGTACAACAACAAAGCATGGACAATAAACAATGGATGATGGACAATGGAAGAAAGAATACCGACAACGATAAAGAAGAAAGGCAACAAAAAATGTCACAGGAGGGGGAGGAGGTGGAGGCTTCAGATAGGTTTAAGATAAAACAAAAACGACATTGTTTGGTTTTAAACAAAACGATGTTGTTTTCATTTCATTTTTAAACATTCAAGCTAAAGACCTAAACAATGACATTTAACTTTAAATTTTACTGATAGAATGATAGTTCCGTCAGTAATATTGACAAACATTTCTTCCATCGGTACACCCCGGCACTTATTTTTGCCGCCAACCATTGTCGCCTATTTTTATGACGACCTTCACTATTTCATCCTTATGTTTTGTCAGCAAAATTGCGGGAAAATTTTCCCTCCATTTTTATCGATAGATATTTTTCGACACAAATCACCATTTTTTGACAATTTTACTAATAGAAAATCAAGTTCTATTACTAATTTACTACAAGATTTTTTCCGTCGGTAATTTGCTTGTGCCTAAGTGATTGAAGATATCAAACACTAGCTAAATTAGTAAATTTAGTGTTCTTGTATCCACTTTATTGCGTTCTTTCTCATTAAGTCTTTAAATACCTATAAATAACTCATTTGAGCAAAGGCTTTCAACATAGAAGGAGTCAGAGTATTATATCTTTTGTAACTATTGTGAGAGTTAATAAAGGTTCGCATTTTAATTGTATTTTTATGTTTTTTTTTCTCTTTTTGATTCTTCATATTTCTTTTGCTAAGATAAACATATTTGTTTACTTAATCTTTTGTGTGAATCACTTTAAACATAAAAGAATTGGTAAGGTTGAATTGAGTTGCGTGAATTCAACTATTGTGTAAAGATTTTTGTGCATTTTGGTGCAATCTTGGAGTTCTTATCAAAGTATTTCTAACAAGTGGTACCGAAGTCATTATTGGTAATCTAATGACAAGAGTTAACAACCTTAATGAGTATGCTATTTAGTTAGGAGGAAGCAATCGTCAAACGTTGCTTACAGGTAAAGAGGAATATATTATCTATCTTAGCTTAGACTCTTAAAAAGTTAAATCTAACCTTTGAAAGATCAAGTGATAGACTTGACAAAGGCGTAAGAGGACATCAACTTTTAAGATAATTATCCTTAAACATGTTGATGCTAATCGAAAAATTTGGCAAGTTAAAAGCAATTTGTTTAAGTTTCATGAATAAAAGTTTTTAAAAGTATCCAAAATGTTAGGGAACTTAATAACTTCTTATTGGATATAAAGCAATATTTTGATATTACCAAACCAATGCAAAAAATGGTTAACGTCATTATGATGTACCTTGACAGTGATATAAAAAACCATTTCGTGTACTAATAATTAAAGAAATATTGGACCTTTTAAAATTTTCAAATTTCAAGCAAACAAGTATTATAAATAACCTTCAAGATTCAAATTAGTAAAAAGGCTTTAAGAAAGATAAGATAAAAGCTATGAATGGGGTTATAACTAATGAAAAAGGCTAAAGCTCAAAATTGGTTACTCTTAAAGAATAAAATATGGCAAGATAACTTTTTTAAAAGGCTAAAAACTGTTGAAATTAAATGCCTTTATTATATCAATACTTCTAATTTAACAAATATGGTCTCAATATGTATAATGAAAGCAAGTTTTAGAATTATTCAACTATGCATGATAACAAATATGAAACAATAAAAGAGCATAAATATTGATTTATTTTGCTCTTGGGCTCAAAAGATCACAAAAAGGGTCTTATGTGTGTAAACAATATGCAATTTTCATTCAAATTAACTATCTCAAAGATTACTAAAAAAATAACTTATAAAAGCAAGTTTATTCTAACTTTCATCATTTTGCATACCAATCTAATTCAATCGTCAATAACGATTTAAAGTATTTTTGGACATATTTTAACTAATTTAGGATATCAATTAATAAAATGTAGTAACAAAGCTTAAGAAATTTCTAATCTCCTTCCCCACACTTAAAACTGTACATTGTCTCCAATGTATACAATATAAGCATAAATAAAAAAAGGAAGAAAGGATAATAAATTGGTACTTCCCTAGGTGATAAGAATTTCATAATTTTGATTTCAATGCGGGATCCTTCCAATAATAGATACAAAGATCCTTGCAAAATATAAACAAAAAGGAATAAAAAGATGAAAGAACATAAAAATAACAATAAAGGAAATAAATATGATTGCACTAACGTTTAGACATGATAAAATAACAAAAGAAAGAAAATAAGAAAAATACAAATAATAAGAAAAAGAACACAAAACAAAATACCAAATTGCAGCATGCCTTAATCATACTATGACTTTGGCATATCTGTTAATGGAGGGTCCTTGGATCATATAGCCTTAAAATATGGAGGAGCTAATGATGATGTACCTACTCTAAATGGTGGAAACTAAAAAGACATGCCCTGATGGCGTGCCATATGCATCAATAGATCTTCCATCTATCTAATAGAGGTCTTAAGCTGTCTTATTTGCTCCCTAATCACTTCCTGTTGTACTTAGATAGTTCATTAAGTACCACGAGCTGCCCCAACCATCTCTCCAACTGAGCTATCTTTGCCTGGTCTAGATGTTGTGTCCATACCCTGATTACTTCCGCACAATCCTCCTCCTGTGCGGCTCCTTCCGTTTGGGATGATAGTGAATGTGGTTATAGTGGCTCCTCCTTATCTCTTCCTGATGCTGCTAGCTTATTGAGAACCCCAATTAGGTGGGAGATATAACCCATAGGTCTTGCCGTCTATGTACCATATGTAGATGCTTTATGACATCAAGGATTAGCATTGCTAAGGTGCCCACCAATCACATCGCTGGTAGTTTGTTAAAGACCCCAATGCTTCGTGCAAGCTTTATGACGTAAGGCCTGATACAAGTCATGCCAACCTTCCTCTCCTCACTCTAACACTGTAAAAATTAGGCTAATAAATGCCCTAGGTGTATTGACATCCTCTCACTCATGCTACGATGGAAGAACACATCTAAATTCCCGATTACTCCCTAACTATCACTCTTATCGGTCAACGTATGACTCAAAATAACATGTATATATATGCCTTGGATTTACTAGGGTTGTAGTCTTCCTATGTGTTAATCATACACCTGAAATGTTAAGGAGATAATCCGTACGATGATCGCTAGTAGCGCTCCCTTACCGTAGAATACACACCGGTACGTCCAGAGGTCATTCCGGTACATATTCTACGATAAAGGCGCACTACGATCGATCACTACTCTAACTCCATATGGCATCTCAATATTTAATCAAGCATCAATAGAAAAATCCACAATATTTTGAAACCAACTGTTTCCTCATTTCATTTTTCAAAAATCAATAATTTACAGGGCGACTTTTAATCCTTACTACATGTACAACTACAAAGTCTAGTACAAAATTACTACAAAACTGAGGAAAGTACGTATACAAGCTAACTATGTCATTCAAAAACATTCCAGCTGACCGACCTTTGCGCCATGACTTCGCTTCAACCACACTCTATACGGTAGTGGAGCCACTCAATTACTATAGTCGTCTATCGATCCTAAAAAATAATGATGCAATTTTGTTGAGTTTTGCAAACTCAGTGAGTTAACCATCATCGATGTTTCACTCAAGCAAGCACACATCAATTCACTCAACAATTATTCCACAATTTCGCATTGAACACAGTTATCGCTTTCCCATAAACACATAGATCAATGCACATTTCAATCAATCAAACACATTTAACAAGGTGCATATGAAATGCTTATGAGACCCTTTTTCCAATTATTACATTGTTGTGACCGAGTGCCTGTACTGTCCTGTATCCATTGGATAGCGGGCTCATTAATCGTTGAGCCAATGGCTCTGAATCACTCTCGAGGTCGAGGCTCGTTTTCATTCATTGAGCTTTAAGCTCTAGCGATGGCAACTCAGTTCTAACTGTCATTATCTGTTTATGCATTGCATTTATGAATAAAATTCATAGAACACAATTTATCATGTCAAAAGCAATTAATTCACAAAATTCAGAGCAATCATAACCCATCACATCACAAACACTTCTATGTCATATCTCCCATTACATCGGACCTTCTGTCCGGAATCCACATTCATAAACAGTCACAATCCCACCATTATTCGCCATAATAAACATATAATAATCGAGCAAATCATCTAGGTTACTCACCGCTGCTTCTAAAGCTAGTGCCTGGAAAGTCCGGCAACGTCTGTGGGTTGACGTTCCAGTTGCTCCTCTATAACCAATCAAATAACATACACATAATTCACAATTTGCACAAGTATCGATGTTTAATAATGCACATGAATGAAAAAAAGATGTACTATATATGCATGACAATCCCGAGTATTATTCCCTCATTTACATAGCAAAGCCATTCTCAAAACAAACTCATCTTTTGCTAAAACACACTTTCGGATCTATCATGAATCACACTAAATTAGAGAGTGAAGAAGAAATAATTTGATCATACTCCCTTCTAGAGATATGTTCCTATATGTCTTATGATTCCATGGGCACCAAAATCACTCAATTTAGTTTAGTAGAATGGGAGATATACCTCAAACATTGATGATTGGTTGAAAGAGTACTAAACCCGATTCCATTTAAAATTTGATCATCTTAGGGATTGAATCACAAATTAACTTCTTCATACCATTTGTAGCCCTATATCTTAACTTTACTACAAAGAAAAAATCATCTCAATTGGAATCCTATAAGTCCAATTATGATCAAAATATTGACATATGTTCAGTAAAACTACTCCCATTGATGTTGTTCCAGCAGACTCTCACACTTGTCTTTGATCAATCTTTTTCAATTTAACTCCAATAAATACCAATTTTGGTGGAGATATAGTCAAATGTGTTAGGAATCCATTTCCATAAGAATCAAGTCATTTGGAGCTCTAGAGAAGGAGTTATGGTCAAAAAAAGCAACCAAGTTTATGATTGATTTCCAATTTAACCTAGTTTGGCGCAAATGCCATAACTTTCTCTACATAACTTGGATTCCTTTCGTTCTTGTGCCATTTTAAAGAAGACGTCTAAATCTACAACTCATATTAGAGGCCTCAAAGCAAGATTAGACCTCAAAATGGGTCAAAAATGCGATGAACAATAACTGACCTGAGATTGTCCGTTTAACAGACATGCATGTCCGTTTAACGGACATGAATTGGGCAAAGTGTCCCAATTCACCCGAGAAGGTCCGTTAAACGGAACACACACTGTACTAAGGGTGTTTTTACACCCGATATGGTCTATTTAATGGACTCCCATGTCTATTTAATGGACACACGTCCCGCATGCATTCTCTAAAACCTCTTTCGAGCTTCCAACACCTATTCTATCATCAAATACATCCATAATCTTTGCAAATTCATTTCTTTTAACACAAAACCACTTCAATACATCTCAAATTTAGCTCACAAACATCCATACTCCATTCATATCCTCTAAGTGTTGGATCCCGTTTCCGAAATCCAACCACTTAAACCGAAACCCTCATACGTACACATGATTCCTTAATCTTCTCTTGCTCTGATACCACAAATGTTGGGCCCGCAACGAATCATATCTTAACTAACATCGCTTCAAAAAAAATTTCATTATTAATCTTTTTTTCAATCCTTATTATTCTTTTTACACATCATTCAAAGTCATTGCACTTTCCCATTTTGAAATCATGTTTTATTTCTTCAAACTCTAATCACAACCATCAATTCGTTTTACCTTTCCTTATATGTGAATCATAATCATCAATTTAACCAAAAACTTATTATTTTCTTTTGCCATCAAGACACACATATGTCTATGCCTATTACCAATTCAAACTATAAACAAAAGCACTTCAATATATCTAATCCATCCATACAATTTCTCGGACCTCCTGTCCGAAATCCCGGCATAAACCAACACAACCAATCATCATCACAATCCAGTCACATTCATATCTATACACAAAATCCATATCTCAGTATTCACATTCCAAAATAAATACATTACAAACTTTAATGGCATTTACAAGCCACGATACAACATCAGTCTAAGAATCCGAACCCAAATACAAAAATATAAAACCCCCA
>JANZLX010000008.1:21485579-21503933 GCA_025531955.1 Erythroxylum orinocense
TTGATTAAGCAATCAATCTTCAAGTTCTTCAAGAAATCCACCAAGCCCTAGTTTCTACCATCACCAACGATCATCATGATCCAAGGGGTAGAGAGGTAGGTTTGTATGGTGAGCAAGAAGAAGAGAGCAAGATGACAAGGAAACAAGAAGAAGAGATGAAAACTAAGCTTCAAGTTGAAGGAAATCACAACACATAAACAAGGGCAAGTGAAAGCCACGAAGAAGAAGAGAAGAAGACTCCAAAAATTAACTTTAAAAAGCTTTAGAAGAGAGATGTCGTGACAGGGGGAGGAAGCTTCATTTAATGTAATTACTGAAAATATTTATGAATAAAGTTGGACCCAATTTGGTTATAGATTTTTTTTATTGTACATTCAATGGCTACATACTATGACTGTATTATGATGACCTAAAATGTTTACAAATTAAAGCGGGTCCACTAATTGCCGGACATATGATCATATTCAAAAAAAAATTATACTGAGTGTTTGACTGTATTTCGAGTGCTCTAGCATACCACTCTCGTGAGACACGGACTCGGATATCACCCACGATATCAGGTTCGGGTCCTGCGAGAGTGGGGTGCTACATCGCTAGTAGGCAAGTACATTATGAGGTTAATGTCGAAGTATGACTATCCATTTGAAGTACTTGACAAGTTGGAAATGTGGCATAGAGATTGAAATTGCCTAAATGGTTAAAGTTACACCTAACACTTTATGTTAGTTCCTTAAACCTTACCATAAGGATACAATAATTCCCAATAGAAGCCAAGTAAAATGAGTTCTACAAGTTGTAAGGAAACAATTCATTGAACGAATCAAGAAGATTATGAATCATCAAAACTGGGGTAACATAATAAGAATTAAATAACAAAGTTCTTGATTTAGTGAAAAAAAAAACCTAGCTTAGAAGTTACTTGGGAAAAAGATGACCTTATGGAAATTTGAAACCCAGATTGTCCCGATTAGAGTGTCAAATTCATTTGGTGAGAGTAGTTGCTTAACCCTTTAATACATGTAGGATCATTTTGCTAGCCATTGGTTAGCCTTGACTAAAGACTAGCACGACTTAGGAATGAAAAAGATAGGCAACATGAACTAAGGTAACCTAACTAAGTGGATCAAGCTAGGCAACATGAGCTAAGGTAACTTAACTAGGTGGGATCAAGCAGGGTTCAAACTTCAATTAGTTATGACAGATTGTTGGTGCATTGATGGACTTGGTCATGGTAAGTCAAATTAGCCATAGGCAATTTTGGATGGACCAAAGACTAAATTGGGCTTAAAGAGCATGTCATAGGAGCATGGACTAAACCATAAGTGTGCATCCATTAGACCATGTAGAAATTGGCTTACCCCTTACTAACCACCATTTTGGGATAGAAATCATAAGTGATATAGCAAAGTTAGTAAGTTGAAACATGAAATAAGTGGAAGGCCAAAACAAAGAACATGATAAAGTGGAGTGAGGTATCAAAACTTCATTTTAACATATTTCTTTTACTGAGTAATTTCGTATGTTAACTACTCACTAAAATAGTACCCGAGTAAATGAAAATATTAATCACTAACTAAAGGCCTGTTTATTTGTATCTTAGCTTGTGGTTTTTTTAATTTTTTTTTCAAATTCAGTATAAAACTTTTTTGTTTGGATTTTTATTTTTAATTTTGCGTAGTTTTATAAGTTACAACTTATAAGTCATATAAGTTATAAAAATTAAAATTTGTTTTTTGTTTTTATTTTTGTCATTATCTAATTTGTCGTCAACTAAAATATATTATTTAATTATTAGTATTAATTACTAACAGGAATTATGATTAATATATTATTTAATTTATTTTAATTGTAAAATTACTTTAAATCTACATAATTATTTAATAAAAATTATTTAAATATAAAAATTCAAATAAATGTATTTTTAATAACTAAAATACATATTAATTTATAAGTAAACTTTTTACTTTATTAAATTATTTATTACTACTATTTAATAATAAATATTATATAAGAGATTAAAATAGAATGATCTAAATAGTTAACGAATAGAATTAATTCATTTTTAAGTTTTATGTAATATTAAATTATTATCAATAATAAAAATATAATTAAATTAATGTTAACAATTAAATAGTTTTTTTAAATTTTTATTTAAAATAAAAACCAGAATTAATAACAAAAAATAGAAATAAAATTCAAACAGTCCCTAAATTATTGGAGTTAATTTCAATAGAACTAGTTTGCTATATTTTTAATCATCAAGTTTCTAAATACTTTGTTTGAGCTTTCATAACTATTTAAAAAATTGATATTTTTATATATTTTTGTGTACACTTTCTTTTACTTATGCCTATTTATTTTGATAAAACAAACACGATTATTTGTATTAAATTTTTATGCGAATCACTTTCAAGTTTCAACATGAAAGATTTAGTTAAGTCCTAACCTAATAGAGTTGTGATAGTCTCGTGAAAATGATCATGGCCCAACAAAGACAAGAGAGAATCGAAATCTCATGTTCTTAGCAGGCCGCTCGGCCCAAATGACAAATTGACATTTGGAGTTGACATCGCTACTTGGGACGTATATTTATGAGGGCTTTTAGTCACTGAATTATACCCAAACTGAAATTATTGGATCGGTAATGCTTATTTACTTTTTCAAGTTCTCCCGTTGTCCAACAACTTGAGTCGTATTTATTATTTTGCTAAATACCATTGCTACTGAAATTCTAATTGTTCAGAGACACTTAGGGACACTTAATTCAAGTAATAATAATAGAAATATGAATGAATATAGTAAAGAATGAAAATGGAATATAGCCAACAATAAATCTTATTTCTCTAGTAATCCACAAGTATAAAGTATTGCTAAAAATGAGGGAATGAAAGTATTACCTCCTGTTGATACCAAATATGAGTTTTCATTCCATACCTATACATTTATCCCCATTACCTCCAAACAAGCACCTTTTACTATTTAATGACAATATGAAATGTTTTCAAGAGTTTGTGAATCCAATCCGGATGTAAAAGGAGTTTAATATCATATAGATCCTACGGTTATGGTTGATAGATGTCATGCAATGCAGTACATGCTGTAGTATCCAATTCTTCCTCTCAAACTGCTTCCCTGCCTTTTGTGGTCCTTGGATTAAGGTTGTTTGTATACTATTTGGTGTCACGGCTGATACAATCTACTACAGCTCACTTTTGCGCGTGTCTTTCTGTGGTGGCTATTTCCCCAGGGCCCTTTCTGTCTTCTCACATCTCCAAACTCACTGGCTAAGCCTTCAGTTTTCCCATCCCCTCACCCTCACTTTCACTACTACTTCTCCACATAAGCGTCGCCACCCCATAGGAACGTTCCGCGTTTACTCATCGGTCCCAACACCTAAAAGCTAATGCTTTGACAAGGAAATCTTTCCTCTAACAAATTGCCACGTGGATTGTGGCTTCACTGATTTAAATTAATACAAGTCCACCTTGGGCTGGCGACCAGAAGAGATCTGAGAGGACGGAGACTTGGATCTGGTGGCGGAGCTCCAATCTTGAAGACTGGCCGTTTATTCCTCCAAATCCCCCACATCAATCGACCCATATCAACCGTTCACCATTCCTCGTTGTAATTGTAAACCCACCTCTCGTCTCCTCTCCTTTCCCAGAAAACATACGAAGATAAAAAGCAAAGTTTAGACCTTTTACCAAACGCCAGAACAAAAATGACGTCTTTAGCTCTCGCTTCAGCCACTTCCTGCTCCTTAGCCTTCAACTCACAACCACCCCTTAAATCTCGCATGCTTTCCCACCCAAGAATCAGATCCTCTGCTGCACGCCTCTCTTCACCACTCAACCTTCCTAAAATCACCGCCGCCGCACACACTTCCCTCAAGTACCCTTCATTTTCTACCCTCAATTCTATCAATCCGCGTCGTAACGTTTCAAACTTTACCGTCAAAGCATCGTCTGCGGCGACTCCGACGACCATAACCCCTGCTCCACAGCCATGGCAAGGTGCAGCCATGAAGCCACTGTTAGCCACCATAGCGACTGGTGTAATTCTCTGGTTCTTTCCGGTCCCAAGTGGAGTATCGAAGCCCGCATGGCAGCTCCTCGCCATATTTCTCGCTACGATCGTCGGTATCATAACTCAGCCTTTGCCTCTCGGCGCCGTTGCTTTGATGGGTTTGGGAGCGTCAGTTCTCACGAAAACCCTCACTTTCTCCGCCGCATTCTCCGCTTTCGCAGACCCAATCCCGTGGCTGATTGCTCTCGCTTTCTTCTTCGCTCGTGGGTTCATAAAGACTGGACTTGGGAACAGAATTGCTTACCAGTTTGTGTCCTTGTTTGGATCTTCTTCACTGGGGCTGGGTTACAGTCTCGTGTTTAGTGAAGCTTTATTGGCCCCTGCGATTCCTTCTGTTTCTGCTAGAGCTGGAGGTATTTTCTTGCCGTTAGTGAAGTCTCTTTGTGTGGCTTGTGGCAGCAATGTTGGTGATGGTACAGAGAATAAGTTGGGGTCTTGGTTGATGCTTACTTGCTTTCAAACTTCCGTTATTTCGTCATCCATGTTCTTGACTGCTATGGCTGCAAACCCTTTGAGTGCGAATTTGACATTTAATACAATTAGGCAGACGATTGGGTGGACTGACTGGGCCAAGGCTGCGATTGTTCCTGGATTGGTTTCGTTGATCGTTGTGCCTTTGCTCTTGTATATAATCTATCCACCAACGGTGAAAGTTAGCCCCGACGCACCTAAGTTGGCAAGGGAGAGGTTGGAGAAAATGGGTCCAATGACGACGAATGAGATCATTATGTCTTTCACTCTGCTTGTAACGGTATATTTCTTTATCCTTATTGCGTTCTGTAAACATTTCCTGTTGTATCTCAATGGCGTTATGATAATGCCAGTGAGAATTTATTATTGTTAGTAGTCCGAGAATTCTATCTTCGCAGCTATAGTAGCTGTCGGTTGTTATTATGTTGGATTTTTGGATTTCACTTCACAGTCTAGGGATAGTAAGCACTTAACCTTGGTGATCATTGTCAAGAAATGTTTGATTCTGTTTCTTGAAGTCTGTTGCGTTATTCTGTCCTAAAGGTGTTGCATTTTATGGTTTTCATATTGTTTCGGCCAAAGCCTTTAAGAGTATCATCTACCAAAAAGACCAGAAACAGAACAGGTAGAAGTAGCAACAGAAAATCTCTTTCCATTTATAGCATTTATAAGATCCAGTTTGTGGTGAAATTTTCTTTTGTGAAGACTTTAGATTGATGAGTTTTCTACTTCTAGGTTGTTCTGGTGTGTATTTGGATAATATGCAAGATCAAATCATATCTTGTGGATGAATTTTGTTTACTGTAATTTTTATGACCTTGTCTCCATTAATAGGTGGGGCTCTGGGTTTTTGGAAGTGTGTTGAATGTGGATGCTGTGACGGCAGCCATACTGGGATTATCGATTCTCCTGTTCACTGGGGTGGTTACATGGAAGGAGTGCTTGTCTGAAGCAGTTGCCTGGGATACCCTTACCTGGTTTGCTGCCCTGATTGCCATGGCCGGGTATCTTAACAAATATGGTCTTATCTCCTGGTTCAGCCAAACTGTAGTTAAGGTTTGTCTTTGACACTTGATTCTTGTGAGGAATGTTTAATCTTTTGTTCAAAACTTGAGATCAACTCACATGTCATGTGTCGTGTCAACAGTTTGTTGGTGGATTGGGACTGTCATGGCAGCTATCCTTTGGCATCTTGGTGCTTCTGTACTTCTACTCTCATTACTTCTTTGCCAGTGGAGCAGCTCATATAGGTGCCATGTTTACAGCCTTCTTGTCAGTGGCAAGTGCTTTGGGTACGCCCCCATATTTTGGGGCAGTAGTTCTATCCTTCCTTTCAAATCTCATGGGTGGTCTTACGCACTATGGCATTGGGTCTGCACCCGTTTTCTACGGTGCCAACTATGTGCCTCTTGCCAAATGGTGGGGCTATGGATTCCTCATATCCATCGTTAACATCATTATCTGGCTTGGAGTTGGAGGGGTTTGGTGGAAGTTCATCGGCTTGTGGTGAATAATTTCAGAGATTGTTGATTTTTGTTTCTGATTCTTTGTCCTTGAAATAAAATCGATCTTTATGATGGCCCAGGGGGAGATACCTTACCCTTGGCATGGCTTGAGAAGATGTTATACACACCAAATTTTGACCTAACTGTAATTCTATCTTGATACAGTATATTATTGGCCTGAATGGTAGTTATATAAGGACCAGTCTAGTACTTGCATTGGAGCCTTCATTTTTCAGTGTATCGAAACACTAAAACAGAATTTTATTATACCTTGAATTATCTTTCGGCTTTTTCATGTCTTTAGCCTCTTGATGTTAAGATGATAAGTATATTATTAGATTCTAGTAAGACAAGCACGTATCTTTCCTGAGAGCCTTTATTATGCAGTAATGGAATCCTAGTCAGTGAATAAATTAGCATAACATAAACCTCTACTACGTGCCATGGGCCACAGTAGAAAAAAAACTGGGAATCTTATGCCCATCACTGTTTATAATACTTCTCCATTATCCCGTTTGTAGTCAGCTAAAGATCAATCGTATAAGACAGGATGGTCATCAACTTCCCTTCAAATCTTTTGTCCAAAAAATGGTGTACTTATTCTGTCTCAATGCATCCTGTCCATTTATTTACGTGGGTCCACATAAATAGATGGGTGGGATGCATTAGGACAAGATAGGTACATCATTTTTGGTCCCACATAAATGAATGAATGGGACAAAATAGGAACACCATTTTTAAGATAGAGGATCAGTCATCCGTCAACTTGGATTGCTGAATTGCGGAATCTTTGTATACTTCAAAGGAATTGTCCTCATAAAGTTGTCGGAAGTATCATTTTCTTCAAAATAAGTCTCTCAAGAGTCAAGACCACCAATGTGTTCAAAAGAACCAACTTTATAGTGTTTTTGTGGAGGACAGGTGAAAGCTGTTCCCTTTCCCATCCTTGTATTCTCAGTACTAAAAGATACGTATGATCAGAAATTAATAATATCAGACCTTTTTTTGTATGGCTTTTACGCCACTAATGGTTTCATGCTGCACAGGTATGACCATCTTTTTAAATTCTCCTCGGGAGTTCTCATATCAATGTCCTAAGTGATGTTGTTACCTGATTGTGGTTTCTGATGCCAAATTCTGCTTCTTTCTTGTATTGAGTTCAACTAACTAACAGAGTCTTGAATCCACAAGAGTTGGGGTTGAGTTGAAAGTTGAAAGTTGAAATGAGAAAGTGAATGTTCATTCATTTTGATCTTTTACCAATAACATCTCAGTTGGCAGTCGTTGTCAGGATTGCGGACTGTAGTCCGTATTTGATTCAGTTCTGCCAAGACTATAAACAATGATAAGAAGTTAAAAACTTTTGTCATTTTCCGTACCAAAGGACGTTCCAAATTAGTGGAACTAACAGAAAGAAGCTGCCCAACTTAGGTTCTTGTTTGATCATACCTACAAACTTTCTGTTCTTGAAACCAAGGAAATCCATCAAAGGACGTTCCAAATTAGTGGAACTAACAGAAAGAAGCTGCCCAACTTAGGTTCTTGTTTGATGATACCTATAAACTTTCTGTTTGAAACCAAAGAAATCCGGATGCTGAACTAGATGGATTGAATACACCAATTTCCAAAATAATTTTACGTTTCTAACGGTTCTTAAGCCAGAAAGCGTTTGGTTTTCTTTCGGGAGTATTTGTCCGAAAGCAACAGACACATGGCATCCTTTTGTATGCTGAGTGCTGACAAGGTTGAAGATTTTCGTGCAAATGGATGTTGTGGTTTGAGTTTGATATTGACACTTGTTCTCCTACTTTATAAATGGAATACAACAGTGGAACCCACCAATGTGCTTATTCTATAAAATGGTGGCCAACTTCTGGTCACAAAATGCCGTACGACGAAAACTGCTGACGAGAGTGCATTAACACCATTCCACCAGTCACCGTAGGAGAGTTTGGAATGTTCTTTGCTCTCTGTTCAGGTGTCTATGAATCCTTTCCTTTTCTTCTGAAGTTATCGAGTTAGGTGAGTGCCTTACATAGACGATTGTTTGGAATTCCTTAAATTTAAATGTTTTAGTTTCAGAGTTTTGCTTAGTTTGTTTCTGGGAATTGGAAAGGTGGGTTCTCCAAAGCCTTGCAAATGTAGTTGTCTTCAGCTTCCGTCCAAAGTACTGGAATTTGAGTCGATAAACTATGAAAATGGCATCTTTCTGAAAATGACAAACTGTCATTTTCTTCAGGGTTTGAATTTGGGGACTTTCTAGTCGTGTTCAGGTTTGGGAGGTGAATTAATGTCTCCTAGTTTCCTTTTCTTCCTGAGGTTGTTCGAAATATTGAATTTTTGGTTCTGTTAAGCGGTTTCAAAGTTGACAAAGTCATGTATACATTAGTCTAGTGAAGGAAATTTGCTGCTGTTCTTATCGATGCTAATTGTCATTTGAGAAATATGACTATTCTCTGTAATCAAATGGAACGTTGAGATTTTTATGACTATTCTCGGTAATCAAATGAAACTTTCAAATTTTTATCACTATTCCATATCAAGCTAATTTATTGAAAGACACCATACCATTGAGTTTAGAGGTTGTTTTACGTTCTTAATTCCCCAGGGGTACTATGGTTGTGCTTTGATTTGATTGCAGCTCTGTGATTAACAAGATATACCTTGACAGTTCTTTGCTCTCTTATTTCTTGTAGTAAAATAGGTAGTTAAGCTATCGGAATCTGAAATCACAGAGCAAAAGTTGATGAATTTGTTTTGCTGATTTCCTTAACCTGGCTTTCTGCACCGCTTGGTGCTAGCATTTGATTGACATAATCTCAGGAATTAACATCTTATTGTAAAGAAAGATTCATCTATGGATATCTTATAATTGAGACCTCTGGTAGATGAGTTTCCTGACAATTCCTTGTCCCACTCAATAGTGGTAAGCTTGCTTTGTTTCATAAAATGATAGGAAACTTAGTAAATGATAATTTTGCAGGAGTGGAGCGAAGTTAAACTTCCTGTGCGGAAGGCTGTCTTGATCTGCTTTCCATGAATATATAGAATCCCAGATTCCCCTACAACGCCAGGTTGATTGCCTATTGAATAGATGGATGAGAAAGGTACTCTCAGTCCATGCGAGGATAATGCGAGAATGCCAAATTGCATTTTCTTTAAAGATCTCCGGTACGTTACGTTGAAAGGATTCTGATTTTCTGCTTCTAATAAAACCAACATGAGATTGAGAATCATTATTAAACCAACATTTGCCTTTTCTTCTTCGGATGATAGTTGTTTTGTGTCAAGAAATTACCATTTGAACCATTTCTTATCTTAAGAGAGTTACGATCTCTAACATGTGAGTCTTCCGTTGCGGGCAGACTTATCTTTAAATTGGATGAACTTGGGTTAGATATAGCCCGGATAGCTTTCCCTGCTGCTTTGGCTTTGACCGCAGACCCTATTGCCTCACTTGTTGATACAGCATTTATTGGCCAAATAGGTACTTCTCTTATAGCATCATGTCTTCATTTTGAGCCTGCACCTGCTTAGGCTCTATTTTAGTTTTCTTGTCTTAAAATATTCCGTACTTGCAATGGTTGAAGAGGAATTTTTATAACTCACTCCAGCACCAAAAATAATTGGCTAATCCACAGAGTTCGTTTTCATTCTCAATGCCTATTAGGCAAGCGATTCTACTTGTCAATTCATTCAGTGTTTCTTTGCTAATCTGTTGGATCTAGATGTTCTTCCAAGAATCTATCTGCATGCATATTTAATGAGATACTATTTGCTAATACACTAATATTCTTCCATGAAGTTGCCTGCATGCATATTTAATGAGATACTATTTGCTAATACAGAACACTGTTCATTGTTTGTGTTGCAATATTGTTTAAGCAGTTAGTTCCCTAAATTCTGCCATGCTAGATGTTCTATTCTGTCTCTCTTTTTCCCTTTTGGCTAAGGGGATGCTAGGCTTGGTTATTTGGTTAGGTAGAGGCACTAACACAGTTGTTCATAATTCATTTCAGGTCCCGTAGAACTCGCTGCAGTGGGAGTTTCAATTGCACTGTTCAATCAAGTGTCAAGAATAGCTATATTCCCCCTTGTGAGCGTGACGACTTCTTTTGTTGCCGAAGAAGATACCATTGGAGAAGTGATCTCTGAAGCACAAGAAAATGAATCTTTGGAAGCAGGTTCAATTGGAAGCAGTGAAAACAAGGAGTTGCTACCACAACATGGTGCTCTACCTAGGCTTTGTTACTCCTTTTAATTTTTTGTTATTCGAAAAACCCACATCTATATTGGAATATTCACAAGAGTTTCATATACATTTACACCTTTCCTGTTCGTACAAACCAAGTGTTTCGAATGTTTTCTGTTATAACCTATATATTCTTTGTTTCGTTGATTTCCATAAGGTGTTGATGAAGTAGCAAGCAATCCAAAATCACCTGATAGCAGCTTTGGCATTACAACCAATAAGAAGAACAAAAAGCATATCCCGTCAGCCTCATCTGCATTGCTTATCGGTGCTATCCTTGGTCTCATTCAAGCTATATTCATAATAGCTGGAGCAAAACCATTATTGAACTTCATGGGAATCAGCTTGGTGATACTTTGTTTGCATAAGAACTTTTACTATTCCCCTTAACCTCTTCCTTTAGTTATGTCTAAAAGCAATCTTAATATTGGGATACTTTTCATTTCCATAGGACTCTCCCATGCTAAAACCTGCACATGAATATTTGACATTACGGTCACTTGGTGCCCCAGCAGTTCTCCTATCCTTGGCCATGCAAGGGGTCTTCCGTGGATTTAAGGATACAAAGACTCCCCTCTATGCCACTGGTATGCCTTTCGTTCAATAAACTCAATGTTGAATAATGGCCTGCAGCTTCCAATTATTCTGATTTTGTTATTCTCTGATCTAACTTTTAGTTGCTGGAGATGTAACAAACATTATTTTGGACCCCATTTTAATATTTGTTTGCCATCTGGGTGTTACTGGTGCAGCCATTGCCCATGTTATATCCCAGTAAGTTATACTAGTAATATCTATTTACAGCAGCACACAATTACTTTTGTGAAGTAATACTTTTGTGTTCCTTGTACTTATCTTCAAATTTCTGGTGATCATAGATACCTGATTTCTATTATACTCTTCAAAAGATTAATGGAGAAAGTTGATTTCTTGCCACCGAGCATCAAACATCTGCAATTTAGTAAATTTCTGAAAAATGGTAAGCATTCTTATCTGTTTAGGTAATGCTCAACTATAACACATCTAAATTGTTTGTGACCTGAATGCAATTTCCAAGATGGAAGTTTCTCGTTCTCCTAGTCTAAGTTTTAAAATACTTTTACACTTAGCTAGGTGCTTCAATTTGATTGTTTCTGTTAAATTTTGATACCCCAAATCTTCCCTTGACATGTAGGCAAAAATTGACATCACTATTGAATCTTTGTATCTAACATCAAAAAAGGAAGTAGGAAAGTGAGGAGGCTCTAAAATGGATTTCTACCAATTACGTTGAGAAGGATGCTAGAATACATTTTATGTTGAGAAGGATGCTAGAATACATTTCTGGATGATTATTTCCAAACTTATGTTACGCTATTAGGCTTAGAAACATTAATCCTCTATTTCTTTTGTCCACATTCCAGGCTTTCTACTTCTTTTGAGGGTGGTTGCCGTAACTTTCTGCGTGACTTTTGCTGCATCATTAGCAGCAAGACAAGGTCCAACAACCATGGCTGCCTTTCAGGTCTGTTTGCAGGTTTGGCTGGCCACATCACTCCTTGCTGATGGATTGGCTGTTGCTGGTCAGGTTAGAAATTCCACCATTTGCTCATTGCAAACTAAAAAAGAAAAAAGCTATATATTGCATCCTTATATTTCGGAGATCTGCAGCTTTTTGATCCCCCGTCATACTCCGCTAATCATGTGAAGAGCCATGAAAGCCTTCCTTTTTCTTTTTTAACGAAGAGCAAAATAATAGATCCAACATGCTAATAACTGTTCCACAAAGTATAAGCAGTGTGACTAAATTTAGAAGGAGCTCAACAATTTTCTGATAAAAGTTCCAAAGCCACATTTCGGAATATTTTGCTCTCAGCTCTGAAATGACATTCAAGAACGCTTATATCTAGGATTGCAGAGATGATTTTCCCTCAAGATTCATCCTTTTCCATTTTGCTCCTTTATGCTGAACCAAAATAATTTTCATTCTCAGGCACTACTTGCAAGTGCTTTTGCCAAAGGTGACTATGACAGGGCGGCAGCAACAGCATCTCGTGTACTGCAGGTGCTGCATCATAATTTAAGGCTTAACGAAAATACTGTATCATAATTTTCTAACAATTGGTTACGGATACAAACTGTAGTGGGGAATGCTTTTGGGATTGATGCTGGCTTGTGTACTTGGAATGGGGTTCAAATTAGGTGGAAAGATTTTCACAAGTGATGTGAACGTTCTCAACCTGATTGGTATAGGCATTCCGGTATCTCTCGACGAACAAGATGTTACTGTTATCTACATACTTTCAAGTGATATTCAAAATAACACTTGTTATCCTCCTGTCAGTTTGTTGCGGGCACTCAACCCATCAATTCATTGGCTTTTGTTTTTGATGGCATCAACTTTGGAGCTTCTGACTTCGCATACTCTGCCTACTCCCTGGCAAGTCTCTAGCTTTTTCCCCCATTTTATTCCAATGTCCAAATGATGAATGAAGTTCACTTTTTTCAGTACGATTCTCCGAAGTAGTAAGTGATACATTGATTTACTCGAGTAGAGAACTTCTAGCATCTTGTATTTTCAGAATCTGTTTAAAGTTGGAGCAAAACGGAAAACTTTTAAGACCCTTGAGCATGTAAAAAGACAAGACACTTGGTATATGACATAAATTGTATTTGTAAGCAAGTAAAGAGGTGAAATGAAAGGTGGGTCAGGTTGACGTCTGTTTTTCTCTCTACCGACCAAAAGAAGCATAAACCTGTTGTCTCCCAGGTTCTGGTGGCTATTGTCAGCATCCTATGCCTGTTGCTCCTCTCCTCAACGCATAAGTTCGCAGGACTCTGGATAGCACTTACCATATACATGACTCTTCGCGCACTTGTTGGCTTCTGGAGGTAATTCTCAGCAGTCAGTGACCACTTTTCTGTCAGTCTTACTGTGAAGTTCTAATCCCATTTGTTTTTAATCAATCTTAATCCAATGCTTCTGCATTTACAGGATTGGCACTGGGACAGGACCTTGGAAGTTTCTTAGGCGTTCATAACAACTTGTGCTTAGCTTTTAATGAGGATGAATAAATCATTTTGGTTGTGTTTAAAGTTCAACTGAATTGGCAGCTTCACAAAGCGACCGCTCTGTAGCTTCCCATATTAAAAGCAACAAAGAAATCTTCACATGCGTGAATATCAGCTTCTTCACCAAACCTTAAACCATGCAAATCCGTCGGATCAAAAAAATCAATAAAGAAAATTCATTTTTGAACATTAAAGCTTAATACGACGGAAAAAAGAGCAGATTAAATACAATGATTAAAAAATTCATCCATTTAGTCGGCGCAAATGTAAAAATTTTGAACCGGTTCAATTTTCAACTTTCACGTTGATTTTACTTTAATAACTCTTTTTGTTAAAAATTGATCAGTTTATTAATTAATTAGTCAATTTTTGTAAATTGATAAACTCTTATATACTAAAATAAACTAATTAATTTTTATTTAACAATATTTTCTAATTAAATTAAAAATTATCTTTTAATCATATTTTAAAATTTTAAATATTATTCAATTTTTAACCAATTTTGTGACGGTTTAATATCGATTGAAAATTTTAAAACTCAAACTTTTTTGTCTTATCGATTTAATTTCTAATCCGATTTTTAAAACATTAATTAAATACAACAAGTTTCTAAATAATTAAAAAATCTCTTAAATAACTTTTAACATACCAATTAATGTCATCATCCAAAATTAACTAGTTCAAGCGTAATATTAGAATTTATTCTACTCTTAACATGTCGGAGAACACCTCATACATTTTGTACACATACTTCTGTTAAAGTTTTTTGGAAGAGGTCTGTAACTTTTTCTTTCCTTTTCTTTTATTTCTAATTTTGTATTCATCATATAATTCTTAGGGTCGGGAATAAATTTAATAAAACGATGTCTTTTTGCACATTCCTTTCGGGCCAAGCAGTCTTGGCACGTGGCCCAACCAATCCGGGCCAAAGTTGGGCCAAATTCAGGCTGAGCCCAGCGGGCAGGCCAAGACTGCCAACCCTAATAATTCTTGCATACATTTTGATTTTTCACCACCTCTTTATTAAATTTGTTATTTACTTTATAGTAATAATTATATAGTGATTATTGTTCATGTTTTACTAAATTTTCAACGAGTTTAATTTCTTTTCTCTCTTTAGAAACTCCACTCTAAATTTCATTTTTCTTTTTCTTTCCTTTTTTTGGTTGTTCTCTCTTGTTTTCTTTATTTATGTATAAAAATGAAGTTTCAAAATTTTGTAAGGTAATGTAAAAGATTATATCAAAAATAATTTACTTTACATAATAATCTTAATCTCAATCTTAGTCTTAGTCTCTTTGTTTGAACCTATAAGATAAAAAGAGGTTTGTATTTCTGGATATATTCATTGTACAACGATAAAGCTATATATACATATTTACAAGATTAATTTAGGGAATGTAATCCCTATGATCAAGGGATTATAAATTTATATATAATCCCTGTAACAAAGACTAGAATCAATGACATTAATGCTCAATATGTAACATTCACCTTCAAGTTAGAGCATAGATATTAAACATTCCCAACTTGTTATAAATGTAATTGATTTGAGTACCATTTAGGGCCTCTGTAAAGATATTTCCAAGTTGCTCTCCAATTTTGACACATTCTATAGAAATCAAATTGTGTTGAACTTTTTCACGAATGAAGTGGTAGTCAATTTCAATGTGTTTGATCCTTTCATAAAACACTCGGTTAGAAGCAATATGTAGAGCAACATAATCATCACACCATAATTTTACCAGTATTGAGGCTTTAAAACCAATTTCGTATAATACTTGATATATCTACATTATCTCACACGTTGTTTGTGCCATAATTTTCTATTTAGATTTTGCACTGGATTAAATACAAAATTTGTTTCTTACTTATCCATGAGACTAAGTTTCCTCCCATAAAAACACGATAGCCAGTCATAGATTTTCAATCGACCTTAGAACCTGTCGAATCAACATCTAAAAAACATTCAGTGTGAGTATTTATGTGATTTTCATATAGTATCCCTAGTCTAGGAGCTCCCTTTAGGGAGCATAAGATTTGTTCTAAAGCCACCCAATGATGAAAAGTTAGAGAAGACGTTAATTAACTTACAACGTTAATAGAGTATGCAATATCAGGAAGGATGAGTTTTTCCCTACTTAGCCTTTATTATCATCATTATTATAATTATTATCATCATCATAATAGTTTAATACTTATTTTATAATTTATTTATTGATTATTTATGTTATTATTACCATTATTTTATTATTTGTTTTATTTTTTATGTGAATCATTCAAAAACAACATCTCTACTAGTTTGAGGTAAAATTGCGTACTACTCAACTTCTTCAAATTAAGTGTATTAGATAAATTTTTAGTCGGTTATTGTTGTTGGAATATCAGGACGAATTATTGTAAGATAGTTTAATTTTTTGATCAATCTTGTATATTTTTTTAGGATCTTTAAGCAAATCTGTCTTTGCTAAGTTGTACTTTAAGGGGACATTAGGGTACTGCAAGGCTTAGCTCCCAACTTTCTCGTTTCATCTAATAGAATAAGTACATATTTCTTTGGGACCAAAAAATGCCTTGATTGCTTCTTGCCATTTCTACTCCCAGAAAATATTTTAGAGCTCCTAGATCCTTTGTGTGAAACTAACTATAAAAAATAGATTTTGGTTGGGTTGGTCGTACTAGGCCCAAGCCCAACCTCAGAGCGGCACACGGGCCGATCGACCCACTCCCAGATGTTGACTTAATTCCTGCAGGTATTTACTATATAAGTTCATCACCTCATCATGAAAAAGGTACGACTTTAGAACCCTAACATTCTTTATTCATAGCCACCAAAACCCTCGCAAAAAGACTAACTTGAGCGTCGAAGGGGCCTATCGGCAGTCAATCCCCGATGTGTCTTTTACTGTTTTACAGGTATTTCCTAGTTGGAGCTAAACGAATTCATGGATCCAAATAGCAGTGCCCAGCCCTACCAAAATTAGACAGAACCAGTTGGCATCTACCGTGGGGTCGGGCGTCAGGGCATCACGTCCAGAAGCACACAAATCAGTCAGGAGGCGGTAACAAATCCTAATGTAGCCACCGTCGCGGCACTTGCGCTACAACGAATGGGCTTGCGATTACCTGCCGCCCTTCCATCGACGCATCATGATCCCCAGACCCATCCTCCACCCATTATCCAAAACCCCAGCGCAGATGAGCTACCCCCTCAAAACTCAAATAATCAAACGCAATATTCACATCTAAATGATCAACCACAACAATCCCAAAACCGAGATCAAGAAGCGCAGAGCGTAGCCCTAGAGGATAATGCTGGAAACAATTCACATCCTCACATCCAACACCCTTTCAACATGAACCCTCCTGCACTACAACAAATCTCCCTCACCCAAAGACAAAAAAAGGAAGCGACTGATCTACTGATTCGCCAAATCTTACGATCTTAGACGGAACAACAATAAACCCCCGCTCGGCAGATAAGCATGATGGCCGATCGCCATTCTGCTGAATCTCTTGAAAAAATCGTGGACGACCGAATCAATATAGCCATGAATTCCCGTCCGGATCAGCCGTCCACACAATACCGCTCTGCTTTCATTCCAGAGATCCTGGATAGCCTTCTAGCGGTTGGTACTAAGATACCAATGCCTGAGAAGTACACAGGAAAGACCGACCCCCTCGACTATCTTCAGCATTTTCAATCGATGATGAACCTGCATTGCATTTCCGATGATATTCAATGTAAGGCTTTCTGTACAGCCTTTTAAGAAGGAGCCCGACGATGGTTTAACAGTTTACCCCCACGTTGTATCACCTGTTTTGAGGATTTTAAGCTGCTATTTCTCAACCAATTTGCCACAAGTAAACAGCCTCAGAAGACTGCCTTGGAAGTGATGCAGTTGACCCAAGGAAGGAACGAAAGTTTACGGAAGTTCATCACTCGATTTAAGAATGAAGCTGTTGAAGTCCCTGACCTCACCTGCTCTTCCATATTGGTTGCCTTTATGAGCAACACGAGGGATGAAGAGTTCAAGAAGTCGTTGGCCCTTGATCAGCCCAGGTCTATTCAAGAGATAAGAAATCTGGCGGATAAATATATCCAGTTAGAGGAAGTGTTGAAAAACACAAAACGTAGAGCAGATGACCGTTGGCCGAGTGGCAGAACAGATGATTCACATAAGCGACAGAAGGACCAGTCTAGCTGGAGAAAGCCGATCGACCGGCAGGACCAACGACGCGAATCGTTCAGCCCGCTCAACAGGCGGTATGCAGAAGTATTGGAGGTCATGAGAGTTGAAAGGGAATCCCTCCGAGAACCTAATAAGTTGAGATCTCCCCTAAAAAAATGGAATTCCACTTTATATTATTGTTTCGATAGAGATGTAGGTCACGACATGGAAGATTGTTGGGATTTAAAGCGAGAAATCGAGCTCTTTATCCAAAGGGGACGGTTAGGTAAATTTCTGAAGTATGGAAAAAAATGCCGAACGGGGCAATGAAGGTAGGGGTGGTCGGTCTGACAACTGGAGAAAGCCTTGGAAATAAAATAATATGAACGATGGAGGGAGGCAGACCAGGAATACGGACGACCGACGCGACACGAGAGGACAGTCCAGGGCTAGAGATGACAAAAATGCCAGACAGCAGGATGACCGATCGGTTAGAGTAACAAACATGATTTTTGGTGGTAGCGCAGCAGGAGGGTTCACCGTAAGAGGAAGGAAGAGGTATGCCAGGTAGATCGCTGAGGACCTATCAGCAAAGAAAAAGACACAAACTGGTGAGGGGATCTCGTTTGACGAATCTGATATGGCTGGTGTCAGCTGTCCTCATGACGATGCATTAGTGGTCACTTTGAATATGGATGGTAGCGAGGTAAAACAGGTAATGATTGACACAGGCAGCTTGGTCGACCTACTATATTACGATGCTTTTAAGCAGATGGAGATTCCAGAGGAGCGGCTACTGCCAATAGAGGGACCCATC
>JANZLX010000008.1:21508380-21520105 GCA_025531955.1 Erythroxylum orinocense
ATAAATGCATAAGCAAGAAACCTGTTCCTCTACGATCAGAGGCCAGTAGCATGCTCAGTCAGTGAATGCAATGAAATATATCAGTCTGACCCAATATTACCATAATACCCCTTTACTACCAGTAACGGGATGTTATATCATTACTAGGAAATCTCTGGCCGGAGAATATGTGTCATGAAGAATGTCTTCGTTGACATATAAAGTAATAAGTCTCAGGACGAGAACTGATATCACTTGAACTAGATTTGACATAGTCAATCCAGTGAGAATTGACACTTTGCCTATACTCATAACCAAGTGGGGTATAGCATGGTGAAAGGACGAATTGCATAGCAATTGTCTATGGGAGGGTTCGTGAGATGATTCGTGGTGAGCACAGATTCATTCATCAAACCACTTACTTTTCGGTCAGTTGGGGGTCATAAGGTGTTGCTAGACACTGCTCATGACTTGCTTGGATTAAGTGTTAATCTAAGTGGTCAACATAACCAGGAATTAAATGAGACACATGCATATGAGTGACTTGGAGAATTCGTAAAATGATTTTAGATAGAGATCCATTATATGGAAAGCAATAGAACTAAATAGATCCCGATGAGATCGGGATATGTCCTGACAAATTGCTCTCCATAAAACAAAGGTAAGAGCTAGCACTCTCTTCTTTGTTCTAGCTATTTCCGGATCAAAGAGTTTGATTTGGTTAGATTCTTTGATCTCTGCGTGGATACCGTTAGAGACGATCTCCTTTGATCGTTGTGGTTTGAGAATTATGGTACTTCTTTGTATAGACACATAGATCCTGGATTTCGAGAAAGTCCTTGAATATTTTTTATTTTCTGCCCCGCGTGTATATGATGCATGTACCGGGATTTTCCTACAGTGGTATCAGAGCCACTTGTGTCCCGCATAAAGGAGAAACCATAACATGTGTGATGCTGCCAATTGGTTGTGGCTGTTATGTATTCTGATTGTGTTGAATTCGAAAGCAGTATAGAGAAATTGTTTTTGAAATTTTCCTGCCTAGATTTTCTCATGAGATGTTGCTGAATATGTCTGTGGAAGGAAAAAAATTATCAATGTGATTTGATATGTTTTTTCTAATTAATTCTCGACTATTTTGGTTGTTGTGTTTATGAAGATTACATAAACAGGAATGCTTGTAAATTTGAGAATAAATTCTAGAAAAATGAGATTTTCTTTCACCAACATTTTTTAAAGATGTTTATAAATGTCTATAAAGATGGAAAAATGTTTTCGAGGTGATTAAATATTCATTTGACAATTTCTTGTGCGATGTTGGGAATGTCTGTGTTGAGGAACACAGATTCTGGATTGACTTTGTAACACCCCAAGTTAAGAGTTAGAAAAATTAAGGAATTTCAGTACACTATATTTCAACACGTACAAATAAATTGTGCATGCATTGATTTGCATATTCCTGGTACAAATGGATTATAAAATGCGAATAAATTATGAAAAATTTATTCGAAGACTATTAGCATTATTTTGCAATTTTTGTGAATTTTTGAAAAAATATTAAAATTTGGACCAATCCTAGTGTGACACGTGGACTGATTAAAGATTGACAAATGGCTTACATGCATTGAGACATGTGGCAGTCTTTGATGTTGACAAATGGCTTTCATGCATAGTGACATGTGGAGAGGTGTTGTTCATACACGTAGTCACGTGTATAAGGAGGAAAATTCTGCAACTAGATTTACTCTTCATTTTGGTTTTGTTCTTCATCGAAAGCATGCAACACTAGACACCTTTCCTTGTTCTTTTCGTCCATCACCAAAACTACTTGTTATAATCAACGTTGATGTTTGTTTGCTTGAGAGGATTAGAAAATTTGGAATTTGTTGAGCTAGAATTTTACGGAATCAAGTAAGTTTTTCGTGAATAACATTTGATGATGATTTAATGTTTTGTACATAAATACATGCATAAGTCATGTAAGTTGACTACTTTCGGTGACAGTGATGAGAAAGATGAGTAAATATTATTGAGTAGTGAAAGTGTAACACCGTTTGCATGTAGTTTAAAAAGAAACGTAATGAAGTAGATCAAAGCAGAAAATGACGTGGGTGAGAAAGATAGCTTCGGTGATGTTATGGATGTATTAAATGAGATTTGGTGAAATTGAAAACATGCAAAAATAAACGCGGTAGTGAGAGAAAGCTTATGTAAGGTATCGGTTTTTAGTGTTTAAATATACATGTGATTTGTTTGAGTTATGATGAGCTGAAATGGAAGTAGAAGAATTGGTTTAAGTGTGATATGCGTTCATTGAATAAGATTGAGGTGTAAAACCTGGGAAGTTTGAAGATGACGAACTAGAAGGATTTCATTCTGTGAAAGTTTTCCGAGGCGAACTCATGGCCAACTTGAAGGATTTGACTAGAATTCCTTTAGGGTAAAGTTCGTCGTGGCCAACTTTAAGTTTTGCCGCGGCGAACTTGTGAAAGTTTTGCGAGAATTCCTCTCTGGAGGAGTTTGTTGTGGTGAACTTTTCTCTACACTGAACATGCTTCGGTATTTTAGGCATAACTTTCTTTGTATTTATCTAAATGAAGTGATTTTTGATTTGGTGTAAACTAGAGACATAGGGCTACAAATTGTTTGAAAAAACTGAGTTCTAATTCTTCTTTTAAGAATTTCAGAATTTGATTGGAAGTTAAGATAAGAATTCTGCTGAAGCTCAAGAACAGCCTGAAATCTTTTGAGTATAACTTTCAGTATACTAAACCAAATTAGATGAAATTGGTATCATTGGAAACTTAATAAAAAGAGGGAAAACTTTATAGAAGGAAGTATTACGTAATTACCTCATCTTCCTGATGAGAGTAATTGAGCAAGTGGACTGAAAGTTGGTTGTGAAATAAATCTGGATTGAGAAATTTAGTATGGTTTCACATGATTGATTATGTGACAAGAGTAAGGATTAGAAACTCGGGGATTTATCATTAAAATGCATCATCATATTCATTATACCTGAATGTGCATTAATGAATTCTTATTCATGCACTTTAATGATATGTGCTTGTACTAAATGTTTTAGAGGAATGCATCGAGCGACCGATTCCAGATATTGCCGGGACTTCAAGGCAATAAGCGATAAGGGAGCTTTTGTAAGTAATTCAGATGGTAACTTTTGTAAGTAATTTAGATGGTCTCTTTTGTAAGTAAATGTATGTAAGCGATCTTTGAGTATCTGTAAGTAATTCAGTAAGAAAGTTTTGATGGTTTTGCTTTGACTGTTTTGTTTACTATTGATTTTGCTCCATTAAATGATTTGCAACACTGTCAGTAATCTTTAGGACACTCATATTTTATTTTGTTCTATTTAGTACTGAATTGAATTATGTTTTATGATGATTGTGTTCTGAGCCTCGGGTCATTGAATGTCTGAAAATTTTAAAGCATGTAAATATGATTGACTAATTATTATGCACGTGAATTTAACTTGTTTGGTTTTGTAACTATCAAGTCCTAGTCGTGGGTAAATAGGCATGCCTAGAAGGGTCTGCAACTACTTCTGTGGCACTTCGGTGTCTTCTGTTAATGGCACTTTGGTATCTTCTGTTAGTGACATTTCGGTGTTGGAACTTCGGCCTCTTCTGGATACTTCGGTGTTGGGACTTCGGTCTCTTCTAGACACTTTGGTGTCGGGACTTCGGTCACTTCTGTATAAGTCTCATTACCCACTTCTATTTATAGATTTACAGTTTGATTTTTTTTGCATTTTGATCTATGATAAGATAAGATTTGATATGAAGTAAATATGAAATTTTGATATGATGGATTAACAACCTATTCTAAAAATCCATTCTGTATACTGAATTTTCTGTTTTGCTATTGAAATGACTGACTTTAGCTTGTGAAGTGTTTTCCTTAATAAATCTTATTCTGTTTTGAATTTTATTTTGTTGAGATGCTTTTGTGTAACATGATTCAGTATCTGTTGTGGTTAAACATAGTTTAGTTATTACTCACTAAGCTATATGCTTAGTACGGTGGATTTGCTTCGTGTAGGTTCAGAGAGAAGGACGTAGGGACTGGGACAAGTCAACTGTAATAGCCAAAGGAGTCTGAAATTTGTTTTGTCAAAAATGTATTTCGAGTTTGTTTTTGGACTTGTATTTGATGTATATGACTCCTGAATTTTTGTTTGAAGGGTTGTAATAACCTTAGTTTCGGTTGGTTTATGAAATTATGATATGTAATGTATGTTTGTTTGAGATTCTAAAAATGCATGTAGAAAGTGTTTGGTATGTTTGGAATGTTTATTTTTGAATGTTATGCTTCCACGAAATGTTTCGTATTCAGTATGTTCTATCTTGTGTAGCGTTCGCAATATCCTCCTAGGGGGTATTGGGGCGTTACAGTGGCTGAGAGTGGCGGCCAAATTTCTAGGGTTAGCTCACTGATGGGGGGCCCTTGCTATTGTCGACTGTGAGAACAAGAGGTCATAGAAAAATGGTGTTAAAAAAATGTTTTGCTCCCTAGGCAGAATTAAGATAGACTTCTACTCACTTGGGAAGAAAACTAAACACTCAAAAACTTAATCCAAACTCTAATACAATGTAAGACTATAAGAGGTTTGTAGTTTTTGATATTTTCATTGTACAAAAGTAAGGCTATATAAAAATATTCATAAGATTAATTTAGGGAATGTAATATTATGATTAAAGGATTACAATCCTTATAATACAGATTAGAATTAATGACATTAATGCTCAATATGTAACAGAAACATAAGAAAATGATAAAGAAGTATTAGAGGTATAAGGCTTTGATCACTTTAGATTTGTTGGATCCATTTCCTTATTAAACTAGGCCTATTCCATAAAATTTTACTTATCATTAGCTGGAAAATCAAGGAGGGATCCAATCCCATATGTAGTAGAATAATGATAGAACTTTTTGTTTTGATTATCCGAAAGTCAAGATCACTTTAAGTTTATAATATGATTATTACATAAAATATAATAAAATATGAATCTTAATTTATACCTAATTCTGAAGTTTGATCTTTTTCTTTTTTTTCCCCTTAATTCGTTTATAAAATTGGCTTATCTTAACCATCGTAGTTGCAAAAATGTCCAGTTTCTAACGGTATCTACAAAACATATTAAGATAACTCTGCAAGTGTTGTTGAGAGACATAGGTAAGGAGTGTGAGTTCCAAGGGAGCCTAAGCCGATTTATACTATATTTTGGGAGCCTGAAGTAAAATTCTAATTTCAATTATCTTTAATTAAAATTACAATCAGTTCTCATTAAATACCATTATGTCCAAATAAGATCCAATATCTCACATCGATCTTTATTTATTAAATATCTCTTTTTTAATCATAAAGTTTTAAAACTTTAAAATCAAATTCAACTTGATCAAAAAACACATTTTCTCTCTTCAACCCGTTCGTTTTGTGTAAGTCATTAAATTTTCAAATATACTAGTAATGGAAATAAATTATAAAAAATAAACAATTTATATCTATAGATTAAGATTATGTCTAGCAATCTGTCATGACCACCTAAATTTTTAAAAATATCAAAGTAGTTTTGATTAGCTTTTTCGTACATGATTTTTCCATATAATTAATTCCTTTTATTATACAATGTTCCGATAGAGATATGAGTATGTTCTATAAACGCACAAGTAATGTTTTAAATAGATTTATCATATGAGGTCAGTTTAGTGAACTTGTTCTTTAATAAACATCCATATATTTGCTTAAGTATCTTCATATTTAAATCTATAAAATTGACTAATTATTTTACAAGAAAAAACATAACATGTGTTAATCTTTTTATACTATATTAAAGTCCAACTTCAATAAAACAATGACTAAAAAATTTTTAAGGAAACACATAAATGCAATATGAATCTTGTTATTATGATCTCATTATAATTTCATTTGTAATATATATTTATTCCATGAACTTTATCATATACATCTCAATATACATAAGATAAAGAATGTCTTTAAATAATTATGTTACTAAACTATAACTAACCAATTGACTGTAGGAAATAAACCAACAATATAGCACTTACACTAAGTCAATCTTTTAATTATCTTATATCATATATTTACATAATGATCATACCAATACTAGGACAATGGTTTAGTGAGATAATTAAACAAGATTCTCTATGGTGGACACTTGCTTAAATCCTACAACTTTTATTTTAATTATCATCGTAATTAAGAGAAACTACCCAAATACATACCTGGATCTTTGATGAGATCTTACCTCCTTTAATATGCCTAATAGCTCTAATGTTCTATAGTATATTATTGTTTGAAAATACAAGGAACTATATCAAATTTATTAAAAAATTTATGATCAAAATAATCATTTCTACTAAATGAAAATTGCATTTGTCCTGATTAACAATTAATTCTACATTAGAACCTTTCCATTCTCAAAAAATATTGTTTTAGTTAAAATATACCTTAATTAGGATTTACTTTTAAAGTTAATATCCATATAAACTTAAACTTAAATATCAACTTATACATAAAATAAAGAATATCTCTAATACTTCACAAATATCAAATATATACATTTTTAGTACATTATCTATGAACTTGGACTTAAAATAGGTAGAAAACTTTTGTTGTATAAGTCTAATAGGTGTGAAATGTATCGTATTTTAAGGTATAATTTGATATGTGTTTAGCCGTTTATTCCATTGTTTAATATGTGTTTAGGGTAGAATTGTGTTAGTTTGTGATTTATTTGTGTTTTAAATGTTTTATCAGTTAGAAAAATCCTTTGAGCTTAAATATGATATTTTTGAGGAACCTTGATGTGTTTGTTAGTGTTTCAAGGTCAACATCGAAGAAAGGAAAAAATTCGGAGACATTCAGGCATAAACAACAACCCATGATCGTGGCATAACAGGCCACGGTCGTGACAGAAGGCTTAGATATAGGCCACAATCGTAGCCTACAGGGCCAAGGTCATGGCCTATGTTAGGCAGACACATAACCACTCTTAAACTTCACGTTTCAAGGGATTTTTTGGACCTTTCGAACCCCAAAAAACCCTTGCTCAACCATAAACACAAAAGAACATAACTAGCATAAAAAGAACAGAAAGAAGGAGCTTCTGGCATCAGCCACCATTATGAAACCCTAGAGCGAGTTCATCGAGAGATTAAGAAAGAGACGAAGGAAGAGAGACATGGAGAAGAAGCCTACATGAAGTACTTCCCAGAACAGGAGGTTTCTTGTCGTTGCTACCTCCATTAGCCATTCGGATCTACTTTTCAGTGTATTTCCATTTTTATTTATGTATATAATTGGAATAGCTGTTGAGATAGGATTTATAAATGTTGAGGATTGTCTAAACTCACCTTTGGGTTATTTTTATCTTTGATTCAAAAATAATCTAATTGTTTATATGAATTGGATTCATTACGATTGATTTTTGCATTTTCATAAATCGGTAATAGACTGAGAGGGTGAACCGATGAAAAATAATTAAATTGGGCTAACAAGAGTTAGGTAATTTAATAAGAACGAGAAATCGATCAAATTGGTAATTGTGTGACGAGAGATCTCACATAAGTTTCACTAGTCTAGTGGAAAACTTCAGATCTAATTAGGGTTTGGATAAATTGTGAATTGAGAAATGCAATTTAGCATAATCTAATTAGGGTTTATAATTTAGGGCTTTTGGTTATAACTCGAGAGAGAGTAACCAACCCTAGGATAGTCTAGGACCAATGATCTGACATTTCATAATTAATTAGGTTAGTGTTGAAGATAGATAAAAATTTCCCCTTTCTCTTAATTGGTAGTTCCTTAGGTTGATTCTTGGTGTGTGCATAGGAATGCCACAATTGTGCAGAAACACGATCATGACAGAGAGGGCGCCTCAAAAGAGTTGCACGATCGTGATAGAGAGTCACCCTCAGAGGATTTGCACGATCGTGATAGTGAGGATATACTCGAAAATAATCAGCTGGAATTGCACGATCGTGACAGTGAGAGTGCAGAGATATATAATAGTTTTCAGCAATTGGCTTGAAATTTGGACCATGAACTCCTCACACATTGTATTTCCTCTCTACCAAATTTCATGGTCATCTAAATTCATTAGGAAAGTATTAATTACAAAATAATACTTTACAAAGTTTATTCCATGATTCATAACAAAAAGTATAACTTCAAAATTCACAGCCTAATTAATAATAACAATAATAATAATAAACAAATTTATTTTCTGATTAATTATAATATATTATGTATATATGTACATTTGCACGGTTGTGACTTAACGTGACAATTCACAACCTTAATAATAATAATAATAATATCAATTAATTAAAAACTAATTATTTAATTAAGTAATTAAATGATAATTAACTGAATTATAATATATTATGTATATATATACATATGCACAACTATGAGTTAACAAGTCATAGTCGTGATTAGTAATAATAATAATAATGCCCATTAATTACGAAATAATACTTTACAAAATTTAATCCATGATTCATAACAAAAATTATAACTTGACAATTCACAACCTCATTATCAATAACAATAATAATAAAAATAAATTTTATTTACTGAGTAATTATAATATATTATATATATATGTACATATGCATAGCTGTGAATTAATAAGTTATAATCGTGACAATTCACAACCTTATTAATAACAACAACAACAACAATAATAATAGTATTAATTATTTAAAATAATTATTTAATTCATTAATTAAATTATAATTAATTGAATTATAATATATTATGTATATATGTACATATGCACAGCACAACCGTGATTAGTAATAATAATAATAATAATGCCCATTAATTAGGAAATAATACTTTACAAAATTTATTCGACGATTCATAACAAAAATTATAACTTGAAAATTCACAATCTGATTAATAATAACAATAATAATAATAATAAATTTATTTACTGATTAATTATAATATATTATGTATATATGTACATATGCACAGCTGTGACAATTCACAACAATAATAATAATATCAATTAATTAAAAATAATTATTTAATTCATTAATCAAATGATAATTAATTGAATTATAATATATTATGTATATATGTAAATATGCACTGCTGTGACTGTGATTAGTAATAATAATAATAATAATGTCCATTAATTACGAAATAGTACTTTACAAAATTTATTCCATGATTCATAACAAAAATTATAAATTGAAAATTCAGAACCTAATTGATATTAACAATAATAATAATAATATCAATTAATTAAAAAATAATTATTTAACACATTGATTAAACGATTATTAATTCATTGGTTAATTATAATATATATTATGCACTTGTGACACATGTATATATTAAAATTAAATATCGTTAAAATTATCATTAATAAAAATTTTAGTTACTAATTAATTATAATATATTTATTGAGTAGATGAAAATTAAAAATTTTAATGCCGCGTT
Organism: Erythroxylum orinocense; assembly: GCA_025531955.1. NCBI lineage: Eukaryota > Viridiplantae > Streptophyta > Magnoliopsida > Malpighiales > Erythroxylaceae > Erythroxylum > Erythroxylum orinocense. The sequence goes on from JANZLX010000008.1 coordinate 21,517,856, forward strand.
AATCTATCAGTCACTCACGCTGTCATTTATAATTAGCCACTTTCTAATTAAAAGATGTGACATGATAAATATTTCTTTACTGAATCAATCAAACAATGTCTTTATATTTTCTCGTCTAACATAACTTCTGTAACCTAACTTCTCTAATCACGTTTCTCCATCTTCAAGCTATAAAAATTGTATATTCAAGACAACTCAGTTTTCCTGTTTCGACAAAAAAGAGATTACTACCATCTGTAAGTAATTCCTTACCCTTCTTTGTAATTTTTTATTCTGTTTATTATATTTTTATCAATTTCATTTGTTATTTTGAATGTTCGATTTGTTAAATTTAAAATTTCTATTAGCAATTGTGAGGATCTCATGGGTGTGACTGATCATGCCACGCCTGTGATATTCATGTTTATATCGATAACAGATATTACATTTTTAGGATTATATTGTGTTAATGTATTATATTTTTGGGATAATATTGTGTTAATCTTTCATTGATTATTATCATCTTTTGTAAAATATAAAATGCAACTGTTTTATAATTTTTTCATCAACTATTATACGAAAATTTCAATCGTCAACTGAATTTTTTAACAAAGTTGATTTAATTGTTCGATTCTAATTCTGAATGTTCAGTTTATTAAATTTTTATCAATTTTTGTATTGAAATCGAAGATCTCACGGGTGTGACTGAATATGTCACGCTCATGATATTCATGTTTATATGGTTCGATAACAACTACTACATTTTTAGGATAATATTGTGTTAATGTTTATAAAATGCAACTGTTTTATACTTTTTTTCATCAACTGTTATATGAAAATTTTAACCGTCAGCTGGAGTTTTTAAGAAAGGTGAGTTATTTATACATTTTATCCTGTATATATTGTTAAAATTTTACTCCTATTACAAATGTTTAATTGTGTGATTCTAATTACAACTTTACTAAATAGCATAATTAATTAAAATATATTTCAATTTAAAATAATCAGACTATTCTTAAAAAAATTTATTTACTGATTATATAAATAATTGATTAATTTTTAGCACATTTATTTTTTATTGTTTAAATTAAATAGTTTAAAAGTTTCTTATATTATTAATAAACACTATTATCGCTAATTCAATATATTAATAATTAATAATTATAATTATTAAAGTTATTAATTTTTAATTTTTAATTTTTGATCATGAATATATATTAATTATTAATTTATATTATGCATGAACGATCATAGCTGTGCTTAATATTATTAATTATTAATTATAATTATTAAAGTTGTTAGTTATTAATTGTTAATCATATTAAAGCATTCACGGTTGTTTAGCCTAACTATACTAGTTTTTGGAGTTGGCGTAAGCTTTTATCGGTTAGGGATAGGTTGGGTCATCAATTCAGGTTTCAGATTGGGAATGGTATCTCTACTATTTTTTTGCAGGATCCTTGACACCCGGGTGGTATATTGAGGCCCTTGACTACCCCGCGAGCGATCAACGGCTCGAAGCTCCCACTCTCAGCTCGAGTGAAGGAAGTAATACTTAATGACATTTGGAGATTGAATGAGGTGTCTTTGGATATTATCAGGTTCCTTGAACCACCAGGGTATACACCCCAGTCTTCCCTTCCAGATCATTTGGAATGGTTAGCGAGCCCTACCAACCGCTATACCAATATTTTAGCCTATAACATATTGAGACCTCCATTACCAGAAGTTCCATGGTATAAGCTGGTTTGGTCTAAATATAGTAAACCCCGCTGCTCCTTTACATTATGGTTAGCCTTCCTACAAAAGTTGCAAACCAGGGACAAATTGCCCTCCCTCTACACTCCCAATCACTGTTCTCTGTGCCTTGCAGTTAATGAATCCATAGATCATCTATTCTTTGCCTGCCCCTTTTCTAAATGGATTTGAGACCAATGCCTTACCTTCTTCCAATTGCCAATCCTTAATCTTTCTAACCTTTCAACCATTTCCTCTTGGTATAGAAGTTCTTCTAGTACCAGGTTCTCGACCTTACCTTATCTCCCCCTATTCTGTCTACCACTGTTTACCTCATCTGGCAGGAACGTAATGCAAGAACCTTCAGGAATGAAGTGTTGGGTACCGATCCTGAGGCCCGTCTGAACAGTACTGGACCCCGTTACCGAGAGCCCAACTCATTCGGAACGGAAACATAATCGTGGGCCGCTGGGCCCGAATCCCGACTCCCAAGGCAATGCCCCAGGGTGCTCTGTCGGGACGCACCAAGAAATA
>JANZLX010000008.1:21525461-21540222 GCA_025531955.1 Erythroxylum orinocense
CTTGTAAGTGAAAATGTTTCTGAATAAAAGTGGGCCCAAATTTTTTATTATTGATTTTCGCGTACGTTTGAAAAAAATAATTATACTGATTTTTTGATTGACTAAGTGATCTAGCATGCCACCCTCGCGGGGCACAGACTCTGATATCACCATCGATGTCGAGTTCAGGTCTTGCGGGAGTGGGGTGCTACAGTACCTTTCGAGCATTCAGATGGCTGCATATGAAGCATTGTATAGGCGGAGATGTAAAACTCCGATATGTTGGGATGAAGAAGGAGAAAGGAAACTGATAGGGCCCGAGTTAATTCAAATGACAGTTGATAAGGTTAATCTAGTTAAACAACGACTTAAGGTAGCACAAGATAGAATAAAGAGTTATACTGATGCATACCGAAAGGAGATGGAGTATGAGGTCGGTGAGAAAGTCTTTCTTAAGATATATCCTTGGAAAGGAGTCACGAGGTTTAGCAAGAAAGGCAAGTTGAGCCCGAGATATGTGGGCCCATATGAGATTGTAGAGAGGATTGGACCCCTAGCCTATAGGTTGGCGCTACCACCAGAATTGTTGCAGATACATGACGTCTTTCATGTATCCATGTTGAGGAGGTATAGATTGGATCCATCCCACATCATTCAGACCACTGAGGTTCAATTAAGAGATGATCTGAGTTGTGAGGAGATTCCAGTAGAGATCTTGGACATCAAATAAAAGATCCTCGAGAACAAGACGGTTTAACTGGTCAAAGTCCTGTGAAGAAATCACTCAGTTGAAGCAGCCACATGGGAGCCCATGGAGGCCATAAGTGAAAAGTATCCACACCTTTTCAATAACTCAGGTAAGAATTTCGAGGACGAAATTTTCTTAAGAGGGGGAGGAATGTTGGCCCTTAAAAATTTTCCTTACTATAAGCATGACTATATTTATTTTAGGGTTTTTGCTAGAGTAGCCATGTTGGAATTAATTAGCTTGTTAATGTGGGTAAGATAATATGGCATGGGCTAAAGGCCTTGAACTATTAAAGTAGTGGGAGAGTGTAAGGCCAATTTTGACAAGTCATGTAAGTTTAAAAATCGTAAGGCATTAAAGTAAGGGCAAAAAGGGACTTTATGCAATCATTAATGGTGTAAAAGAGAAGAAAATGAGGTGTCTTACATCTGGAAGAGAGAGAAAATGAAATTGAAGAAAAAAGAGAGAGAGAGTTTCGTGAGTTTAGAGGAAGAAAGAAGAGCAAGCTAGGTCTTGATTTTTCTTAGACTTCAAGAGGGTTTTGAGAGTGAGTAAGAAGGGAAAAAGGTAAAGGAAGATAAGAGCTTTCTTTTGAACCAAGCATTTCTTCATTTGGTGAAGATTTGAGGTAAGAGCCTTTTAAGGCTTTAGATTTTTGGAAAAGTTTTGGTGTCAAGAGCTTACTAACTGCATAGGTTTAAGTGTTCTAAGATCATTTTATACATTAGTGTCTTTAGGTTCTCATTTGGAAATTCCTTGATTTTAGGAATTGTATTTATGTTAAAAAGGGAATCTAAAAGGGCAAGAGGAAATGCATTTTTGAACAAGCCATAGTCAAGGACTTCAAGGTGAGTTTCACTTCTATAGTTAGGTGATAAGCTAATAAACGTTTCTGTCAATAAATGACATAAATTAATTTTGGAACTACCTTATTCATATGCATTTAATACCTATATGCTTATACATGATTTGTGTGATGATTTATGGGAAATTGTGTTTAAAATGATTCTTTGAAATGATGCATGATATGAAATCATACCTTTGGAAATGGTTTTTAAGATATAACAAGCATATGAAAAGCAAGTTTCCAAGAAAAGTACCATTGTGGGCAGCAAGTTTACAAGATTTTGAAATTTATGTATTATGTGGGTTTGTGGTAGTCCCTCAAGAACCGTCACGTGGACGTTGATCCAAGTATAGGCTTCTCTCGCCTGCCTGCTAGTGGCATGGAGCTCCCTCAAGGACTCCCTCAAGAATTTACGACTACACAGGACCATTTCATTGGAAATGTGTAGTGCGTCATGTTTTGGACTTACCCAAATCATTTGATTTGTTTATGTGTTCATCACAAGTTGATAAGAGTAATGCATTCATGATTTGCATACACATAAATTTCTGCATTGAAAATGTTTCAAAAATTTCTTTACTTGTTACGAACTATAAAATTGTTACCCACGGGCTTTAAGCTCACCCCCACTTTCTTCCTCACAAATAGGTGATGAGCAAAAGATTTGAGTAGTCAAGGGCTAAGGCATCACGCTGCTTTTGAAATGTTTTTGTATTTTTAAGCTAATCTTGTAAACCAAGGCTTTAGTTGCATTTTGAGAAATTATTGTTTTACAAAATTTTTTATTTTGGACTATGTTGTAAAGTGGCTTGAAATGCCCACTGAAGCGTTGAAAAACAGTTATTTTAATGCAATCAAATGCATATACATTATGTTTGTTTATGGCTTTTCAATTTCCAACAATGTTATATTCAATCTTTTTCAGAAGGGTAGGAATTGTGTTCTGTATTTAAGGGAAAATCTAGAATGATCTAGGTAGAACTGGTAAAAAGTGCCTTTTGGAAGTTGTAGATGATCTTTCCAGTTTTCCAATGATATAAAGTTTGTAATTTTTGGACCTCCAAGTCGAAAGATATGATCCTTATGAGGGGAGATGCTCTGGAGAGTGTAGAAAGTGATTTAGAATTGTCTTAGTTTGACGACTCTATCGTCTTAGTTTGACTTCTCTATCGTCTTAATTTGACTTCCTTATCGGCTTAGTTCGACGACTCTATCGTCTTAGTTTGACGATTCTATTGTCCTAGTTTGACTTCTCTATCGTCTTAGTTTGACTTCTCTGTCGTCTTAGTTTGACGACTCTATCGTCTTAGTTTGAGGATTCTATCATCTTAGTTTGGCTTCTGCTTCATCTTAGAATTTGTTCCGTCTTATAATTCACTTCGTCTTAGTTTCCGCTTCGTCTTAGTTTCCGCTTTATCTTAGTTTCTGCTTCGTCTTAGTTTCTGCTCCGTCTTAGTTTCTGCTCCGTCTTAGAATTCGTTCCGTCTTAGAATTTGCTTCATCTTAGTTTCCACTTCGTCTTATTTTCTGCTTCGGCTTAGTTTCCGCCCTGTCTTAGTTTCTGCTTCGTCTTGTTTCCGCTCCGTCTTAGTTTCTGCTTCGTTTTAGTTTCCTCTTCATCTTAGTTTCCGCTCTGTCTTAGTTTCTGCTTCGTCTTAATTTTCGCTCCATCTTAGTTTCTGCTTCGTCTTAGTTTCCGCTTCATCTTTGTTTTTGCTCTGTGTTAGTTTATGCTCCATCTTAGTTTATGCTTCGTCTTAGAATTTGTTTTGTCTTAGAATTCGCTACGTCTTAATTTCTGCTGCGTCTTAGTTTCTATTTCGTCTTAATGTCTTCTGTTTCATTTTTTATCCTTTTAAAGAACGAATCTCGCTTCGAGTTCTTCATGAAAGTGGTAGATCTCAAAGTCTTCTTTCAAACCATCTAAAGACGAAGTCCATTTATAGGGGGAGATATGGTAGTTGCACCAAGATAGGTACAAATTGAATTGATGGTATAAACATGTTCAATTCTTTTGGTTGTAACTTCCTCATCCGACCTCCAATGAAGTGATTCTTGAAGCAACGGATTCCTAACATCCTTTTCTGTCTCTCCATAAAAGCCTGTATCTTTTGGGAGTTGTTTTGAGAAAGTTTTCCCTAAAGTAAGTGAGACGTCAGCTGAGAGAGCATGATTAAGGTGTTAACCCGCTTTAGCTTTTTAAGTATATCTTCAGCTGTAGAACTCCGATTTGAGATGATTCCTGTTTCAAAAAAAAAAAACTAAAGACGTGGAGCTACAATTTCTTTGAAGAAGGCTAGTTGTAATTCGGGTGATTGATTGGTATGGGCATACCAACCTGGTGGAATAATGACAAGTAACCTTTGGGGTAATAAGTTCAAGGCTCATGACTCCAGATATTGGGCTCCGGAAACGGGATACAACACCTAGAGCGCAACCTTTAATTCCTAGTACAATGCAATCAAGAGATGCGACTCATAATGTCGATATGACAATAGCTAAATGGTGGTATGATACAGGTTAATCATTCAATACTTCTCAGTCTTATTATTATCAACCTATGATGAATGCAATAGCCTCTTATGGTTTGGGATACAAAGGTCCTTCGATTAATGACGTAAGAGATAAACTTTTGAGTTGTTCTATTTCTGAAATTAGAAGTTATTTGGCAGAAAGAAGAGTGAATTGGGCTACTTATGGATGTTCAATCATGTGTGATGGTTGGAAGAATAAGAGACAGGAGCCTATTATTAATTTTTTGATTTATTCTACAAATGGCTCCATGTTTTTGAGATCTATTGATCCATCTGGCCTTATTAGGAATACTGAGACTTTATTTGCGATATTTGATAAAGTTGTGAATGAAGTAAGGCTAGAAAATATTGTTTAGTTTATTATTGATAATGATTCTGCTTATAAAGCGACGGGAAAAATGTTGCAGAATAAATATAATTCTTTTTTTGGACTTCTTGTGTTACACATTGTATTGACCTAATGCTGGAGAATATTGGAGATCCTAAGTATTTTTCTGTTATTGATGAGACTATGCAGAAAGCTAAAAAATTGGCCAAGCTCATCTATAATCGTGCATTGGTATTAAATTTAATGAGAAAGGAATTTACCAATGGTAAGAATTGGTGTCATCCTACTGTGATAAGATTTGCAACAAATTTCTTATCACTTCAGTCTTTTGATACGATGCAAAAAGAGTTAAGACAAATGTTTACAAGTGTTAAATGGATTGTATCTCAGCATGCTAGTTCTAATGTTGGGGTGGAGGTTTGTAAAATTATACTAGAAGATAGAGAATGTTGGTCTCAATGTCAATTTGTTGCCCGAGTTTGTGAGCTTTTGATGAGGGTGCTTCGCTTGACTGATAGTGAAAAAAAGCCAACAATAGATTATTTTTTGATGCCATGGAGAAAGCGACAGAAGTAATCAAGGCCAGTATGAAACATAGGTCTTCGTTGTACACCATATCTTTCAATCATTAATGAGAGAAGGAAAAGACAACTTTCTTCTCTGTTGTTTGCAGCTGTGACGTTTTTGAATCCTAGTGTCTATTTTAAACTGGATCTTACTAAGCAAACTGAAGTTAATAGAGAAATGCTTTTAACTATTACAACAATTGTTAGCATTAATGCGATACAAGATCTCTTAAGCTCACAAATAAAGCCTTTTAAGTTATCTTATGGGAATTTTGGAATCTCAATTGCTATTCGACAAAGAGGAAAACTTTTTCTAAGTATTAGTTGTTTTCTTTTTCTTATTTGTTGAAATTAATTGTCACTTTATTTTGTTTATAATGCTACTTTTGTTATCTTACGATTTACAGCTTTTTGGTGGGATCAATTTGGAAATAGTGTTCCAGAATTGAAAAGGTTTGCAATTCAGATTTTAAGTCAATGTGTGAGTGCAACAGACTGTGACGAAACTAGAGCACATTTGAATTTATCCACTCTAAAAAAAGGAATAGATTGGAGCATAAGAGGTTGAATGACTTGGTTTTTGTTCGTTACACTTCAAAGCTTCAGGAAAAATATGTTATTATCATTATTAATTTCGATATAATTTTCTAATAATTAAATTTTATTGTTTATTAGGAGTCTTAATAACACAAGTAGTTCAATTGATCCAATTTCCATTAATAATATTGATCACTTGGCATATTGAGTTTTTTAAGAACCGAATTTGGTAGATGTCAATCACTTGGAAGATAATCTTGGATGGGAAAGTTTTGACATGTCATTTGGTGCATTAAATTTGAATGATAATGATGATGAAGCTCCTCTCAATGATGAGGATTTTGTATCAAATGATAACTGAAGTTAGTGTAGTTATAGTGAGTATCCTTCCGTAGACGATTGAATTTTGTTCCAAGTTTTTATTTTTTCTCTTCTTTTAATTTTACGTATATTTTTAATGCTATATATGTAATGTAATTGTAAATGTTTTTGTTTCAAGTTTAACTTCTACTTGATTGTTTCCTCATCATGAACTCTTATTGTAAATTGTAATAGTTTGCGAATTAAGGATATTTATTTTTCTTTTTATTAGATGTTATGATGTAATTATTATTTATTATATGATGAAATCATATTATTATAATACTTTAAATATTTTGTATTGTTCTTAATTTTATATTTGTATGATGATGATTGTATTTTTTCATATTAATTGTGGTTATTATTTATATGTAAAATATTTCAAAATTATTATTATTTGATATTAATTGTGATTATTATTTATTATTATGATTTTTGAAGACATGATTGATGTAAACTTATAAAGTATACAGTACGACTGTACAATATACCAATAGAATATTTTGCAAATTTTAAAAAAATTCAGGGACTATTTTATAAATTTAAAAAATTACTGAAACAGTACCCGGTATTGACCGGTACCAACATAGTGCTGTACCAGAATCCAATCCGATATCAAGTCTAATACGGTATTTGCAACTTTGATTTTACTAATTAACTCCAATTAATTTCTTCGGTACCACTGTGGGATATACAAATCCAAGCTTCATCATTTAGGGTCATCTGAAGGAAGCTACTTTAAATTTTTGAAAATTTTAGTTATAACAAGATTTAGAGTCAACAAATTTTGGAGACAGAAGCTGGAGGGGTCAATGGGTCATCAGTTAAGAGTCATCAGAAGCAGACTATGGTAAGTGCATGAAAATTTAAAGTCGATAAATTTCAGGACAGAAAATGAAAGGTTATTATTTATAACATCCGAAGCAAATTGTGGTAAATGCTTGAAAATTTTAGTTATAATAAGATTTTAGAGTCGAAAAACTTTAGGACATAAGATATTGAAGTTACTAATCCGTGCAAGACCACTGGGACTTTATCTTCAACATTTTATCCACTCCACAGTCTTCTTCTTTCCCATGAAAGGCTGTGGCTTTGATTATGAATACCATCCTATCATTAAACCCCACAAAACCCCCTATAATTCACATTAAAATCAACCCAAAGAGGGATTGGAACAGCATTCTCAAAAACCAAGCGAGACTTGGAAATGACTCTGCCATTCTTTCTGCGTATGCTCACATGGAATCTCTTGGCATAACTCCTGATAAAGCTACTCTGCCTCTTGTTTTCAAGGCTTGCGGGAGGTTAAATGACGTTGAGTTTGGCAAGAGAGTACATGCCAGTCTTGAGGGTACTGGTTTGGTTGAAGATGTCCGTGTTGGCAGCTCTATCCTTGATTTTTATTGCAAATGTGGGTTTTATGAAGAAGGTAGAACAGTGTTTGATAAACTGAATGAGAGAGATTTGGTCTCGTGGAATGCCATGTTAGCTGGATGTGTGAGTTGCCATTGCTATGATGAGACAATTGTTTTGTTTAGAAGGATGCAAGAGGAAGGATGGAAACCCAATTCGCGGACTTTGGTCGCAATGATTCTGGCAGCTGAAGGGGTCTTAGAACTGAGATTAGGACAGGAAATTCATGGTTATTGCTTGAGAAATGGGTTCTTTGATTTGTATCCACATGTGGGCACTGTCTTGATTGGCTTCTATTTCAAATTTGATGCTAGACTTTCGACTTCTGTCTTCCATTCAATGGTTGTTAAGAGTTCCTTGAGTTGGAATGCAATGATTAGCGGTTATTTTGAAGCAGGGAGGCTGTTGGAAGCGTTGTTGGTTTTTGTTTGGATGCTTAAGGATGGGGTCACGTTTGATTTGGTCACCATATTGATTGTCATTCAGATCTGTGGGGTAATTGGGTCTCTCAAACTGGGCAGGCAAATTCATGTGATGGCTATCAAGGTTGGCTACGGCAATGACTTGTTCATAGTGAATTCGTTGCTGAATATGTATAGTTACTGTGGAAGTTTAGATTTGGCATTTAAGCTATTTAATAATATCCCCTTTCGTGATGTTGCCTTGTGGAATTCCATGTTAGCTTCATATATTGAACATGGCTGTTATGAGGAAGCCACTGGCTTATTTATTAGGATGCAAACAGAAATGAGAATAGATGAGAGAACTATTGTGATTATGCTATCTTTATGTGCAGAATTAGATGATGGATTGATGAAGTGTAAAAGCTTGCATGCTTATTCGTACAAGTATTGGATGAAGATGGATGTTGCTCTTGGAAATGCATTATTGAGCATATATGCAGATCTTAATCGTGTCGAAGATGCACAGAAGGTTTTTGGTCAGATTAATAAGTTAGACATCATTTCATATAACACTATGATTTTGGCACTTGCCAGTAGCAATCTTATTAGTCAGGCGTGGGAACTCCGTGAAATGATGCAAGAATGCGAAATTGAGCCAAACTCTCATACAATGATAGCACTCCTTGCAAGTTGTGGCGATGAAAGCTATCTAGGTACCGGGCGATCTATCCACAGTTTAGTAATAAAACATGGTTTTGATTTTAATTTATCATTGGTCACTGCACTGACAGATATGTACATGAATTGTGGTGATGAAGCGACTGCTAGAGATCTGTTTGAAACCTGTCCAGATAAAGACGTGATCTCATGGAATGCGATGATTGCAAGTTATATTGAGCAAAACCGAACTGATGAAGCTATTTTACTTTTTAGCCGTATGATTTCCCAAGTAGAACCTAACTTGGTCACCGTTTTAAACATTCTGTCATGTTGTACCGATCTTGCCAATCTGCCTGAAGGCCAAGGTTTGCACGCTTACGCAACACGGAGATTTTCTTCATCCACTTCCAACTTGTCTCTCAACAATGCTTTGATAACAATGTACACAAGATGTGGTAGTGTGCACAACGCTGAAAAGATCTTTAAAACCTTGAAAAGGAGAAATATCATCTCATGGAATGCAATGATAACTGGCTATAGTACGAACGGTTGTAGTTATGATGCTATTCTTGCCTTCAAACAGATGTTAGAAGATGGTTTCCAACCAAACCGGATATCTTTTTTGTCTGTACTATCTGCCTGCCGCCATGCAGGTTTAATAGAAAAGGGTATAGAGATCTTTCGTTCCATGCTTTCAGATTTTAGGATCAGCCCCCAGATGGCACATTATGGTTGTGTAGTGGATCTACTTGGTCGAGGTGGTTGTTTGGATGAAGCATGGGAGTTTATCAATTCTATGCCTATTGAACCAGATGCATCAGTTTTAAGGGCTCTGCTAAGTGCTTGTCGACTTCGTGCTAACACCAAGCTAGCTGCAGTCATTTTTGAAAAGCTTGTGGAATTAGAACCCGCCAATGTGGGGAACTACGTGCTACTATCTAATATATATGCTGCAGCAGGTCATTGGTCAGAGGTTAGACTAATAAGAACATGGCTGAAAGAAAAGGGCATGAGAAAGTCTCCTGGAATCAGTTGGATCATCATTAGAGGTCAGGTTCACTCTTTTGCTTCAGGAGATACATCACACCCAAGTTCTGAGAAGATATATACAAACTTAAGTTCGTTAATGGCACTTGTTAGAGAATGTGGATATGCTATTGATGTACATTTGTTATTTCATGATGAAGAGGATTAGATTGCAATTCACCACCAGAAAAGCTCATGCTACTTTTGGACTCATCAGCTTGGACGTGCAGCGCAACATTTAATCAGAAGAAAGTTGGTTTCCAAGAGGACCAAATCATTAACCAGGTTCTCGAGGAAGGACAAATAAATCCAAGAGGATGTGAATATTTATAAACACAAAATAGTATAGCCTTATAGTCTATTGTAATAGTATTCATGCCTTCAACTTGTAATCAGGATGCCATAGAACCTTGTAAATTATTTTTTTCTTTGGACTTCCTTCCATAGTTTAACTCTAAACGAACTTTACTCAGGTTTTTATCTTTCTGCCCCATCCATAGAACTCAATAAATGACCGTCTGGTTATATTTTAATGAACCAATGAGTTTGTTGAAGACGGCCGATACTTTTATTCTAGCATATTGATGACCAAGAAGTTGGTAATATTACCATTAGAATAGATCAGAAAATAAACTGTTGGGTTTGGCACAAAGTGTGCATTAGAATTAAAAAAAGGAATTCTCATAAGAACTTGGTGAAATATGTTATAGTATGAAAGTTTACGTTTCTAAATTACATTATGTAATGAAAGACAGCAGAAACAGCAGCGTATATTGTTGGTCAAGTTCAACATTTAACAACGATGGGAACTTGAGATAATAAAACATTATGCAGACAATAAATGAAGACCTAAGGAATTCTTCAGAAGACCCTTTTGGAAGCTTAATGATTCAGGACCAAGCATAGTTCTAATCCAAGAAAATGAAGAAGCTAAAAACCTCAACTTAGATGGTACGCACTATTCCCTTTTGTACCCTTTGGCTTGTGTTTTAAACTGCTGAACTACTAACGCTTCATTTATTTGAGGAGCAACTAACAAGACATCACTTTGGACTGCTTGTCCCAAATCCACAGGACTAGGAGACTTTTGAGTGACATAAAGGAGAGTTTGTATGAAAAGGAGTTGATTATTATAAACTTTTAAGCAAGTGTGGTTTATATATAGCAACAATCGAATGCACATGGTGTTGTTAGTGTTTGTTCATCTCTTCCTTCCAAAAACCAAACTCGATTGAAGAGCACAAACTTTGTAACCAAGTCTAGAGTGGCGTCAAATCAGGTAACATGATAAGCTTGGAGAGCTCCATAAAATAGGCAGTAGGTTCCATGTCACATCTCTTTTTTTTATCATCCTCTTCTTAACAAAGATTGTAAGAATTCAGATAAATTAATAAAAGCTTTCCACTTCCTGTACTTATCGGGATCCACTTCAACGTAGACTTGCAGAAAAATAGATGAAAAGATGTGTACAGTTGCAAAGTGAAGCAAGCTGTCCACGAAGAATATAATAAAATTGGATCGTCTTCATGAATAACCAAAAAAAGAAAAGGAATTCCTTACATTATCAAAGTTCAACCCCGTGACAGGACGATTCAATCTCACTTGTTACAAACAAATAAATGAACGAAGAAAAGAAACCACATCCAAGTCATACATGACCTGTTGTTGAACAAGACAGTTGAAGAGATTTTGACAGTAATAATGACAACTTTGGGCCAAATTATGCCATGATCCTCCTTATTTATCAAAAATATTAAAAGAAAGGTTATCAGAAAAAAAAAATGGTACAAGAAAAAATCTCCTTAGTCCTTCCAGTTACCAATTAGTGACTGTCTCAAACTTGGTTAAGCTCTTTTGTTTCACTGAGCAAGAATCTGATCAAGCTGTAAACCATCAAGCCAGGCTTGCAATGGCATATCACCCTGCGTTTTAGTTTTTGAACCCATAATTTCTTTTGTCTCACCTGGTGGTTCCTTCAAGACTGATTGAACCCATGAAACATCAGGTTCCTCTGCAAGTCTTATTGAGCATTGCTGGTGTAAGTTATCCCATTCATTTACTTGAACAGGCCAGTTTGAACTACCATTGCCGCATTCCTGCTTTGGCCATGAATCCTCATTGTTGGATCTAAGATGATGACAGAGGCTGAAAGCGTTATCCCATGAGCTTAGGCCAGTAGACTGTTGTTGACCAAGAAAAGGTGACACGCAGTTCACTGGTGATACGGGCTCGCTTGTCTGTGGAATCCTCCTTGGAGAAGAAGGACCAATTGGAGCTTGCAAAGAAGGATGATCATTAGCGTTCTTTGGAGAGAGAACAGTTTTCTTTAATGGATTAAGCGTGTTGCGCTGTTGATGAGGTTGACTAAGAACTGCCAATTTGTAGGAGGGGGAGCAAGCAGACAACTTTGCAGAGGAAGACTTGTCCGAATTTGCGATTGAACAAGCAGAACGATTTGGAGAGTTGGTGCCAAAATTTGGCTGAGATGCATAGGAGGTTTCGTTGAGGAACTGCTTCTGATGCAACTCAAAATCTTCTAACGCATTGAGCTCCTCGGTAGGAACATCTCTTGCATTAAGTGAAGTTCTCAGGCGGCTTGCTTGAGGATGATTGCTCTGAACATTAAAATTTGAGACACTTTGCTGCTGCCAAGCCATGGTTGAATAAGAAACACTGTCTGAAGGAGGCATCGGTGGTGGAGGAGTCGGGGAAGGAGGAAGTGTAGTGACTGCCATGTTAGATCCAGGAAACATGGTTGAGACTGGGGAGTAATCTATGGCGGGAGGTCGAGGTGATGGCAGCGCAGTCGCATAAAGAGGTCTCAGTTCTTTAGGCGCATGGGCAAAGAAGCACACATAGCGTTTACATTTCGTGCCATCCTTGCAAAATCTTGTTCTGTATTGGGCAGGGTGTAGCCAACACTCGAAAATTCCATGAGCATACTCACACATATCTCCACGCCTACACGCTCCTTTTCTATAATCCGGACATGGAACAGAACTATAATTGAACTTCCTAGGGTCTCTTCTCCTTGCATTCTCTCCTGGATGAACAAAGGGGCACTCGGTCCAGTCATGAGAATAGGCACGAGAACAAGGGAGGACCTTGAACGAGAACATCCGAAACTCGTCAGTAGTGAATGCGTGGTCAGTAGTATCAGCAGAGAAAGGATCAACTGGTAGTTCTTTCTCAGCTGAAGAAAGAATGCTTATATTGAAAGGCTGACAGGCAGCTGAGGTACTACTACAATCCAGGCCATCTTCTGATGACAATGAGGTAGGCAATGAAATGGAACTCAAACTATCAACTGAAGCATGTAGGTCTCCTTCACAGCCAGAAACATGGTCACTTCTCAAAAGCTTTTCAAGTGCTGTTTTCAAGCTGGGAAATTTCGGAGGAGCAACAACAACATCAACTGGATGATGCCCGTTAGCGTTAACAGCATTCGGATCGGCACCAGCGAGTAAAAGCATCTTTACAACACTGACAGCATTAATGGATCCACCAGAAGCAGCACAATGAAGGGCCGTGCTCTTATCAGTCCCGCAAGAGAAATTTGCGTCCATCTCAGGCAAGAGAAGGATCAGTCTCACCACATCAATGCTTCCATATTTGGCAGCAATCATTAACGGTGTTCTTTGCTCCAGAATCATCTTTTTAGACAACATGTCACGACCATACCAGAATCCGACGTCTCTAATCTCAAATTCCTCGCATATAGATCGTTTCAAGCCCTCAACATCATTATCGGCAGCCAACTCAAGCAACAAGGAGAAAGAATGTTTCTTCTCTAGATAACCAATTGGACTAGTCATTTCTTCAGTTAAAGAATTGCTTTCTGGGGTAGACATGGAAACAGGTGCCTGTGACATGAACTTATCAACGCATCCACACATTCTTTAATGAACTGCAGATCATTACGAGAAAAATAGAGTAGGGAAGCAAAAGATGACAAACACAAGGAAACACAAATAAGGATCAAACACAAATCTAAATTCCAGAAACTCTCTCACGCCTAATACTAACTACGTCAAACAAAGATGACCCTTTTAAGAACTTGAATTAAAGAGAAAAAGGAGTGGGAAGAATGAGGAAAAGTGACTCTCAGAAGCATTTAAGTCCAAAAAAGAGTACTGCTGTACGAGGCTTAAGGCGACTCGAGAGAAGAAAAATTGAAAGATAATGGTAATGGTATCCGTGATTTTCATTTATGTGTAAGGACTGCAACTTCTATACAGGGGAGGGAAATCTCTCCGGAGACTTTGATGTGTCAAATGCGGAAACTCCGAGAAAAGTAGGAATCAAGAACCAAAACTAGCTTATACTAGTTTATTTCTACGTAATGCAATTCCTTTAAAGATACAATAAAGGTGAGAACCATAGGGAAACAAACATACCGAATTTAGTCCAAGCAGAGGAAAAAACAAAAACTCCACCGTCTCCAAGCACTTTCCATATACTATATTTCTATCAAAAGCTAAGAAAGGCAAACTTTCTAATTCTTGAAAACCAATTTTCGCAAAGAAAGATAAGAACAACTACATTTGTTTCAGTCTCCTTACCCGCTGAAGATCTTAAAAGGTTCTTTTGTTTGCATTTCCCGCATATTGTCGTGAGACAGTCAGGAAAGTCGACCAAAACTTGAGACTACAAAGGAAAAGCACGTACCCATCTTTTTGAACCCAACATCAGAAAATGTTAGAAACTGAAGTGCTTTAAGCTAGAATTAATGAAAGACTGCAGTTAGGATTAAGAATCAAGTGTTAGTTACCACTCCTGACTGTTGATATTACTTCTGTAATGTCTACATTGTTGCATCATCTGTTATGTCCAGGGAAATTGGAAAGGCATGAACAAGTAATGCACATACAGTGACGGAACTCTAACTGACAAGTCCTGCTTCTATTGCTGTACCATAACAACTTGGAACAGACTGATAAACTGTAGAATTGTAGCAGCTATTTTCAGGTCATATTTGTGTACAAACATGAAGTCCCTTTGTACCTGATCTTTTGTGTACTCCTATGAGATTGAGTTTCAACATATTTCATTTCATTTTTCAAAAAAAAAAAGCTATAATATTAGAATCAAGGTTTGGCTAACAAGTTTCTCTGCAAGATAGATATTTGGGGGATGTCCACTAAGTCAGCATCCTATCCTGGTGAGCAAAAGTACTAAAATCCCTTATCAGATATTTGGAGGTGCGTCTCTTTTTCAGATTAGGAGAAGAATACTTATCTTTGAATCGAAGAATGAGATTCCTTGTATGGTTCCTATCGTATCTTGTTAGGAATTTATACCTTCCAAACCCACACCCAAGGATATTTAATAGACAAAAATATCAGAAAATAACAACACA
>JANZLX010000008.1:21554364-21567068 GCA_025531955.1 Erythroxylum orinocense
ACTGTTATTTGTGCCTTACTGTATGGTACTTAGTGTAAAGTGTTTTGGAACATGTACAGACTGAAAATACTGACAGTGTGTAAATTACTGAGTTTTGAGTAAATGAAATGAAATACAGCTTGATTTTAAAAAGTTACCAATTTCTTATTATTGTTTTATTATTATGATGCCATGGGAAGTTTAGTGGTGGTTGTCAATAGTGGTCTCTTATCGTATGGTATGTACCGGAATGATGTACGGGAGTTCCGGTGGGTACTCTAGGGTAAGGGGGCGCTACACTCAAAGTTATAAACAAGAAGTGAACTTGCTACTACATCTAGTGAGTCTTGAGCCTCCTACCTAGACATAGCATAGACCCAATCCTGGGACTGTGATTGGCTGCCCCGCCCCTCAGTCCTCCTAGAAAAACTCCAGAACTCACTCTGCCTCTACATCGACCTCCCTGTCCAGATCCACCACGTCTGCTCTGCTGGACCATAGCATCACTCTCAAATCTCCCACTCACACCAGATTGGGCTCTCAAAGTAGCAAGAAAATCTCTGATCTGATGGTCTATGGAGCCGCATTAGGCCTCTTCCCTTTGGACCTTTGCCCAGTCTCTGCTCGGCGCTCCCTCAATAACTGCTTGATCCTGAATAGAACCAACTCTCAGCTTAGTGAAACTGCCTAGGTTTGAGATGGCCAACCTTGTATTGATTTCCATCTTAAGGCTATCCTCCAACCTCCTACACTTGTCTTCTTCTGTAGGAATCAGAGCAGTAACATAACCCATCAGCTCATTAAATCGAATCTCATATTCAGCTACTGACATCCTACCCTGCTTCAATTCCAGGAACTCTTTCATCTTCCTGTCCAAGTAGATCTTAGGCATATAATTATCTCTGAAGACCCTCAGAAAGTCTTCCACCACCTAAATGATGGGCCCTATAATAATGAAACTATGTAGTCAAACCTCTCGTCTAGCTCGTAATCCATCTGGTACCCTTTCTGTCCTCTCAAACCATCCCTAAGTTTCAGCAGGGTCTGTGCTGCCATAAAAGTCCACAGCTCCCTGCTTTTGCAGCCTATCATACCTCCTCTCCATTCTCTCAAGAACTTTAGAAGGCATCTCCTCTGATCGAGGCACCGAGGACTCCCTACTGGCTCCTATCGATCCTTGGTCAGTTGGTTGATCAATCTGATCACCTAGGGCGGATGACCTATAATAAACAACAATTTCAATCATTATTCACATTTCTCACGATAATTTATGCTTAACATTTCTATATGTCTCAACAGATGCCACCATGCTCTGATACCACCTAAATGTAACGCCCCCTTACTGCAGGGTACATACCGGGACGCCCAAAATTCATTCCGGTACATATCCTATAATAATGGTGCGCTACAATCGTTCACTACAATCTCTTCACATGGCATCATATCTTTATTATCTTATAAAGCATCATAAGAAAATCACAATATTTTAAAACCAACTAAACCTACATTATGTCTTTCAATCTTTCCTACATGTGCCTTATCAAAACCTAGTACAAAAGTACTACATGAAAGAGGAAAATATACAAAGTCTATCTAGTTTGTCCAAAAATCCCAGCTAACCGACCTTTGAGCCATGACTTCTCTTTCCAAATCACAATCTACCTGGCTGGCAGAGCCTCTCAGTAGTTAGATTTGTCTCTCGGTCTTGAAAAGAAAATGTTGCAAGTTTGGTGAGTTTTGCGAACTCAATGAGGTAACCATCATCAATGGTTCACTCAATTAATGCATCATAACAATTCACATAACATATAATTCACAACTTTACGTAGTTGAACACATATCACATTTACATGTAAGAGCAATTCAATTTGGCATTTCAACAATCCGTATACTTAAAAACATGCATATGAAATGCTCATGAGACAATTTTCTAATTATTACGTTGTTGTGACTGAGTGCCTGAACTGTCTTGTATCTATTTTGGATACCGGGCTCATTAATAAATGTCCCTTATCTGTAGTAGGATACAGGGCTCATTTTACATAGTGGCCCTTAGGCCCTTAATCACTGTTTGAGCTCGAAGCTCTTTTCACTTGTTGAGCTTTAAACTCTGATCGGTAGCCACTCAGGTCATAACTCCTATTATCTGATCATGCATTCATGTATGGAATGCATTTCACATTTTCAATCAATCATATCATAACACATTTTGTTCTTCACATTCACACTCATCATTAAAAACATAATTTTAAACAAACAATAATTGAGAGAAACATCTAGGTTACTCACTAGTTGCTCCCAAAGCTAATGCCTGGATGTTCAGACAATGTCTGGGGGTTAACATTCCAATTGCTCCGCTATATCAAACAACATACACATATATCACAATTTGTATAATCATAAGTGTTTAATAATGCACATGAATGAAAATGAAATACGTACAATGTATGTTCATGACAATCCCGAGTATCATTCAATCAATTTCATTACAAAATCATTCTCATAACCAAACTCATATAAGTATAATTTATACTTAGGCTTATGCCTCACTACAACCGTTAAAATCTCTATTCCTTTCTCATTGACTCACTTCAGAATTTTCCAAGTCATACTTTCAGGTCCACTATTCACATTTAATTAGAAAGTGTAACCGAAGTAATTTAGTCATACTCTCTTCTAGAAAAGTGTTCCTCTATGTCTTATGTTCCTATTGACACCAAAATCACTCAATTTGATTCAGTAATTTGGAAGATAAACCTCAAACATTTTCAAAATGTTCTTATTCAAAAATAGTTTACTATGGACAACTTCCATCCAGAAATTGAAAATCCTAGAGACCGAATCATAATTCGACTTTTTTTATATGATTTGTAGCCCTATTTCTCTAGTTTACTCCAAAATAAAAATCATCTTATTTGAAATCCTAAAGATCTAGATATAATCAAAATACTGAAGGGTGTTCAGTAAGATAATTCCTCTTTTCACTGTTCCAACAGATTCCACATTTTCATTTGATCAATCTTTTCCTAGTCAATTCAGAATGCTACCAATTTTTATGGAGACGTAGAAAATGTGTTAGGAACGTGTTTCGAGTGAACAGTCATAACTTTCTTTAGAGATATCAGATTAAGGTCTTCTTTGGACGGTTTCAAAGAGGACGTTAAGATCTACAACTTTCGTGAAGACCTTAAAAAGTGATTGTGTCATCTCGAGGGTCAAAATTAGAACAGACAATACAAAATGAATAGTTCCTAGAAGAAGTTTATGAACAGTTCACAAACGACATCATCACCAGATACGTCATCACCAGACGATATGATGTCATCACTAGACGATACATCTTCACCAGACGATATGACGTCATCACTAGATGATACAACTATACTCTTGCGCATCTCCACTTATAAGAACCATAACTTTCAACTCAGATGTCTAAAAATTTCATACTATATATCGTTGGAAAGATAAAAGAAAGATCTACAACTTCCATGAAGACAATTTTGTCGAAATCTATCTAAATCATTATAATTAATTCATGGAAGTTTAGATCAAAATTTAACTCTCTCCTACTATTCATTTCCAGAATTTTCAGACATCCAATTTTTTTCAAAATCCAACACTTCTTTTTTTATTCTAATCATTTCAACTCCATTTTGTTAAACTCATTCACCACAATTCGTACTACTCCTAAAAATGCAATATAACTAAGAACTATCAAAAAACCAAAAATTCATGGTTCATCCTATTCAAGCTCTATCACCTTTCCTTCATTTCAACAAATTTCCATATTCTTTATTTTCTTCTCAACCTTCACTTACACACTCCCATTTTAGACCATCATTTTACAGCTACTCTTCAACTCAAAAACCATTTTCTTGATCATCTCTAAGGAAAACACTTACTCATGTACCCACCGAAATATATATATTTACATGCACAATGAAGAAACAGAGCATGTCTCCTTCCTAAACTTTAATCTTCTGCACTAACCCTATGCACCATTTCATTGACATTTCTAACTTCAAAAATCATTTTCACATCACCTAATGACTAACAATCTTTCAAAAACTAAATTAACACTATAACCAAAATTTTCATCCTAACAACACAGTATTCATAAATATACGCGTAAATGTCATTTTCCATGTAGATGACAGTAATTCATCAAATTTATTTCATAAATCCCCAACTCTAAAGGATTTATTCACTACTTACTTGCTTAAAACTTCAAAATCTTCAATTATCTTCAAGCCTTAAACTCCATGCAAATCACGTATTTCACTGTGTACAATGATTAGCTTCTGGTTTTACTTAGGGTAGAAGACACAAATAGCAAAATGCGTTTTATATAAGAAAAGGAAAAACACAGAAATCCTAAATTCACCAAAATTCACAAATACAATATTTCCACTAATCAATAATATTTCCAATATAAATAAATTCAAAATTCCTAAAAATCACAACTCAACCCAATTATACCTGGAATTATTCATGAATGCATGTACAATTATTTTCACATGCAACAACTTCACTATTCATATGTATGTATATGACATTTTATGCATGAGCATGAAAAATGCATTTCTAAATCTCATTGATCACTCATATTTACTATTCTAACATTCTCGCAGGTAACGAGATGTTACACCTTGGCTTCTATGTGGCAACTTCAATTCTACCTTATATAGAATTGAAGCTGATGGAAACTTTAGTTTAAGGAATTTCTCAACCAACTTTCGTGACTGTGTGAGTAAATTGGATATTCTTGACCTTAAGGCCCACGACCACTTCTACATATGGAGTAATAAGCAATCTACTAGATGGGCTTTGAGGAAGAAATTGGATCGTACTATAGTGAATAGAGAATGGCTCACTAAGTTTCCTAATAGTGTCTCTACATTCATGGATCCTTTATTTTCTGATCATACACCTATGCAAATTGAGATTCTACTTCAACATTAAGGCCGAAGAGGTCCTTTCAAGTTTAAAATTTTTTTATTAGATGATGATGGCTTTTTTGAAACTCCTCAAAAGGGCCTAGAGGTTTCATTTTAAGGCATACACCAATTCAAGTATACCCAGAAGCTAAAAGCAATTAAGATGGAGATGAAATCTCTAACGAGCAAAAGAACCACACAACACAACAAGCTGTTACCACAACTAGAGTAGAATTGGAATCTATTCAGGCTAAGCTTGCTTTTGATCCTTCAAATCCTATCTTATTGAACACTGAGAAGACCTTCTGATGTCTTATTTATCCAAAGCCAGGGATCATGATAGTATAATGGAACAAAGAGCTAAGGTCCATTGGCTAATCAAAGGAGAAAGGTGCTCTAAATTCTTCTTTAACTCCATTTTAGACAGAAGGAATTCTAAAAGGATGTTTTTTCTCAAGTTACAAGATGGAGTTGAAATCTCCCATAAGAAGACCTCTTAAAGGAAGCTGAGAGATACTTTAAGAGCCTTTATGGTTCTACCCATTCTCAGGCCACTCCTACCCTTTTTTGTTCCATCATTCATAGTTAGATCTCACAGGAACAAGCTGCAACACTCATTAAACCAGTAGAGGATAGAGAAATCGAGGGGGTTGTGTTCCAAATGTAGCCTAATAAAGCTCCTAGACCTGATGGATTTAATGGGTATTTCTTTTAAAAAACCTGGCAAGACACTAGCCCTATGATTAAGACTACCATTCTAGAATTATTTTCTCTACGGGTGTGCTTCTTAAAGAGATTAAAAAAACTCATATTTATTTGATTCCTAAATCCTCATATTCTTCTCATTGAATGATTACAGGCCTATTGCATGCACCAATTTCCTCTACAAGGTAATCTTTAAAATTCGAGCAATTAGGTTGAAGTCAATACTGGATTGCCTGATCTCAAATAATCAAAGTGTCTTCTTACATGGAAGATGGATTGGGGATAATATCTCCATTGTCCAAGAATTGATGAAAGGGTATCAGAGAAAGAATAGTCCTCCTAATTGTATCATTAAAGTGGACATCAAGAAAGCATTTGATCATGTAGAATGGAATTTTATCGTACAGATCCTTAGTCTTTTGGGTTATCGTCACAATTTTGTGAAATTGGTTGAGGCTTGTATAACCACTCCATCATACTCCATTCTGGTTAATGAAAGGCCAACTGATCTCTTTAAGAGTGCAAGAGGCCTTAAACATGGTGATCCTATCTCTCCTTATCTCTTTGTCATATGCATGGAAGTCTTAACACAATTGATTATGCAAAAGGTGAGAACAAGTAAGGACTTCAAATATCACAATAAATGTAAAAGGGTAGGGCTTATCAACTTATGCTTTGCGGATGACCTATTGCTTTTTTTCAAGGCCCATGGTAAATCTATTAAATTACTCATCTTGACACTATCTTTGTTTAAAGATATTTCAGGATTAACTGTTAACTTTACAAAAATCCATTTCATCCTAGCTAATAATGCCACTACGATGAAAGGTTGTATCTTTACAATTATAGGGATGTGTAGGAAGCAAGCTCCTCTAACTTATCCGGGTCGTCTGATTACCACTAAAAGGATACAATTCTCTGAATGCTTCTGTTTGATAGAAAAAATACAGAGAAGATTGAGTAGGAGGACTAATAAGATTCTGTCTTTTGGTGGAAAATTGCAACTTATTAAATCTATACTCAATTCCCTTCATATCTACTGGTGCTCTAACTTCTCACTTGCTAAAGGAGTTATCAAAACCATCGAGAAGCTATTTAGAAGATTTCTTTAGGGAAACCTCAATTCAGAAAGACACTTTACAAAGGTGAAATGGTCATAAGTTTGTAAAAGGAAGGAAGAAGGGGGCTTAGGTTTGATCTCTATTGCCTCCTTTAATAGGTCATCTTTGAGCAGAAATTTGTGGAATATTCTACTGGATAAGCAATCTTTATTGATCCGCTGGTTTTATACCTATATCCTTAAAGGTTCTAGTCTTTAGACTATCCCTTTTAGAACCTCCTTTTATTGGTATTTGATTCAACTATTAAAGTTAAGACCCCTTTTACAATCTTCGGTGACTTATAAAAAATCATTCCTATGGTTCGATAATTGGACTCTTCAAATTTGGAATGGCCTTCCTATCAACTTAAAAGTTTAATCCATCATCCTAAGGGGACAATGGAATAGTCCAAGTGAATTACAGTATGTCACTCCTTATTACCACCCTAATTTGGATAGAGAGAACTCATTTCAATGCCTTAATCTCCCTCCTAATACCTTGCAATTTGCTAAATTCAAGAAATGGGAGAATCAAAATCACCCAAAACAACCATGGTTCCCTATCATTTGGCACAAGGCTCTCATGCCTAGCTATTCCATTATTCTCTAGCTCACAGTGCTAAATAAGCTAAGTATAATGGATAGATTGCATTATATTACCTCTAACTCTATTTGTGTTCTCTATGAGTTATAAGAAGAATCTAGGAATCATCTTTTCTTCCGTTGCCCCTTCTACTAGCTCATATGGGAGAAAATACTGAAATTACATCTTATATCTAATGTTGGGACCACTTTTGGGGAAGCTCTAGACTAGTTTCAAAAGGTGAATCATACCTACAACTACAACAAGCTGATCTATGTCATCTCCTTTGCCTCATCCATTAAGGAGATTTGGCGAGAGAGAAACATTAGAAGATTTTAGAACACACATCACTCACGAGATGAAGTTCTCTTCTCTTTAATGGGCGGAATCAAAGAGAAACTCCTATGTTCTATAAGTTATGACCAAGTTGGCCCTAATATAGCCTTATCATGGAGAATTTATTAACATACAAAGGCTAAAATTCTTGAAAAAGGAAATCAACTCAAGTTACAAGTCAGTACCTGAGTAAGAGGTGTCCTTTGTATTTGATGCATGGAGTACGTCTATCGAAGCTGAGTACTCCAATCCTTACACTCTATGTTAGTTCCAGAAATAGGAAGCGTATTCTTAAAGATCCTCTCTTTCCATCAACTGTTGCACCTTCTCTTGCTACGATCAACGATCATCTTCCCAAACCCTAATTTGGTAGGAATTGTTCGAAAGGAAGAAAACGTGTTGTAAGCTTTCCAAATTTTCCTAACTCTTCATCTGATGGCATTATTAAGCTTTTGTGATTCTAGTTCCATACACTATCATTGTATTAGCTGAAATTATTATGTTTCCCTCTAAACGATGTCGTGGATGTAACTGAGCTTTATCCTTTAAACATTGTCGCGGCATGATCTACTAGTTATTCTTGATCTCATATGTAACTTGCTATTTAATTTATTAATACAATTTTACTTATTGAAAAAAAGATGTCTTTTCCTCTTCCTTAACTTAACAGGCTAAGGTGGCCGAATGACAAAGGATTGAGAGAAAATTGTATAGATTTGAGCATTGTAATATCCCATTTTTTCGGAATATGCTCAGAGCTTAACCCTAAATTAAATATTGCGTATACATGCTTAACACTAGCATTCATATACAAATTGATATTTTTGCACATTACAAGTTAACATATGCACTCAATTGACTTATTCCGAGGTACAAAAATGTTAAGTGATCATGATGTGAATTATGAATTAATATGTCTTGAATTTTGGTATGATTGGATTCCAATTAGTAAATTGGAATTAATGTTATGGATTGGGAAATTGATGGATTAAATGTGCATTTGGACTAAGACAAATGTTAAGTGGTAGGATAAATTGTTACATGAAAATTTGGGTGAATAAGCCTTAAATTGAGTGACATTCGGCATAGTTAAATGTGTGACAAATGGACTAGTAATTAAATGACAATTGGACCAATTATTATGTGACATGTGGACCAATCTTGGAATGACATATAGACTGATTTAGGAGGGGACAAATGGCAACCTAATATGTGGACTAGTGGCAGCTGATTAATAAGGCAAATATATTACATGCCTTAAGGCATATGGTGAGTGTAAAAGTTGACACCTAGCATAATGATGGAGCACATTCTAGTAGCAATGTTTTTGTTGTTTCCCTCACCTTTCTCCATTTAAATTGCTCTAAAATTTCTTTTTATTTTGTTCTTAACCCTAGCTAAAGTTCTGCATGAAAATCACACCTAAATCCTTCACCAAATTGCTAAGAAAACTAGCTGCTTATGATCTTCATTTCGCTGTCCAAAAATCACCTTACTTTCACCATAACTTTGTGTTGATTTTGCTTTCATGGAGACTTGGTTTAATCTAAATTTTTGTGTTGGATTGGAAGCCTAGTAGGTAAGTAACAATTTGAGTTTTATCGCATGTCAAATGATATAATAATGATGCTTGAATTGGAATGAAATGCAAGTGATATTGGTGAAGATATGTGCTGGAAAATGTTACATGAACTTGGAAGTTTTTCTGTTTTGTTTTTGCTTTATGAAACCGTGGGATATAGATTGATTTATGGATGAATTAGTTCTGGATTTGAAGTATAATGAAGATGAATTTATGCCAAAGAAAGATGTTCATTTGATGTTCCTGAATTGGGAAAGAACTAGGATTATATGCATAATAATGTAAAAGTTTCTGGTTTGATACCTTGTGAGCTGTTAATTGAATAATTTGGAACTGTAATAAGAGTTGTTATTGATGAGGAATTGGAGTATGATTGAGGCTTAATAGAGGTATAATTTATGAACTATAAAGAGGCTGTTTAACCTTGGTATAAAGTGTAAAACAATCGGGCAAGAAATGAAAGAAGAATTGCTAGAATATGTTAGCTGTAGTGTCTTCACTGAACATGCATCGGTTATTTTGAAAATAACTTGATCTATAGACATAGAAATGGGATTATTTTTACTTTATATTAAATTAGAGACATATGGCTATATTTACTATGAAGGAATTAATTTTAATTTGGTTTTTTGAGTTTTTGGATTTTGTCATTGTTTGAGAATAGTCTGTATAATTTTAGGTATAACTTGCAAAATACTGAACCAAATTGTATGAACTTTAGTTCATTAGAAACTTAAGACATATGGAAACATGTTTTTAGAGAATGTACTGCCTAATTACTTCATTTTCTATGTCATAATGGCCATCCAAAACTAACTCGAAACCTGTCCTTAGAAAATCTGGAAAACTAATGAAGGAGTTGGATGGGAACTTTTAAATAACCCATCCCACGATTGTAGGAAGCCATATAAAATTGTAGAAATTGCATGGCAGTAAAGAAAATGTTCTTTTGTGGGATTTTTGAGCCAATTAAGGACTTGATTGGGGTTTAAAATGAACCTAATTTGATGTAAAAAAGTTGATTAATGTTTGATAAGTTATGGTTGATAATTAATGTTATACCTTAAGGAAAAGATGGTTTGATAGCAATGTATCTAAGTTTGGAATGAAGGAGTGTTAAAGGAATGAAGATGTTCTTGTAAATCCAAATGTATTCCAAAGGTTATGAATAATGCATTAGGAAGGAATGAATGAAAATTGGGAATTTTGTGAATTCTTATGATATTAGAAAAGGGTTAATGAATTTATGGTTAATGAATTGAGCATGATCAAGTGTATTTAAGGTATTAACCTAAGTGTTAACAAGACATATTCAAGTGATAATGTTTGAACAATTATGAATTGTGATTAAGGAAACATACCCTCGATAGTCATTGAGCATGCATTGCACATGGCACAAGTTAGTAATGTGTACAATGTATAATATATGTGCATAGTTGATTATGTATTTGATTGATCAAGTTAGTAATGTGTACAATGTATGTGTATTTGGATGCTCAAGACGTACGCCATCATTCAAACATTTTCAAACCATCCAAGCAATAGTATATACGGGAGCGTACTGTGAGTCAACCTAGATGATATCACTAGGATTGATTTATTTCTGTTTCTGTTTAATTCCTATATATTGAAGATTGTGATTTGTTTATGAATTCCAGACTTTAATGGTCCGAGGAGTTTGATATTCGGGAATGTATTGGAAGTGTTCTATTTGCATCTGAATTCTAAGTGATATTTGTATTCTTAACGAAAGTGGAATGTCGGACTTAGGTCCGATGAATATGAGATTCTGTCTGTGAATCATAAATGAATGCTATACGTGTAATATTCTATTATTTTATGCATTTCATAAAATGCATGTTTAGATAAAGGCGTTGTGATTAGAGTAGCTAGTCTGAAAGAGCTTTAAGCTTAGAATTCCACACGTAGAGCTTTGCTCCGTGATTTCTGTATCTGACAGAGCCCAATTGTTGGACCTCGAACTTTTCGTAGAAGATTAGAACTATTGAATGAAAAATTTTGGTGATTAGTCACGAGTCAAGAACAAATGAATGAAATTTTTTGAACCAAGAAATGATAGACAAGAGTAAAGTAGGGAATGATAAAAGTGGATAGATTCATGATTTGTTAGGGTATTTTCGATTGATGAGACATTTTTGAAATAGAAAGAATTAAGGTGAAAGTTATAAGGGAAATGAAATAAAAAATGAAGTTGAATATGTGGAGCAAGTTGATGAAGGATATGTACACATATGTATGTTCTGTTATTCGTGTTCATAATTATTTATGGATCTGATTTTCATTATAGATAATGTTTATTTGAAATGGAGTTGATAATGAGGATTAAATGAAGTAGAAAGAGTAATCTAGGTATGAGTTGTGTTAAGGAAAGAATTAGAAACAAAATTTGCAGTGACCTGGAAAATATACACTGAATATGCTTCAGTCTTTTAGCCATAACGTTTTCTCTAGTTGTTCAAACGAGATGATTCTTGATTTGGATTAACCTAGAGTTATATGGCTACATTTCGTATGAAGAAATCAAATTTCATTTTTGTCTCTAAGAATCATAAAAGTTGTCATGAAGTTAAGATTTTGGTGCAGTATGTTGGTGTATGAATGGGGTGTTCATCTTTGGAATTTAGGGGCAAAATTGGGACTGTTATAAATAGATTTGACCAAAGTTTCCTTCTAGAAAGCTGTAGATCTGTCTTTTATCTTTCCAACGGTATATAGTATGAAAATTTTGGACATCGGAGTCGAAAGTTATGATCTTTACAAGTGGAGATGTTCTAGAGCAAAAGTAAGACGAAAGGAAAGTAAGACGAAGTTACTGTTCATCTTCTACCTTCTGTTCCATTTTTGATCCTTTGGAAGATAGGATTTGTCTTCTAGGTCTTCATGGAAGTTCTAGATCTAAAAGTCTTCTTTAAAACGGTTCAAGAATGACCTTAATCTGATATTTGTAGAGAAAGTTATGCCCTTTTGATTACTTTAGTCTTAGTTTGGCCAACTTCGTCTTAGATGACGTCATCTTCGTCTTAGTTTTGGCCAGCTTCGTCTTAGTTTTGGCCAGCTTCGTCTTAGTTTTGTTCCGTCTCAGTTTTGGCTTCCATCTCATGATGACGCCATCTTCGTCTTAGTATGACGTCATCATCGTCTCATGTTTGACTTTTTGTGTAACACCCCACTCCCGAGTGACTCGAACCCGATATCGTTGGTGATATCCAAGTCCGTGCCCCGCGAGGGTGGCGTGCTACATCAGTCGGTTAAAACTCAGTATACATTTTTTTTGAAACCATTCATTTCACGTTAGCGCGGCAAAAACAGTAGACAGTAGAAAACATTTGCAGTAGATACAATCATTTAATAATATTTTACAATCAATCAATGAATAAAAACAATCAAACCATAGTGGGATCATTATACATACAAAGCATTGTTGTACAATGATTGCGGAAAACAATTCGATAAAACACTAAT
>JANZLX010000008.1:21571748-21584355 GCA_025531955.1 Erythroxylum orinocense
TGTTTTTATTACTTTGGTTATGTTGATATGTTTTATAATTTTATAAATTTAACTCTTGACTGTTTTGTCGTTGTAAAAGACCTTATGTATGAACTTTGATACTGTGGTTGAGGTTGCTTGAATGGACTTTAAAATCTTGAAGTTATGGTAAAGTTTTTGGTGTGAATATAGAAGTGTGTTTAAAATAGTTTGCAAGTTTTGGAATTTTTAAAATACAGTCATTATGCTGCCTAAATTTTCCAAAAAAGACAGAAAAAGGTATTTAGTTAGCCTTACATAATCGGATTAAGGATATCGTGAGTATCCTTAGCTTGGGTATACGACGGTTGTTATAGGCCCGATGTGGTACTGGGTCGTGACACAGCGTCCTTGCTAGCCCATCGACCCAGGTACTGGCTCTAATACCATTGTAACAGCCCAAACCACCCGCTTGTAGATATTGTTCGCTTTGGGCCAAAGCCTTAGTGCTCCCAACCCTCATGGTTTTGATTTTCCAGCGTGTAGGCCTCTTTTGGACACTACTCTCGCAAGACTTTCTAGGAGGTCACCTATCCTAGTACTACTCTTGTTCAAGCACATTTAACTTGGAAGTTCTGTTATATTAGGGCATGAAAAATGCGTCTATAAGGGAAATGTATCCACACCCTTATAAAGAGTGCTTTGTTCTCCTTCCCAACTGATGTGGGATTTCTCTTGAGTATAGTGTACTATTTCAGAATGAGAACAGTATGAAAATGGTTGAGGTATAACTTTGAAACTCATTATCCCATATCGGTCTGAGAGGAGGATGAAGCATGGCTTCTAAGGCTGTTGCAACCTCTTCCTTGTAGACGCATTTTCTATGCCCTAACACACCAGATCCCATCAGAACTCTGAAGTTAAATGTGTTTGGGCAAGAGTAGTACCATGATGGGTAAACTCCTAGGATATCCTGTACGAGTAATGCCCAAAAGAGGCTTACATGCTAGAAAAACAAAATTGTACAGGCCAGGAGCACCAAGGCTTTGGCCCAAAGTGGACAATATCTACAAGCGAGTGACCTGAGTTGTTACAATGGTATCAAAGCCTATACCCCAATGGTATGCCAATGGGCCCCAAGGGGGTGGATACTAATTATCCTATATCGGTCAGGGAGGAAAACAAAGCATGACTTATAAGACTGCGGCAACCTCTCCCTTGTAGATGCATTTTCCATGCCTTAACGCATCGGATCCCATCAAAACTCTAAAGTTAAATGTACTTGGGCAAGAGTAGTACTAGGATGGGTGATTTCCTGGGAAGTCCTGCGAGAGTAGTATCCATAAAAGGCCTACACGCTGGAAAAACAAAATCGTGCAAGTCGGGAGAACTAAGGCTTTGGCCCAAAGCGGACAATATCTACAAGTGGGAGACTTGGGCTATTACAATTTGTGTAAAT
Organism: Erythroxylum orinocense; assembly: GCA_025531955.1. Lineage (NCBI taxonomy): Eukaryota > Viridiplantae > Streptophyta > Magnoliopsida > Malpighiales > Erythroxylaceae > Erythroxylum > Erythroxylum orinocense. The sequence continues at coordinate 21,573,166 of JANZLX010000008.1, forward strand.
AATGGATGTTTATAAAGGCTTTTAAATGAAATGCTTGAATATGTTTTAGCCTTTTAAATTTTATTATAGTGATTATTTATAATTATTTGTTTAGGATTGCTTGTGAGTGGACTTGAAATCCATAATTTGTAGTTGAGAAATTGGTGTGAATATAGAAGTGTTTTAAAATATGTTATGCAAGTTTTTGAAATTTGAGAATCTTAGAAAAGCAATCATTATGCTGCTGAAATTTTTAATAAAATTTTTTGAAAAAAAGTTCCCATTATTTTCCGCGCTTGTAAAAGTTAAAGTATAAAAGGTTTTTAATAATTGAATGGCTTGGCTTTGTAGAAACCCTTTAGTAGAGTTAGATATCGATTGAAGGGCTACTGTGAGGTCGCAGGAAGGGCTCCACTTAGGTTCTAGAAGGGGAACTTCAGGATGGGTTCTTTCATTGTTACTCAATTTGCACCCTAAGCCAATCTTGTTAAAAAGGATGAAATTATAGTTGATGTAGTTGTGGAGACTAACCTAGTAGAGAACAAAATTGTTGGGTGTTAGATACCGATTCTTTGAAGCATCTTTGTGCCTACAAGGAGTTTTTCTACCATTTTGAAGATGCTACTGATAGAGAATATGTCTTTATAGGAAACTCCATAACTCTTGGAGAACTTGGTAAAGGAAAGATCTTCCTTAAACCTTTTTCTAGAAAAAATTTAGGAACTTAGTTGATGGTGGCTTACTTAATAGGGCTAGACTAAAAATTGTTATTCAAGCTAAAAAGGTCTTAATTAGCAAAAATGTGGACTTTGTGGGAAAAGGGATACTTAGTTTATGGACTCTTTGTATTGAACATTGATTCTCCTGCTTTTAACGCTAGCTCTTCTATTTTATCTAATTACGTCGTTGAATCTATTAATTTACGTCATGGTAGGCTAAGACATATTAATGTTGATTATGTTGAGAGACCTAGAAACGTAAATTTGATAAATTTTGTGGATGATGATTGTTTTAAATGCTCTGTGTGTGTAGATGCAAAGTTGACTAAAAATCATTTAAACCTATAATAACTAGATGCATTGAGTTGATGCATACGTATTTGGCTAATTTTAAGAAATATGTTAGTAAAGGGAGTAAAAACTATTATATAACCTTTACTAATGATTATTCGAGATACATTAAGGTTTACCTCCTATGATCTAAAGATGAGGACGAAGAGATGTTCTTAAAATACAAAGTGAAAGTAGAAAACCAATTAGATAGAAAGATCAAGAAACTTAGGACCAATAGGCGTGGAGAATATAACACAAAATTTTAAATGATATTTTATGAAAATAATGGTATAATATATTAATATAATGTTCCTTATACACCCAACAAAATGACAAAATTTGAATGCTTAAGGCAATGATGAATACTATGTTGTTGAGTTCTAGTATGTCTAACAATATGTGAGAGGAAGTTCTTAATAGAATTCCTCATAAAAAGTTAGTTAAAACTCCTTATGAGTTACGGAAAAGGTTTGTTTATAACCTTAATTATTTGAAAGTGTGGGGGTGTTTGGCCAAAGTTAGCTTATCTAACTTTAGAAAAACAACTGTTGGGTCTAAGACCTTAGATTATGTGTTTATTGGTTATGCTCAAAATAATGTCGCATATAAATTCATTTCTTTAAGTAATAATTCTATTTGTGAATCTAGAGATGCAACATTTTTTGAACATATCTTTCTATTGAAGAAAAATAATGTATGTTGCTAGTCTTTCTAATGCTATTTATGTGCCTTTGACTTTGCCTTCTTCTACTTCTGTTTCAATGAATATACAAATGAACATAAGAAGAGTAAGAGGTGAAGAATTGAAAGAAGTTTTAGACCATATTTTGTTGCTTCCTTATTAATTGAAAATTATGATCTTGATAGAAAAAATGAAGATCTTATTTTTGTCTTTTTAATTGAAGAAGAACCTAAGACATATGAAGAGGGTGTGACTTCCATTGATTCTAGCGTTTGGAAAGAAGCCATTAAAAGTAAGCTTGATTCAATAATGACAAACCATATTTGGAACTTAGTTAATTTGCTTTAAGGTTGTAAACCAATTAGATGTAATTGATTCTTTGGAAATAAAATGAGGCTTGATAGAACTATAAAAAAAATTAAAGCCAAATTGATGGTCATAGGTTATAATTAAAAGAAAGGCATCGACTATTTGGAGACTTACTCTCTTGTGACCAAAATTGCTACTATTAGAACTCTAGTTGCCTTTTTTGCCATTGATGGCCTAGTATTACATCAAATGGATGCAAAAACTTCATTTCATAATGGTGACTTATAGAAAGAAATAGATATGGAACAACCTAATGGTCATATGGTTCTTAGTCAAGAGAACAACGTGTGTAAGCTTAAAAACTTCCTCTATAGTATTAAAAAAGATCTTAAGCAATGGTATGAGAAGGTTGATCAAACTTTAGTAAGCAATGGTTACGTTATGAATGCATTTAATTCTTATGTATGCTCAAAAAAAGATTGGATCAAATTGTGTGATTATGTCTTTATGCTTATGTATGCTAATTTCTTGTGCTAATGTGGATGTGGTCAATGAGACCAAAATATTTTTATCTTCTCAATTTCATATGAAAGATTTAGGAGAAGTTGATGTGATTCTTAATAGTAAAATAAGAGAAATCGAAAATAACTTTTCTTTATGTTAATCCCATTATATTAAAAAGATGTTTAAAATGTTTGCTTTCTTTGATGTTGTAGCAGTGAGAACTCCCTATGATTCTAGTATATCTGTAAAGAAGAACAAAGGTTCTATTATTTCACAAGCCAAGTATGCTAAAATTATAGGAAGTGTTATGTTCATCCTAAATTATACCAGACTTAGCATAGTTTATGTTGTCAATAGATTGAGTCGTTATACTTATAACCCAAGTAGTGAGCATTGAAATGCACTTTATCACTTGTTAAAATATATTTAAGGAACTATTAACTGTTGTTTACATTTTAGCAAATTTTCTACTATGTTAAAGGATTTTGTTATGCAAATTAGGTGTTTGACAACGACAAAGTTAGTTCTATTAGTGGTTTTGTCTTTACTTTAGGTTGAGACACTATATAATATAAATTTGCAAACAACTATGTATAGCAAGTTTCAAAATGGAATTTGAATTCATTTCTCTTAAGTTGGCAGGTCAAGAAGCTGAATGATTGAGGAACTTGCTGGCAGATATGCCATTTTGGGGGTAACCAAACGTACCAATTTCACTCTATTGTGATTCACAAGCAACCATTAGGATAGCAAAAAATAAATGTATAATGGCAAGAGAAGACACATTTATATTAGACATCATGCGATAAATAACTCATAAAAAATGAAGTAATTTCCTTATAATATGTGAGAATAAGAACTTGGTAGACCCTATCATTAAAGAATGAACAAGGAAAGTAGTTCTTGAATTGTCGAGTGAGATAGGGTTTAAGCCCATGGATTGAGGAAGTATGGTAGATACTATATTATGGTTAAACGAAGCCATATGAGTCCTCAATATGCACAACATTCCTATCCCTATGGCATATAGTTGTGTTTAATGTGAAGTTAAGCCTTAAGCTCATAATGAATCTATAACCCTATTATTTGGGTGGCCCTAGAGAGACGGACTTGTTGGATTCAAAAATTGATTTGAGCTATGTTTTTAGAGCACTTATGAGAACCCAAGGTATGCACATGGCCATAGAAAGTGCTTGTTATGATTTATCTTCTTTTTATTGTGAAATTCGTAGAAATTAATATGTGTTATGAGGGTCTCATCCTAAGTCTATAAAGTTGAAGAGAAATTCACTTTATTAACTAAGTTGTTGTCACACATTACTACATATCAATTCAATCGAAAGAATTGAGTTGTCTTTTAGAGCGCTTATGAGAAACCAAGGTATGCACATGGCCATGAAAAGTATTTGTTGTGATTTATCTAATTTTTATTGCAAAATGTGTAGAAATTAATATGTGTTATGAGGGTCTCATTCTAAGTCTATAAAGTTCAAAAGAAATTAACTTTATTAACTAAGTTGTTGTCACACATTACTACGCATCAATTCAATCGAAAGATATTGATGCTTAAATATATAACCCTTCATTTGCATAGAAAATTCAAGTTTAGCAAGCCACTTAGTGGAAAATTGTTGGATGAATTATCCCTTCTTTTACTTGTTTTACCAAATGTGTTGTATTCTTGTCTCACATTGGTGGGTGTAAATTTTTTTTAGTCTTTATATTGAAAGGAGTGTTTGCTAAGAATTGAGTAACTTATCTCTTAATACTTTAGTATGAGGCTGGACGTGGCCTAACTTCGCAAGCACATTCTGCCTGCCGCCCCAGTCTGGTTCGGGCTTGGCACATAGCTGATACGAGTCATTGATTTACGTTGAGTCATTTCATTTTTTTTGTTGAATTTATTTATTTTTCCATTGGAGAGTTACTCTTTGTTGGAGCCTTTGCATGTTTCTATCTCTCTCAGTTTTTGAACAAATGCTCTCTAGAAACGTTATGAATGTTTTCTGAAATTGTCTTCAGGATTTTTGCCTGGACCACGTATTCTTCCTCAATATTTGATTTGGTTATGCATATTGAGTTGTACCAGTTGTTTTTCTTAGATATAGAGATTTTTTGCTAACCTGATGGACACTTTTTGCAGCTGCGAGTTTCAAGTCTTCAACCTTAAGTGCATGAGATTGTGGACTAAGTGTCAACTTGGATAGCAGACGATATCGTTGATTGCATCATGGTCTGGCCAAATTTTACTAATTTCACGGCAGTGACACAACTATTCGACAGTATCTTTATTTTCCGTACAAAAAGGCCGGTGACAATTATTGCTATACCTCTGATTACATCCGATGGACCTCAATAGTTGTTATCTGTTTAACCTTGATCCTATTGTTTGAAATTTTCTTCTAAAACTTCCGTCTCAGCATCTAAGAACTATTTTGTCTGGAGTACCGGGTTAGTATACCTGAATCTGACCCATGTGCACAACTATTAAATTATACATGGATTGCATGAAAATTAGAACCTTTTGGATGAACGTGGATAGATAGTACATGTTTAGGATCCCCTGAAGAGGATCTAGTAATGCTATAAACTAAACACTAAACAACAGGAAAAAAACAAGAAGATCCTCTCTCCCGTGAATGCATATGCCCATATTTACACATAGGGCTGGTAGCTGCTTGATGCCCAAGAAGAGTGACGTCTTCCAACTCTTTTTGTCCTGTCTCTGGGTAACTTAAAGTAAGTAGTTACCAATATACTAAAAAAGTAAGCTACAAATAATCAATCCAAACCAGCAACTGTTGCTGCCTTTGCCTCCCATGTTACATTCTACCTGAATCCTAGGAGGATCAAGCCAAGTTTCTCCCCTCTTCACTTTACATTCTACCTGAATCCTAGGAGGATCAAACCAAGTTAATTTCTCCCCTCTTCACTTGCTCGTATTTGTTAGCAGACAACAAAGATGACATTAACTGTTTGTTATTCAATTGTATTAATTTAATTTGTTAAAGTAAAAAAAAATCAAAATCCAAAATTATACAAAATTTTTTTAAAAAATTGGTTTCTTTTTATCTTTATAATTAATAAAAAATAAAAATTTTAATTGTGATTTTTTATAACATAATTTTGCTATTAATTCAATATATGACATTTGGGCCCTTCCCAAACTAAGACAAAGCACAAACCTCAAACATTTTTTTATTTTACAACAAAGCCACTAGATGTCGTAATCCTTATGGCCCGCCTTTTCAAATTCATCTATAGCTGCCTCTCTTTACCTCTACCTCTCTCCCTCCAGCCAAGATTATTTGGTTCCAGTCCAGTCTTCCTTAAATAGAAGGTAACTCTTTGATCAGACTTTATGCTCTTCACTGCTTTCTTTCTTAATCATCACGCTCTATAGGGTCCGTCCTTCCTTTCAAATATTGTTGCTCTTCCTTCACTGAATGATGGATCGGTAATGGTTTTTGCTGTATCTTCTCTCTAAGTTTTGCTCAGAAACTGGTAACTTCCCTTGTTCAAGTGGGAAAAGTCTTTTAGTTGGAGTTTAGAAATTGGGAAGTACGGGTTTTTGTTTGGAGAAGTCCTTGGTTTTGGTCGTGAAAAGATTGGTAACAATATGTACTTAGCTTTCCGCCACTTTCCGGTCAAATTTACTACATATTGAAAGACCAGCCTTGCTTGGTCTAGTCTCTCGCAGTCTCAATTTCCAGCCATTTTTGTTCAATTTTACTAAGCAAATCAGAACTTGTTGGGAGTTTTTTTTGTACTACTGCCTCTTTGTACTTTTAACTGCATCGACAAATTTTCGTTGGCACATAATTAAGCTCAAGGAGCTATAACTTTCTCTCGAATGGCTCCATCTAGCACTATTACCAGAAGAAAAGCAAAAACAAAGCCGAAGAAACCAAGAACAATACGAAGCAAGAAGCAGCCTTTAAAGCCCAAGAATGGTGCAGAACCATCAATAATGGAGGATTTGTCTTCTATCTCTTCCATTGTCACAAGCTCCAGCAGTTGTTCAAAAATAGATACTTTAGAGTCTGAGGGCGCTATTAGTATCCCCACAAGTGCATGCTCCACACCCAAAGCTCAAAAGTTTCGAATTCCAGAGATTGCAACTTGCCCACCAGCACCAAAGAAGCAAAGATTTGTATCGAACTGTTTGCGGAGAAGACCAATCGCTTTCTTTGCTCCTCCAGATTTAGAAGCCTTTTTCTTCTTCGCACTTCGAGATATCTCGGTGTGAAGTCATTGTTCATTGTATGTGATCGCGATGATATTTTCAACATCAGCAGAGGTTATTTGAGTTAAAGTACAGTGTGATAGTTTAAGAGTTTGTGAGTGATGTTCTCAGGACTAGGAGGCTGCCATCGGCTTTACCTCATTTTTCGTTAAACTGGAAAGTTCTCAACTTGTAGGGGAACACTAATTGCTAAACTTAGCTGGGGTTTTGTCCACTAAATTTAGCCTCATGCCTATTAATGCTCCTTTTAGTATGTATTTCATCTTTAGTTGAATGGCTGACTTGGATTTTGTGAGATTGATTTGAGGTTTGTGAGTGTGCAATAGTCAGCTTCTGTTGGCTTTGTCAACTTGAGAGAGTAAAAGCGTGAATGCTTTGTTTATGTGGAAGGTGCATTTTTCTCCTCCTACTTCTACTTGAAGACTTGAAGAACTTCCATTTCTTCAAGTTCTTGTGCAAATTACAATGATAATCAATTGTCTCCCCGCTCCTAATTTAATCAAGTGTACTTAAGCTTCCTTTGTTTACGTTTTGTCGCTTGTCCCGGCACCCCACCAAACATCATTTATCACAACCAAAATTTACTAATTAATCCGACTTAACTAATGGTTACAGTAGCAGTACTGTAGAAAAGGGCCTACTAAACACTTGATGCCACCTCCCACTTTGATCTGAAACCGTGTTATCTGCAGTGAACCCATCTCGGGTCTAAAGGAGACTTCCACAAAAGGTGTTCTCTCGCCAATACGTAACATGGCCTACATTTCGAAACCAGAGCAAGAACATGGCCTTTTAACAGCTAAAATTCTTTTCTGCAAGACAATAACCTTTCTGAACGGAAGTAGCAAAAGCATGGGTGGAAGTTTTAAGGATGGTAGTAAAGCTTTTGTCATGCTACAGAATGGGAACATAAAAGTGAATGAAGAGTGTGTGTATGCTGTTGTACTTTATTTTCTATTTCTATGTTGTCAGATTGTGGGTGTGTTGGTGTTTCGGCTCAGCCCAGCATCCGTAAGAGAATCCAATGAATTAGATTCGTGCGGTTAGTGATCATTGTCACAGTTGAGAATCTCAAGAAACTTTCTTGCGGATGTTTATCTACTTATGCAAGTGAAATATATTTTGTTCAGGAAACCCTTCAAAGTGAAATGTATCCATATATCCGAGTCATTACCTTCTAAGTTAGGAGAATAATTCCAAACTTCTGAGTTACAGTAGGGGACGGCAATGGCTGTCCATCCCACGAGCCACCAGTGTCCAGTACATTTTATCAGATCGTATGCATATTCATATTGTAATGAGTGCAAGTATACAAATTTTGGTTCACACTTTAATCTGAATTTATATATTATATACGTATATTACTCAAAAAGTTGTTTGAACTTAAAGGTATTGTTTCTTTTAATTAAAAAAAATAGTATGTTCATTTTTAATCTTTTTAATTATACTGTTTCTCTTTTATGTCTCACTTAATTATTGTTTCTTGTCCAACCTCCAAAATTGTTATGTATGTTTACACCCTCCAAGCCTTTGTTGTAGTCAAAATTATATTTATCTTAAGATCTTGTTATGTCCTACACTTGTTTCTTGTAAGAAGCTGCAAGTGTTCTTTTTCTTTTCATTCCCGCAGGTCAAATCATTTCGTAAATCTGTTAGTCTAAAGTTGCAACCTTTAACATGTTCTTCTTCACATTTCTTGGGCTAAATTAACTAAGAATTCTATCTTTGCTGGTAAACTGCAGTGTTTTATGAGAATTACAGTAGGAAACATTGATATTATGTTCCTTTTCAGGTTATCGATATATATGTCGGTGTCAAAGTGATGACCAAAATTTACCTTTACTTACAAAGTAACATAACTTCATCTTCTCACTGGTGAATCCACCCCCTCAGGGATTATATTGGGAAGGTAGGTTGGGTAGGGTGGTAGGGTAGGTATTACTGCCTTAGAACATGATGAGATGACCTAAAAGAGATGGTCGCATCTAAAGCTTTGGCTTAGATCATATATCTCATGTGTTGAAGCCTTTTGGAGACCAATAATTGAAGAAGGAATATGTATAGAGGAAGAATGGTTGATGTCCATATTAGGATGTATCCTCTTCTTTAAACGATAAGGTCACTTTTTTTCATGGAAAGCTTTTGCCCTCTACCGTGGTCCCTTCTTTGTTGGACATGATGATGATGGCTACGTGCTCATTAACGAGTTAAGCTGATATGCCCATAATTAACTTCCTTGAATCATGAACAGTTGGATTGTTGTGCCAACTCAAGATCAAGTTGTTACATTTTATCACAATCTATCTAGCTCAACATGACGGAAAGCAACAGAGGAGCAACTAGCAGTTCCTGGGATCCCACGTGAGCTCGATCTGATCATAATATCACCATATGCTTACATGCAAGTGGCGTGGTTTTACAAAAGAGGAGAAAACTGAAAACCTACTGCTCTAGACTAGTTTACAAAATGGTTATTGTACACTTCAAAAATAAACTAGCAAAACTCCAAACTAGCTTGTTCAAACATGTGTCATACATTTTGTTCATGTCACACTATAGTTAGCTGCAAACCTCCACCCTCGCGTAGGCACAGAGAAAGAAAAGAGAATACCTGGAGAAAAACATATATTATATTATACTACATGTGAGTTAACAGTGGTTTTTAATAATGTAGTACGTGTGTTTGCATATAAAAGATCGCAAAAGGAGAATAATTAAACGCTTTGGAACGTGGAAGGGTAGGTTTTGGTTAAAATAATAGGTCCTTCAGCTAGTTTCTTAAGAACTTGAATTTGGATTTATGGTATCTAGCTCCTATAATCAAGAGCTTCCCTTGTCAATAATCATCCCCATCTTCTATATATCTAGCTCTTCACGTTGGAATGCGTGAATGATTATAGTGTTACCTTATTTTGATTATTACATATTAGAATTAGTTCATAATGGTAAATTTATAATTTTTTATCCGATTCATTTTGATATTGAATTTATTATAGTCATACTCGATTTGTTTTGCACAATTAGACAATTATTTGAGAAAAGTTATTGAATTTTCTAGAAATTATAAAAACTTAATTGATATTACAAAAAAATTTCACACTAGCATTTATGGGATAAATGTTTTGCACAATAAAATATCATTAAGAACATTTATAGCTGTAGGAAATTCAAATGACATAAGATTACTTTTAATTTTTCTACTTTATATATGTAAGATTAAATGTAAATTACAAATAATAAACAATATAACACACACACACACACATATATATAATGTAGACAAAAACTAGATATATATAAAAAACAAGAGAAGAAAAAAACCATATCCATTTACACCATATAAAAAATTCTTTAGAAGAAAAGCTTATAGACAAATAAAACCTAAGAAAAATTATTGTCCTCAAGGCAAGAAAACCTATAGATGTTGGTTATGTAAAGAAAAATATCATTACGCAAACGAATGCCTAAAAAGAAACCAGAGTAAATATAAAGAAAAAAATAATGTTTTAAATTCAGTATTAAAATATAATTTTGAATCAACATAATCAGAATATGAAATAGATTCAACATTTTTTTCATTATATCAATATGAATCCCAAAACTCAGAATCAACAAACAAATCCAAATATAACTTTTATACAAGTGATTATTCAGAATAAAAAAAAGTTAATGCTTATATAGATACAGGAGCTATTATTTGTGTAGCTTCCAAAAAATTATTAAATAATTGAAAAAAAATTAAGCAAACCCTTACAAGTCAAAATAGCATATGGAAGCATTAAATCAATATGGTATATAAGTCACTATAATAATGTTATTATAGAAAATTATATTTTTACAGTACCATCAATATATCAACAAGAATTTGGATTACCTTTAATGTTAGAAAATAACTTCCTTAAATTATATAATCATTTTTGTCAATATCTACATTATATTACTTTAAAAATACAAATAATAAACTCATTAAATAAAAAAAAAATCCATTATCCTTCAAATTCTCATCTACCATACAACTTATTATAAAAAAATTAAAACTTATAACTAAAAAGTTAAATCAATTACAATTTTATCTCCTTAATAATTTAACTATACAAACAGAAGTAGAAACATTAATAGGAAAAGTATGTAGCAAAAATCCATTAGATCCTTTAAAAAATAAAATAATCATTTAATTGAAATTAAACTAAAAGACCTTTTAAAAGAAGTAAATATTAAAAATAATATTCCCTATATACAATAAGATGTACAAGAATTTATTACCGAATGTTTTGAATTATTAGACAAACACTTAATATCTCCAAGTACAATTAAACTTTTTTTTTATCATAATCTAATTTATCTATAAATATATATATATATATATATATATATATATATATATATATATATACACACACACACTAAATATAATATAT
>JANZLX010000008.1:21627188-21645131 GCA_025531955.1 Erythroxylum orinocense
GTTTTATCCACTTAAAAACTCATATGTCGGAAATCTCCAAGATTCCGCATTACCGATGAATTCCAAGTTCATGTAAGGGCATATAACATTATAAATCATTAACATATACACCCAAATGACTTAAATACATCATTGAACTCATATACATCCGTATGTATATATCAATATACAGTATACAGTATAACACAAAAGGGCTCCAAAAGTCCGGCGTTACACTCATTACCTTTGTATATATTGAATTTGGTGATGTAGTCATCTTTGATAACACATATCTCATCAATATATATCAAATGCTATGTCAAAATAAATATATTAGAACCAAAAAAATTTAACTTATAAACACCATAATAAGAGAGGAAGAAGGGAGTGACATTTTCTATTTACCATCTCTATTATTACCGAGTTATCAATCAGTAAGTAGATACACCAACTACCTGAGTTAGTTTATTTAAACTAGAATTGGATTATTTATTTTAGGATTCTCTACGGAACTAGCGAATGGAATAAGAAGATGGCAAAGAAGATATTTGAGCAAAAGGTGATTTGATACTTCTCAAAGAAGTTTAGTAAAATTTATTCATTAACTCATTTCGTTATAAAATTTTGTAACTATGCTTACCACTATAGCACCTATTAAAAAATATTGATTTGAAAACTGATGATCACATATGGCTGCCAATTATTGAATACCTAGTATGGTCCTTGCTTTAATATGGACATGCATAAACCAAAAGTGGGTGTGCTTTGTTATTACTAAAGTAATAACTATCCTTTTATTTTTTTAGTAAGTAATTTCTCGTTATAGTACTTTTACTTTTACATTCTTTTAATGATAAAAAATTTTATTTCAATCCTAATTAGAAATCCATTTCCTCTTTTATTTTTAAATTTTAAATTCTATAATATACAAAATCCAAAACATTGTTTACCTTATTTCTCAATTTTTTAATTAAATTGCAATTGATTATTTCTACCCCATTTATATCATGGATTTTCTAATTTTATTCTTCATCATTCTTATCCTGAATCAATAACCCTTACATAAACAAATGCAAACGTTGACGCACACACACACACACACACACACATATAAATGATAATAGTCCTTGCTTCTTGATGCAAGTCGAACACACCAGAAAATAAAACTAAACTTTGCATGACTAAATCTATAATAGTAGTAAGAAAGGATCGTATCCACATAGAGTGTGTGTTTAGCTTTACAACGAATCAATCAATATATAGGTTCAATTGAATTTGATTAAGAAAATAAAGTAAAACTAAAAAGTTGAAGACAAATCAAATAAAATAGTATAAAATTACTAGGATTAATCAATTGGTTTTGAATCTAGCTCGTGGTTCAATCTCGTCCTTCACATGAATATGCATAATCAATCATCAAGTTGTTCTTGTACCTTTTTTTGAAACAATCATAGATTAACTACAAGATCTGTTAATCTCAGTTTTTCCTTATGATATATCTAATTAGAACAAGCTTTTTAATTAGGTCTAGCTTATCAGATAACCTAAAATAAGCTCTCTAGATTTAGTGTGACAATCTTATTATATAATAGAAAATCATGTCAATCTAAGCAACAACCACATCAGCTTGGGTCATTTAACCTATGTTATGTTATCATTAATGATGTTTGACCATTGGTTTACCATAATTGAATCAGATGTACAATGATTATGTATTACAATATGGATTCTGGCAATGAATCCATACATGAACAATCTAGTATGCCTATCTAAATCATTTATACATAAATCCAAAAAAATGATCAAATAATCATATATTCTATAAAAAAGAGAGTTAAGAACAACACCACTAGATTAATCAACACCCAAACATATCCGTCAGTCTTGATATCCCCTTTGAATTGCAAAGATGAAGTTTAGTTCCTCATAGCTTTGCAAAGGGAAAGGAATTTACCTCCTTGTTGTCTTTAATATATTCATACCTTTTTTCCCTCTTAATTGCCCTTTTATACTTAAAATTATGGCTACATAAAAAATACGTGAGCATGTAAGTGACTGTGTATGTTAATTTTACCAAAAATAGTAAATATAAATGTTTACAATGAGCTACACAAATAAGATACACTACCGTGTAACTCACTTACACAGTCATTCAAGTCCCCACATGATCGTGTAGGTTGTAGGGTTATTTGAAACTTTATATTCACGCTCTTACAAGCTTTTAGTGACTCACACATATTAGAGTAGTACCCTAAAAGCAATTGCCTTTAGCGTGTTTTGTACAAAGTTGTGTATAGACATTATTTTCAATAATAAATAAAGGCATAATTCATTAATTTGGTATTCATTATTTATGAATTGATATTGATCTATAAGCAAATTAATGAAATCTATAATATATGACATAGCATGAAGGAAATCATGATATGATCATACTACTGAGATTCCTATCATGTGTAATTATGTCAGTATCTAAATTATCCCTAGTCATAGGATTAATGAGACTAGACATTTTAATCCGAATAAACCAGCACATATCAAACTCCTTGATTTGATCAAGCAATGGATCTCAGAAACTATAAACATGAGATATTTAAAGTTGAGATGTGGATGCTTACTAGAGGTAGTAAGTACATTGGATGACCTACCATGAGACCATCACATGGATGTCCTATTTTAATGTTAGTGATAATCTCATCATAGCAATGATGCAAGTATCCTTATACTTAAGGTACTCAAGGATATCTTGGAAACAGATTCTGTGTTTTGACTCTATTCCTTGTTGCTTTGCAGAGGATGCTCATAGGGTGGTGATTTATAGCTTGAGGTATTCGATTGAATAGCCAACAGAGGATTTACCACTTTTGTGATAGCAGAAGATGATACTCACGGCCTCTTGTCGAGGCCATTACTTGGAAATCTCTGACCGGAGTATATATGTCATGAAGAATGTCTTCATTAACATGTAGAGTAATGAGTCCTAGGACAAGAACTGATATCACTTGGGCTAGATTTGACATAGTCAATCTGGTGAGAGTAGACACTTTGCCCATACTCATAACTAAGTGGGGTATAGTATGGTGAAAGGACAAATTGCACAATAATTTTTCTATAGGAGGCATCGTGAGATGGTTCGTGACGAGCACGGGTTTATTCTTCAAAGCATATACTTTCCAGTCAATTGGGGGTCATGATGTGTTGCTAGATGCCACTCATGACTTGCTTAGATTAAGTGTCAATCTATGTGGCCAACATAACTGAGAACCTAATAGGTCAAACATATAAAAGTGACTCGGAATAATCGTAAAATAGTTTTGGATAAAGATTCATTATATGGAGAGCAATAGAACCAAATGGATCCCGATAAGACTGCAACATTGATATTGTTGAAATAGGTCTCCAATGTTTTTTTCCACACCTAGGACCCGATAGGACCGACCCTAGTGTAACTGGACCACCTCAACATTTATATTATATTATATATATATATAAGATATGTGCAACATGGAAGATGAGAGAGGCTTCTTTAAAAGGTGATATATTTATTGTCTTTAAATGATAAAAGACAAAAACACTAAAAGACAAAAATAAAAATCAAGTAAGATGATGATAATCGTGAAAATGGTTAAGTAAGCAATCTTCACAATTCTCACGTTATTCTTCTCATCTTTCTCATCTTCTTCCTCTTCATTCTCTTTCACAGTTTTTCCCTCTATAGAACAAAGAAGAGAGCTAGTACTCTTGTCTTTATTCTAGCCATTTCTGAATCAAAGAGTTTGATTCAGTTAGGTTCTCCAATCTCTGCGTGGATACCATTAGAGACTGTCTGTTTTAGTCGTTATGGTTTGCAACAACTTGACGAGTAGAAGATCGAAAAACAAAAGAGACTACACACAAGGTACATGGTCATTATATGAATAATTGATTTGTGTAAAAGCCATGAACATGTATTTCCTTGTATAGGCATATAGATCCTAGATTTCATGAAAGTCTCGAAACAATTTTTTTTCAGCACCACGTTTATATGATGCATGCACTGGGATTTTTCTACAACACAGTCCCATACATGATCATGTATGTCATATACACAGGCATGTACACCTCTACATAAGCACTTAAATTACAATGACTTTGAAATGTTTTGACCCTAACTCTTCTCATTTTTTGCTTCCACTAAGGTAAATAAGATCGGCTATAAGGATATTGATTTAGCTTGTTTTGGTTCTTATTCCGTCAACTTGCACATAAAGAAAAATATGAACCAAAATAAGTATCGTAATCGCAACATAACATTCATCACTATGAATTAGAGAATAAATATATCAACAATTAAGCACTTATCAGTTCTTTATCTCTCTTTTTCTCTTAAATGGGGTGATTACGAACTAAAATCCAAATCAACTTTTTGATGTACCTAAATAGAAGAAACATAAAGAATTAGAGTTTTATAAATGTCCATCGTTAATGGGGCAACTTTAGGTTAACTAGTTTGAGATCGGGTTTTTTCGCCATCTCTATAATCACTCTTTTACTATAGTTGTTAGGAATTTTCCCTCATAAAAAAAGTTATAAAAATGAAGTGAGTTATATATAAATATTAGGCTTATAATCCATTACTTTAAGATTTTAAGTTGAGATATGATGTTGTAGATTATATGTAAGCTCACTTAAAATTAGTCCAATTTCTCTCTAAACCCCTTAGAACCCTTTATTAGTATTAGAAATAGGTTGGTGAAGTCCAATGAATAGAGATTCATGGATTTAGGTCAGATAAATGGTAATTTATGAAGTTACTGAAATAGCTTTGCCTTAGTCATTGGTTCAAGAGAAGCTAACCCGATGTTGATGGATTTACTTGCGAAAGGGAGATGGAAATTCATAAGTGAAGTTGTCTCGTGATAGAAAGAGACCTATTACTTTAATTTTTTGATAGATATATTGGCCCTGTTTGGCAATCAACTATTGCATTAACTGTTAGCTGATAGCTGATTCTATTAGTTAATTTGACTAGCGAATTCCATTAGCTATTTGTCATTTGATGTTTGGTAAAATTAATTATTTAATATTAGTTGTTTATGTGTAAAATGACTTATGAGGATATGACTTTCAAAAAATTATAAAGGTATGAATATTATATATCTTAGTATTTTGTTGCATACTCTTATAGGAATTTAGATTTTAAATATTTAATTCTACAAAAATTAAGTTTATAACTCTAATAAAAAATATATAATAATAATAATAATAATAATAATAATAATAATAATAATAATAATAATAATAATAATAATTTGGGATACTTCAATTTCGGTCCTTTTGAGATTTATCGTTGTGGAATTTCCTTATTTTTTTTATAGATCAATAAAAGTCTTATAACTCATGTCTTTTGGTAATTTCTGAATCAATGTCTTACTTGTTTATGATGTTCACTTAAAGCTCCTACCGTAATCAATTTGATTCAATTTTACTTAATTAAGTTTATAGGTTTTTCAGAGTTAAACAAATCTAACTAGCACGTGTACATAAGTAGGAAAATATTTGCATATAGATACTACACTATTCCGTGACAATTGTTGTTATAACTTTCCTGATATACTTGTTTAGGAGTAATACATCTTGTTAATTTAGTTGGATCTTCTGCAGGAATATCACAGCATCACACACTGGTTAGACCATCTTATCAAAATACATCTGCCTTAAGAAATTTGTCAACATTTAGTATGTCCAATAATGAAGTCGTAGTGTAGCCTTAGCAATGTAGCAGAAAGTGGCGACGGAATGAGGTAGGTAGTTAAGTTTGAGGGTTTAATTGTCTTTGAAGAAGATGAATATTAGCTGATAGGATGAAAAGCTCCTCTCAAGTAGCTTTTCAAAAAATGGCTAGCTGGGTTGAATCAGTCAACCCAACCAGCCATTAACTAAATAAGTATATTAGCTGTTTGACATAGTCGAACAGCTAATACTCCTTAATCATCTGAAATATAGCTAAAAAGCTATCCACCAAATACCCCAATTGTATCTTTGATCATATATAGACTTATTTAGACCTAATCAAGTATCTTTTTAAGCCTCTTCAGAACTATGAATAGTGATGATGGTATTCTTAAAGCTCGAAACTTTATTACTCTCTCTCTATCTCATTAGAATTTAAACATATCAGCTAGTGATCCCACTTTATAAGTTTTATTTTATGTTTAATTATTGCTAAGTAATGTGCAATTTAGGAAAGAATTTATCCTAAGTTTTTATTTGAAACCAAAATTTGAATCTCTATAATATCTTTAAAACAAAGGTCTATGCCTCTTTTTTATTAATAGACAAATAATTGCCAATTTGCAATACAGTTACATAAATTGAGATTGACAAAGTCGCTTTCGCTTAGTCATCTAATGTACAAATCTCTTTAGCAAACCAGAACAAAGAATTAAACTGAAAAGGTCACAAATCAATTGTCATGACAGTTAACATCCCGTGGAAAGTAAGTAGGAGAGTAGAGTTGCCAGTAATCAAACGCAAGTGCAATATACATTTTCGTCACCCCATATTCCATGTGGTCTAATACATTTAATTGTCCAACAGAGGCTTTTTGGATTGATGAGATTAATGTATTTTAAGTTAAAGCGAAGAAAGGTATCACATCCAAGAGTAGTTTCTTTAGACCGAAACAGGAACTCTTTCCCAGGCCTATATGATGTGGTTATAGGCCCAACATGCATATTTTACTCTTAAAGATGGAGCACCTAATACTGCCACCGAAGCAGATTCTTAACAATTCGTTTGTGCTTATTATAAAAAAAGAAAAAGAAAAAACCAGACATACGTGATTGTATCATAGTTCATCGAGTTCAGATCTTCTGTCTAATATTATAGTATTTTATTGTGTCTAATAAATTTCAGTCATTCAATCATGTAGAACCTGCATAGGATTTTTGTGGGACTAGCAAAATAAATAGCTGAAATTTTATGAGACAGAATAAGACAGAATAAAACTGAAGAGACTCTCGTCATTCACATATTACTTATGATTTGTCAAACAGCGCAGAAAATGGCTGTGAGACAAGCTCCTGCCACCTGTAGTACTATATCCCTACTCAAATTATTAATTAATTATTAAAGGTAAAGTTGACATACCACGTGGCAGATGTTCCTCTGTCGTTGTGCGTTTCGTGTAAGGTCCCTATCTTCGAGCCACGCGTTTCCCGTAATTTGCCCGTCAAGTGCGTGTCACGTGGGCCTCAAATTTCTCTTTGGTTATTTAAATTATTAGGACCATTTTTTATTTATTTCTTTAGACCAACATTAGTACGACAAACCAACCGGCAGCCTTCATCACCTGTCCCCACCTTAACTTAACTCGAAGTTTCAATAACATTTTTAGTCTTCGCATTGACAATTTTGTTTCCAACTTTGAAGAAAAGGAGATTGAAGTTTCAATAACATTTTTGGTCTTAGTATTGACAATTTTGTTTCGAAACCTTTCATGAAGGGAATTACAATAGCGTTAGAAAATGAGCTCTTGTCTTATTTCATTCTTGGAAATTTGTGATTGGATGAATAGCCACGTCTAGAATTACCAATTCATGAATCGACTAATCAGATAGCATATTAAATAACTTAATTTGACTATTATTATAGTTAGGATCAATAATATGTTGAGTCAGGTTGGAAGTTGTTTGTGCGCTATTTAAAGCCTCTTACAGGCAATCAAGCTCAATCTAAAACTTGATCTAGCTTGACTTATGTTATTCAACCCTAAGTTTGAGTTGCTCAACTTTTAATACGAGACTTCAAATATCAAAGGGTTGATTCATGTTTATTGTTATTGACATATTTCTATCGTTAAAGATATAAACTTTTCACTATTTTCATATAAGAAAAATAGAAGATTAATATTTCTCATTTCTTTGAGTTTGATTTTATTTTTCCTATTAAGTAATTTCTCCTTCTAACTTCCAAAGTAATTCCTTCTTATAGTTATAGTCACAAGATGGCAGTTGTGAAGCCTCCGAATTTTACTACCAGTTTGGATTGATTTTAGGCTCTACTATTAACGAGGAGATTGGAGATACTGGATAAATAACTCAAAATCCCTTTTTCATTCACTTATTAAACGATTACCACAATTGATCGAAAGGAATAATGAATAACTCATCATTTAGACTCCCAATTTGAGTAGAAAATTCACAAATGAATCCTATCACAAAATGATCACAAGTGGATGAGTAGATGTTCCTTGCTATATGCTTATGTGGAAACAAACTTTAAATCCTAAAGCCTCATTAATCACTTGGCTGGCTAGTGATTAAAAATAAGATTAGGATCAAGAGTAGATGGTTTGGTAACAATAAATCAACCTGTGAATTATGCAAAGAAGTTGTTAAAGTTAAAAATCCCTCTTCTTTTAATACAGAATATTTGAAAAAAGTTTGGAGCAAAATTCTTCATATGTTAAGAGTGGATAATTACACGTACGAAAAGGAGAAAATTTTGAATTAGTTCATCAACCACACCAAACATGGAAAATAAATGTCATATTGCTCAAATGCAGCATTCACCACCACCATTTATAATATTTGGAAAGAAAGAAATAACAGATTGTTCAAGAAGATTGTAGAAGGCAAGTACCAGCTAGCCATTAAGATTTTCAACTAGATTAGAGCCATTGTTATTGCAAAAAATCACAAAATTTACTCACTTAATATTAAAAACAGCTGAAATTTATAATTAATATGTTATATTGATCTTGTAACTTATTTGAAATATTTTTTTAATCTTCAACTAGTTTTTTTAATCACACGGTAAATTGATAGGTAGTCAATTTTATAGAATTCATTGTAACGTTGAATTAGTATTTGCTAGTGTTAATACAATTAGTTACATTTTCCCAAAAAAAATATTTAATATTTTAACATAAATAAGATATATTTGTAAGTAATTATTTTCTTTTAGGTTCTCTAAAAAAGATGTAAAAACTAATGCCCTTTTGACATCATAATTTATAAAATCAAACATCAAGGCACCATCCTCTCGTCCGGATTGAAATCAAGATAAGATTTGTTCTCACACAAAGTGTGACATTGACACAAAGTAATGAGAACTTCATTGCCTGTGTAAGTACGAGCATTGAAGATATCGTGAGACCTGCAACTGCAAGCTCTGGAGGGGCTTCATTTTGGTGTTTTTATTCTTTAATTGTTTTTAAATATTTTTTATTATTTGAAATACTCAGAATAAATTGATATTTATAATTATTTTAATATTAAAAAAGTTTCTTATTTATAATATTCAAGAACCGGGCAGGCAAGTAGCCAGAAACCAGCCTACGTGGAAGAGCAACCTACGGCCATCAGTCATACTCTGTCTCTCTCTCTCTCTCTCTGTCCTTCTGGTCACGAGTTACAACAGTTTTGAGTTCAAATAAGCGAAACCCCATAGAGCTCCTGTTTTTTGGAATTTTCTCTTCATCCTTCCCTGTCTTTTTTTTTTCCGGCACACAAGAAATTAATCGCTGTGCAATCCATCACCGACTCTCATTTCACTTCCCGATTATTCCCCCGAAATCTAGGGTTTTGTCCCCCCCACCCTCGCTTTTCTTTTTCCGTTAACTGTAAGTGTCGTTTTCACTGCCCTTTTATTTGCTTAATTTCACTCTTTATATTTGTGTATATCTTTCACATGGTTTTGCTTTCGAAAACCTAGGTGAGTTTTTGTTATGTGCTAAGAATTATGTGATTTTCGCCTGATTCTTAAGTTCCTTTGGCTGTCTTCATTGCTTCTTTGATCGGTCTGCATGTGTATTTGTCGGTTTTTGGGATAAAGGAACTGTTTTTGGATTTCTGGGGGATTGAATTGGGAAAATAATTTGAGATGCGGCAGATGATGGGTTTGGCTGATTGTGGAGATTTGTGGCTGCAAGTGGAGAGTTAAGACATTGATTTCGTATTTGTAGAGTTGAAAGTTTCCAACTCTTCGACTTTTTGGTTGTCTGTGAAAGTCAATTTTATTGTCTTTCTTCTTGAAAATTTTGGAGAACTGTTGTAACTTTTGTTGCAATAATGGTAATTAACTAATGTTCTCGGAACTTTGAAATAAATTGGAGTTGCAGATCAAGAACTTAAGGAGGACTTGGTAATATGCATGTGAGTTCGCTTCAGTGCTAAAAGTCAAACATTTTAGTTGATTATGCGGTTGATTCCAAAAGCCAAAAAATGGGATTAGGAAGTACTCGTTTGTTTATAGGAATAGCTACTCTTCAACATACTTATATTTGAAACAAACTTGTCCAGAGATGTTTTGACTTTTCATTTGTGGAATGACGGGAGAAAGGTTGGTAACGTAATCCCGTTATTTGTGTCTAGTACAAAAAAAGTCCAGTTACAAGGGTAGGAAACGTGGGTAAGTGAATGTTTTCTGAAATTTGGTGACGCTATGTTTTTTGAAGCTTGGGATGATGTTCAATAGCAGCGGAGTCAATATGTTAAAACTTTGTCAATGCGTCCTGTTTAGGATGCTCTGGATTTATCTTATCTTGTAGAAATCATTCTTTATTACTGTTAATCGACCCCAGTTGTCCCCCCTTCTTCGGGTATTTGTACACAATTCTTTTGTTTGGTTTAAGGTGTCTCAGTAGCAGGGAAATTAGTCTTTTTGGGAACTAATGACTATGTGCTTCATCCATATTGCTTTGCAGCTGAGCCTGCTCTATATGATCTTCTTTTCACTTAACCTGAACTCCCTCGTCTTGACCCCTTCGGCCTGTTGCTGCCAGTTTTCTGTTGATCTCTTGTTGTGATCTTTAAGAAGGCTTTTTTTTTTTCCTATGTCAGAAATTAGGAGTTGCTTAAAACAATTAGAAGGCATGCTGTCAAAGTCTGACAGTTCAAATCGACGGGAGCCAGATCGAGAAGCAGTTGGACAATATGCAGTTCATTCCGAAGAGTGGTGGCGGGGTACTGGCTATAATGCTATATCCTCACCAGAGTGTCCAAATGATTCAGAGTCAAATGGTGATCAATCTTTGTCTAATGGTAGACTGAATGAGGAAGATGATGATGCCACAAAGGAATCACATAATGCTGCATCGTCACAATCTGGTACTTCTAACTATGTGATGCTATAAAGTGCATGGAATTCCCTTTTATTTTCTGTTTTCTGTGGATATAGTTATTGCATGTGATCCATGTAAATAGAGAATTAATAAAATATGCATAATTTATATGATTCTGTTGATCATTTTCATTCCAGCAACCTTTTCAAAGTACTTCCATATCTTCTTGTAGTTTTTTCTTTTCCTTTTTTTTTTTCTGAATCATGCTTGTCACTGGTGTTGGACTTGTTCAAAATTTTGGTTTGCGGACCTGGTTGTAGTCATTACTTTGTGATTGATTTTCAGCCATGGAAAACTTCTTTGTAACTTCATTAAAAAGTTCTTCATCTTTTCCTATAAAAACTTTGCTAATGAATATGTTGCATTTAATAACTGCTGGCATATGGTCAAGAGCACCGAAACCTGCAGCATGCTTCTTTGAGTGTGGCAACGACGTATGATGACTCCATTGCACAACCTCCACAGTTTGAACTTGTTGGTCACTCTATTGTAAGTGCTTCCTTCCGATTAACAACTCATCCCACCCCCCAGAAAAAACGCAAAATTGAAGAGAAATATCGAAAAGAAATCTTTTGTTTGGATCTTATGCTCGTAATTGATTTTGTAGACTCAAGACTCCATAGTTTGTAGAATCAACAAACTCAATCTTTCTTTATGGAATGGGTTCCTAGTTTTGTTGCAACACTTTTGCAGGCATGTGCATCAAATCCATACCAGGATCCATATTACGGGCAAATGATGGCAGCTTATGGACATCAGCATATGGTATATGAGATAATTCCTTATCCTCCATGCTTTTATCGTTAAAGATATTTTTAATAACTCCCGAAGAATACAAAATTTTCCCTTTTTTTATTAATTTACATTTTCTGAGTGTTTATCTGGTAAAACAATGTTGGCATGGCCAGGGTTACGCTCATATGATTGGAGTACCTCATGCTAGAATGGCTTTGCCCCTTGAGATGGCCCAGGAACCTGTTTATGTCAATGCCAAACAATACCAAGGGATCCTGAGAAGAAGACAGGCACGTGCAAAGGCAGAGGTGGAGAAGAAGCTCATAAAAGTGAGAAAGGTATTGATTTGCAACTTTCAAGCTTTGGTTCCTTTTGCCACTTATTTACTCAAATGTTCTTGGCTGGGAACACAAAGTAACAAATGGACACAAAATTATTCGTTCTGTAGTCAGTTTAGGTCTGACATGTTTTTTTAGGGCATTTGACTGTTATTGCTCGACGATATGTTACCTTCACCTTTTACTAATAGTTACTTTTTAAAACCTTATGCTTAATCTCACTTCGTCAAATGTTTGTTGATGACAAGAGAATGAATTATTGCTGACTAATAATCTAAATTCTGCTTATTTTTACTCTTTCAAGCCATATCTTCATGAATCCCGACACCAGCATGCTATGAAAAGGGCAAGGGGTACTGGAGGGCGTTTTGCAAAGAAAACTAATGATGGTACTTCTAAGCAGGCAGTTTCTGGAAAGATTGATGGTTCTCACCCAGCTCCGTCATCTCAGTCTGGGAGTTCAACAGGGTCTGAGCCCTTACCTTCTGATTCCACGGGAACTTGGAATTACTCCAATGATAAGCAAGAAACAAGAGCCTACCAAAATCGTGACACTTTTGAACCTTCACGCAACTATCTGAATGATGATAGCCTTTACCCGAGTCACAATGGCAGGCAGACATCAACGTATCATTCACAGTTGGCTGGACAAGAAGATGGAGACTGTTCGGGTCAAGAACGGGGTAGCATCTCTTCTAAGCAAGCCTCACAGAGGCCTCTCACCATCCAATGAACCGTTTCTTCTAAATAGATGCCCAGTCAGAAGATTCGATTCACCCAAGTAAGTGGGCAAATCCCGTCGTGTCCGGTGACCACATACTTGGCATTATATTGCCAGGCGGCAATTCATTCTTGGCTTCGTTTTCATGTGTGTAATGTGGATGAACAGAGGGAAAGAGATGGTCAATCCATTGGTTGGCTCTATTGTGCCTATTAGCGTCAATGCTTCGCCCCATCACTTTTTTTTTTTTTTTTTGCCTTTTTCTCTGCTTCTCCTTCGTCTGTACATAGGAAGTGTTAAATGTACTTGAGTTGAAGCGCTGCAGGATATAATCGAACTGGCAAAAGTCGTCAGCTTAACCTAGAAACTCTCTTGTTTGAATAGTTTATATTCCTCGTCCGTGGACAGTTTAGAAGTTGGAAGTCATATTTATTGGAGTAAAACCTGTTTGAAGTTGGATTTTCATTCCTCCGCTACGTACCAATAAGAGCCCTTAATTGATGATAATTTAGTTTCTAATGATGCTTGGAAGGCCCTTCCATATCATTGAACTTTCAAGTAGTCAGAGTCCATATACCCATGATAGTCCTCGTCTATGACTCTCCCATTAAGATGGTAAAACTCAACTGACTATGGGCCGGCCTATACACCCGATCTCTAGGGAAAAAGATATTAATTACTATGGGCTGGCATTTTGTTGCGTGCATACAAAAAGCTTAATACATGATAAATATAAAATTCCATAAATGACAAACATCACTAAATTGACATTGTAATCTATTCTGCCAGATCCTATTAATGTTGGGAAGGATGAACCAGCTATTATTCTTGTTTGATTACACCATTTTACACTCAAAATTAAGGATGAAAACCCAGTTGAAAAAGGAGTCGTATACGTCTTCTACTTGCTATTGGATTGTCTCCCATCATATACTCTCTTGATAATATTCTGGATCACTGTCCCCTGTGTTTCCATCTTCATTGGGATGTTGCTCTAAGAGGGTTTCCCCGGTGCCATTTGCTGGATGGACTCTTTCTGAACTAGTTTTACTCCCATTAGAAGAAGTGCTGTTGGCCTCTGTGGCATTCTCCACATTATTCTGCTTCTCCATCATGCCTGATAGTGCTAATCTTGGAGACCACTCAAGAACATCATCAATTATGTTGTACATGCGCTTCTGATACCTGCAAGAATACAGTGGCACTCATAAATGTTAGAGTACTTAAAAAATACTATAGCATTTGATAAATACATGCGACAATTGTTCAGTGAAAGAAAGGAAATGAATAAAAAGGGAGAGAACCAGGGCAAAGGGCTTCTAAGAGATTAAGTTCTTGTTATAACAAAAGAAGAAATAAAAAATAGAATACATGATATGATTACTAACCTACAACAGCTATATATATACATACAAATAAACTCTGTCCTCAAAATTTTTAAAAGTATTGCTGGTAAATATAGTGAATTCAACCTCATACAACAAAAATGGTATTGACTGTAATAATGTGTGGAAAGAACTAACCTAGCTCTAGCAGCTTCATCAGGAGCATGGTGCCTCAGCAGAAATATGACCAGTACAGCTGTTACTGCATAGAAAACTCTCTTAGTCCATGTAGGTCGCTCCTCCTCATCTTTTTTTGGCCAGAATCGGAATAGTTCTCGTAATGTGGCTTCTTCAGCAAGAATGTTGGGGAAAAACCAAATACGCTTTCCAAGAACTATATATAAAGCGCCAAATACTGCTGCCCTCACTGCAAATTAGACAGAAGACATCAATGACCCCACAAATTTCATAATTCTGTACTATATTGTATCAGAATCTATTAGTCAATTGTCCTCTGGGACTCACAAGTGCAAGATAATGAACTTGTAGAAAAATCACAACATAGAAGAGGGCAGACATTTAAAACCATCTACAGACATGCACAGGTATAGTAATTATCCCGTAACCATATTCAAGGTTGTAAAAGGTTAAGGCATTTCTATCTTGTTGTTCGCACCTGGTCCTTCGGAGACGTAAAGTACCCAAAGGAGGGAGATTGAGCAATTTCTAAATGAAAAAAAGTCAAAAGGTCACGCAAGAGAGTGGGCAAGACATATGACAAAGGGAACTTTATATGAATCAGAACTTAATGGCCTGAGCCTGAATAGTTTAGAACAACTCAATTATATATCAAACTCCTCTATACTCTTCCTTGCTCAAATTTGATTGCCAATGACCCAGTTGAAATTGCCAACAAGAAAAAAAAAGAAGTTTGAGGAGGAAAATAGCAAACATACAAAAATTTAGTTGATATGAATGCTGATGTTGTTAAACTAGTAAAATATCCCAACCCACAAAATATAGAACAGGTGAAGGCATGCAATGTTACTGAACTCTGATATGAAAGGCTTCAAGTCTTTGCAAAGTGAATAGCATGTAGCTTTTCCATGATACAGGAGTCCCAAATATAATGCACAAGTGTTCTATGGGCATGTAATGGTAATAATTTATCAAACATATCTAGCCAACTGTATCCAGGGAATGAGAAACAGGTGGAAATAACTGAAGAATAAACAAGAAATCGTTTCCTTACCTAAGAGCAGGGATAGAATAAGCAGAAGAACCCCAGCACATGAGTACAGAATTATTAGTTTGCACTGATGGGGATATACAGGAAACAAACAAATTGCCAGAGTTAAAACAGGCCAGAAAAATGAGAGAAGTGTCTGCCAAAGTGGATGTCGCTTTACAAATGTCCAAGCAAAGAAAGCATCATGTTCGGAGAAGACTTGCTCCTAAAAGATATATGCAGTAAATAAAATCAGAAGTTAAGAGGATAATTCAAAGCACCTAAACTTTCAAAAACAAATAGCATACAGGGAATATCTCCAAATGTGCTGGCCAGGTAGATAACTTCTTCTTCCCAGGACGAACAGTTTTGACCACTCGATCGCAGCGCACCAAAAGATTCCTTCTTAGTAAAGTGTTTGCAATTTCTTCAACCTCCAAATTCTTGTCCGATTCCAATATATCTTTGACCTCTGGATGATTTCTTAGAAAACTAACGAAATCCTTCCCTCTAAAATACTCAACACGTGTCTCCTGTAAAACAGCCCAACGAGACACCAAATCTTTGTTGTCTCTAACCTTCTCTGCAAACAATTGAAATACATCCTTCTTTGCAGCTTGCTTCTAAACAGAAAAACAAACAGGGGCAATAGAAAATCAATCAGTCAATCCCGAGAATGCAGTGAAAGAGAGACTAATTAACACAAAAGCAATAGAAGCAAACAGTTGAAATTTCGAACTCTAGCCAATAGTTAAGTATAACCAAGATTCAATTTTACAATTCAACTTTTCAAACTGCAAATTAAGCACAGAATTTTATGGAATCCACCTTGCCGAAGCTCTTTCTTTTATTCCTCTTTTCCAGCATTTTATTGTACCAGTTATCAGACAATGCAGACCAAACAAAGCACATGATCACATGAAATCTCAACTCCAACTGCATTTTTACTAGTTCAATGCAATCAAAGAAAAAATGATGAAATTAAAAAAAAACATGGAAAAGAACAAAACTTTTGGAATAACAAGATTCACAAAATCGACTAGTTGACGTCAAGCCTTTCAAAACATAATCAAGTATACATTAATGCTCAAAACCCCACAAAAAAGTCACATTATCAACTCGCCCCGTCAAATAAAATGCAAAGGTATGGAAAGAAAAAACATAACCCTAGATCAAAAGAAGAAAAGGTAATACAAACCCTAGGTGGGGTATCAGAGTTGGGATCTCTGGTGCCGTTTTGTACGGCTGCCGACGATCTTCGCACCCTTTTCTTGTCTACTCCTCCCGATTTCTTCATCTCTCTCTTTCTCACTTTGTCTCCCCCAATTTCTTCTGTTTAACGTTTCTGCTTTTCTTATGTTCTCTGTGTGTTTTTCACTATTTTTGGTTCCTTGGCTCGCAATCGAAATAAGTGATGACGTAAGCAGGTCTTTGTCAATATTATTATCATCGTCATCCCATCCAGTCCGAATCTCACATTATTACAAGGTTCGGGAAAGTCTGATAATACGCAATATTATTCTTACAAAATAAAGGGCCAATCCGAATCTCACATTATTACAGGGTCCGGAAAGGTATGATAATACGCAACGTTATTTTTACAAAATAAATAGGCTGTTTCTAATAGATCTACATACAAATGTGACATGATATGAAAAAAAAGTGATGTAAGTTAAAAAAAGTAAAGAAATAAAACTATAAATAAATACCTTATATGGTACCAAGATATGCTAATATATGATAAGCTGTAAAGTACGACTCTTTATGTCTCGAGTTGTGTTAGGAATCCTTGCTCAGTATTCATGTGAGTATGAACAATCCAAAAGTATCGTATGACCTTGAAGGACCTTTTCTCATATACCAGAGCTGAAAGCTAAGTTGTAGGATAGAAAGACTTGTCTACGACTTGCAATTAGAAAAGACAGATTGGACACTAGGGTTAGACTTCCTAAGCAGTAGATATGTCTTTAGAGCTTTACAGTAAACGGCTCTCAATAACTACCACGACTGTTTTGGCGCACTTTAAAGGATATCCTTTACTTGTATCCGCGCACATCAAAATTTTCGATTCCTGTCCAATTCCTCGGTAAGGGCCATTTCTGTCATATCCTTCTTGATCACTTCTGTCCAGTTCTTGTTTGGCCTTCCTGATCTCCTCTTGCAGTCACGAAAGGTTATTTTTTCACAACATCACACAGGAGCATCAGGTGCCTCCTACTTACATGCCCAAACTACCTAAGCCTAGTTTATCGCAACTTGTCGATAATATTAGTTGCCCGTAGTTTGTCTCTTACCACACAATTCTAGACCTTATCTTTTTTGGCAATGTTGCACATCCATTAGAGCATTTGTAATGTTGGACCCCGAACTTTTGATGAAAATTAGAAATATTAAAATTCATTTTAATGAGAAAGAAATTGGTGAGAAAATTAGGAATTTAAGGAAATTTGATGAAATTAAGAAAAATTTATGAGAAAAGAATTGTTTAATTTTGAGGACTTTGATATTTG
>JANZLX010000008.1:21653408-21663680 GCA_025531955.1 Erythroxylum orinocense
TTGCCAAAAATAACCTTGAACATTTTGTTCTAAACACTTCCTTCCAGAAAGTATTTCCCGTTGTCTTAAGTTTCTAACGCCACCGAAAACATTCCATTTGGTTCAGTGATTCAGAAGATACACCTCAAACATTTTGGACTGTTTTTGTCCATAACAGTATACTATACATACCTTCCATACGAATTTTAAACATCCTAGAGACTGAATCAGATTTCAAGTTCTTCATACTTTTTGTAGCTCTATGTCTCCTTTTTACCACAAATTAAAAATCATCTCATTTGGATCAGTCAAACTCTAGAAATCATCAAAATACCAAAGTGTGTTCAATGAAATAACACTAGTTCATATCTTTTCAGGACACACTCACTATACCCGTCTCACTCTTTTTACTTAATCTCTCTCCATATATTTCAGATAGCTTCAAGTTTTGGTGGAGATATAAAGAAAGATCTTACGAATCCAATGGTTCAATAATTAGGTCATTTGAAGGTCTAGAGATGAAGTTATGGCTAAAATACTCCAACATGTTTATGCCCTTACGTGAAATGGACCTGTCTCAGTGCGAATGCCATAACTTTTGCTACCGATGTCGGATTGACTTCGTTTTAAACCATTGGAAAGAAGACTTCGAGATCTACAACTTTCATGAAGACATCAAAAGCTAATTCTATCTTCTTTCTTATGTATTGTCTCACTTTTGCTTCCGTCTACTTTCTATCGTCTGATTTCTATCGTCTCATTTCTATCGTCTCACTTCTATCGTCTCACTTCTATCGTCTCACTTTCATCGTCTCACTTCATCGTCTCACTTCTATCGTCTCATTTCTATCGTCTTACTTCTGTCGTCTCACTTTCATCGTCTGACTCCTATCGTCTCATTTTTCTTCCGTCTACTTTTCCTTCCGTCTACTTTCTATCGTCTACTTTCTTTCGTCTACTTTTTTGCGTCTGATTTTTGCCCAGAATGTCTCTACTTATAAGGGTCATAACTTTTGACTTCGATATCCAAATTTTGCATATAATATACCGTTGGACAAGAGAAAAGAAAGATCTACAACTTTACAGAAGGAATATTTTCCTAAATCCATTTTTATCAACCCCAAATTTGACCCTAAAGTCCAAAGGAGAACTTTCCCTTCATACACCAACATACTGCACCAATTCTTAACTTCGTAACAACTTTTGAGATTCTTAGAGACAGAATTGGAATTCAATGTCTTCATACGAAATGTAGCCATATATCTCTAATTTAATCCAAATTAAGAATCATCTCATTTGGATGACTAGAGAAAACGTTGTGGCTAAAAGACTGAAGCATACTCAGTCAATATTTTCCAGATCACTACCAATCTTGTTTCTACAACTTTCCTTATCACAACTCATACCAAGATCACTTTTTCTATTCCTTCTACTCCTCATTTTCAGTAAAATCACATTTAATAACAAGTATACTCGGAAGTTGTCAATGATTGCACGTATCACTTTTTATGAGAAAACATTCAATATTTATACGCATATATGCCAGCATGATGCATGAGTAGGAAAAATACATTGCCTCAATTTCCCTTTGAGCTCACAAGTACTAAAAGTTTGGGTCCTAACCCTCAATATGGGGATGGGATGTTACACATATATTGTGTCAAATATTGAATTCAAATTCTTATATTAGTAGAAAATTAGATAAACAATGATTTTCAAGTCAAAAATGGGACCAAAGAGATAGAGTGAGGAAATGCAGCCCAGGTTTAAAGTCATGTTTGGCGGCACTTACTGTGTAGGTGCAACATCCCACTACCATAAGGCAAATACTCGATTATCGAAGGGCATTCAAGTATATACCCTATGATAATGGTATGTTGAAGCAAAGCAAATCCAACTTACACATGGAATCATCTAACATACTCAAAGATCGCTAATTTTTTTTAAATCATTGATTGCATTCATTCATAATTCTTACACTGTTTCCATCATACGAATATTCACAAAACCTCTTATAGGTTCTAAAAAAACTACAAAAATAAAAAACTTCATACTCCTGGGGCCAACTGATAGACCTCTGAGCCATAACAAAATCCAAAGTGTCCTTTAGCCCTGTCTAAATCACTAGGTTTCCTGTCTCGTACTTGAAAAATCACGTTGCAATTTTTATGAGTTTTGCAAACTCAATGAGTGAACCATCACTGATGATTTCACCGGATCACAATCACACATCACATATTGCACAATTATTCATTCTAAGCACGCATTTATTATTCAGATACTTACATAACATGGCATATCATATAGTCATTCATTTCAACTTTGCAAATCATTCAAAGAATTCAATTCTTATAATATTATATGCATGAGACTCATATTCGTTCTTATTGTTATGACCGAGTGCTTATCACATACTTATACAAATACTGGCCTATACGGCTCAATCAGAACAGAATTATGGAGCATAGCTTTATGTGTAGAATCAGAAATCATAGAGCAAAGCTCTATGTGAAATCACTTCATACTGGCAACCCAAGTCACAATGCCTTTATCTGAACATTAATTTTATGAAATGCATTAAATACATATATGTCATATATCACAATCACATATGATGCTCAAATAGAGCTCATGATCATCGGACCTAAGTCAGGCATTCAACTTTCGTTAAGGATTTACAAAGCACTCAGAAATCCATAGCTATCAAAACTACAATCAAAGCACTTCCAATACTTTCCCGAATATTGGTCTCCTTAGACAATTCAAGTCTTAAATTCATAAACAAATATCAAACAATTTAAAAATATTGGAAGTTTAAACAAATTAAAACAAATCAATCCTAGAAAATCATCCAGGTTAACTCACAGAACGCTCCAATATATTATTGCCTGGATAGTCCAACAATGTTTGTTTGGTGTCCACTTGGCTCCTTTATATCTTACAAAACACATTTACACATATCACATTTTTGCACAAATATAAAAAGTATTCATTAATGCACATCTACTTATATGGAATATGCACAATGCATGTTCAATGACAATTCCGAGGGTACTTTATTGAAATCCTTATGATCAAATCATTCAGATATCAAAGCTTTCATTAATACCATAGGTACTTATGATTTGAACCATAATAAATCAATGTCAAAACAATTTTATAACATCAATGATCACTTCAGATTTTTCTTCTCATATAAATATAAGTCAACTTTGTATCCTAAATCTACTAAGGTAAATGGCAAAATTAGAAAACACTTCCTTCTATAAAAGTGTTCCTCCATGTCTTATGTTTCCATTGACACAAAACTCACTCAATTTGGTTCAATAATTTGGAAGATATAGCTCAAACATTATTGGGTTGTTCACATTCAAAAATAGTGTACTATGCATAAAATCCATCCAGAACTTTAATATCTCAGAGAATGAATCAAAATTCGACTTCTTGATACAATTTATAGGTCTATATCTATAGTTTACTCCAAATAGAAAAGCATCTCATTTGGACTCTTATAGATCTAGATATAATCAAATTACTGAAGTGTGTTTAGAAAAATAATATTATTTCACTATTCCAACAGATTCCACACTTTGATTTAATCGGTCTTTCTCAATTAAATTCATAATGCTACAAAATTTTATGGAGGGATAGAAAAATGTGTCAGGAATTCATTGGTTGAAGTCTCATGTAATTTGGAGGTCGGGAGAAGAAATTATGGTAAAAAATAAGAAGGCGATTCAGGTGAGACAACTGTTTGGTCAATCCCGCAAGCACGACATTGCCTTCCAAACAATTTCAGCAATGTCACCCTCGTGATTAAGCACGAGGATGACTTCCCAACCCACCAAGCATTTCTTCTACTCAACTACAAATTGCATCTTCTTCTTCTCTTCCATTTTCTCCAGCTCTTTCGAAAATAGAATTTTGGGTCAATTTTACCCGATCATTTTTACAATGAAAACGAAGGATTTAGGCCAAAATTTCTTCTAAACAATTATTCCTTTATGTCACAACTTTCAAATGAAACCAGTTTCATGCAATTTGGTTCGATATTCTGCAATTTATGTTAAAAAACTGCAGACTATTCTAAATCATGATAGAATCCACAAACTCAACTCCCAAACTCTATAACTTTTGATCCAAAACTCCAAAAATTACAAACTTTATATCAATGGAAAGATAAAAGAAAGATATACAACTTTTATTGAAGACAACTTTATCAAAATCTCTCTAAATTAGTACAGAAAATTCATAGAAGTTTTAGATCAAATTTAACTCTTTTACTATTCATCCCAGAAAATTTCCAGACTTCATTCTCTAAAATCCAACACTTCAAATTTTTATTTCTAGTTTTTCTACACCATTTTATTAAACTCATTCAATATAAATTCATACTACTCCAAAATAATGCAAATTTAGTCAAGAATCATCAAAAGTAAAAAATTCTTGTTCATCCAATTCATACTCTGTCACCTTTCTCTGCATTTTCAACTTTCATTCTCAATCTCTATGTTTCATTCTCAACATTCATTTATTCACTCATTCCCATCTTAAACCCTCATTTTACAACCATTCTTCAATTCAAAAACTATTTTCTTGATCATCTCTAAAAAATTTACTAACTCATGTATAACACATATATATATAAACATGTACAATGAAGAATAGAGAACATATCACGTTTTCATATCTAATTTTCTACACTAATCCTATACATCATTTCATTTCCATTTCCAACTCCAAAAACCATTTCCACATCACCTGATCACTAACAATCCACCAAAAACTAAATTAATATTATAACCTAATTGTTCAACTCATCCACAGTGTTCATATATATATATATATATATATATATATATATATATACGTAAATGTCATGATCCATGCAACTAACAATAATTCATCAAATTATTTCATGAATCCAAAACTCTAAAGGATTTATTCAACACTTACTTGTTGAAAGCTTCAAAATCTTCAACTACATTCAAGCCCTAACTCCATGCAGAAACACGTACTCCTCTGGGAAAAAAAGAAAACCCAACTTTTGGTTTTCCCTTAGGGTGGAAGAACAAATAGCAATGTGGTAGATGTGTGGGATGAGGAAAAGTAAAGAAATCCCTTATAAGGTGTTTGATGGAAAACTCAGTGTAATGAAAGGAAATTCGAAGAAGGTGGCTGGAAAATAACACTTAGACTTAACACTTGTCTTTTTAACTCTCAGATTCATATAACTTACTTCTACAAGGTTAAAAAAGCAACTTTCTAGATTAGTGACACTTTTCACTTTCCCAATGCCTAAGCCTAAACTAAATTTCATCCTTGACTAATTCCTTTAGTCTCATCTTTACAATATAACTATCTCCAACTTTGTCTCTCTCTTTTCTATTATACTCCATACATTATGAAAATTAACACCAAAATTAAAAAATATTACAAATCCACTAATCAATAAAACTTCC
The DNA here is from genome assembly GCA_025531955.1 of Erythroxylum orinocense. Taxonomy (NCBI): domain Eukaryota; kingdom Viridiplantae; phylum Streptophyta; class Magnoliopsida; order Malpighiales; family Erythroxylaceae; genus Erythroxylum; species Erythroxylum orinocense. Next base: position 21,658,850 of record JANZLX010000008.1, read on the forward strand.
AAACATAAATTCAAAATTCACAAGATTCCAAAAAAAAATCACAACTCAGTCCAAAATATACTCGAAAAATGTCAATGAATGCATGTACAATTATTTTCATGTGCAGAAAAATTTTACTATTCACGTGTATATGTATGACATTTTATACATGAGCATGAACTGCATTTCTAAACTCTCATTGATCACTTATATTTACTATTCTAACCTTCCCACCGGTAATGGGACGTTACAGTAGGTGGATCGTCACATTCTGTAGCTCCTACTAACTCACCTCCTCCCACTCTAGGGCCTACAGCTACAAATGAGGCATCACCTACTGCAGGACATGCTACACCATCCCCATCCCCAACTCATATATCAGATGGAGGAGACGTCCTCCATCTTGGAGCTGAGGGACCTGACGAAAGAAAATACGTAACAATTGATGGCAATTTGTAAGTGAAATCACATTAATAACTATTTGTTTTTAATTAAGTTATATGTTTATCAATTTTTTAATTGTATAAAATTACTTCTTATATTAGGTTGGTTCCGTCTGGACCGTGTTCTAGAAATATGACTTCTAAATTTAAAGAACGGATTGATCCTAAGGGTTATGTGTGGAAGAATATCTCTAAGGCAACAATGGAATTTTACTTTCAAGAGTTTGAGGTACAATAAACATTTATTTTCTTTTTATATTGATTTATATACACTAATTACATAAATATTATTAAATGATAGTACTTTAAATTGTTTCTTCTTATTTCAAAAAGAATTTTTCTGGGATTCTGGTATCGACATCATCATACATAAACTATAGGAGAGGCGAGCTTGTACATGTTATTGCGACTTTATTGGTGCAATACATAAGGCTAGTGTACGTCTGCCTTATATTTCGGAGCAAATATGGAGTTGATGGTAGGAGTATTGGAGAAGCCCTGAGGCAATGTCAATCTCAGGGTGTAACTCCACCAACAGACGTGGAGGCCCCACAAAGGGGAGGGGGGATGGGGAGTCTTCCCATACATATGGGAGGATAAATAACCCACCACGAGCATGCACAGAAACTTTTAAGTATCTAAATTTCACACTTATTTTGTACATGTTTTTCTTTGTTGTATTATAGATAATGGTAATGGTATAAATTTCTGGTGCTATATATAACTATGTTGAGTTTTTTTATTTGTTCAACAGGGGGAAATCTCATAAATATAGGAGAAACTCTGCCGAAATTTTTATAAAATATAGTTCAAATCTAACCATTTAGGTTAAATTTGCAGGACAAGTCTTTTGGATATTCCTCCTACACTTAACTGTTTTTGCATACTCACACGAAAAAGCATGATAGTGTGACATTCGTCAACAGCCGATACAGAGAACTGAATGTATGTGAAATTAATACATTATTATTATTTCTGTTATAATCATTTAGTTTTACAATTATGAATAATCCCTTTCTAATGTAAACATTGCTTTCTAATAGGACCAAATACAATAAACCATTCAGCGACAGTCTTAGAAGGAACAACTTGTTGATGAGACTTAGACGTATCTTGATGTTGTCGGTGGTAGGGACTGTCATGGATAGATATTCAGGCTAGGTTCATTTGGGAACACTTGTTACTCGCAATCCTCCATGTCCAGTATAGCAGCATCTACCAGACCAACACAATCGTTGGAAGTCACTGAGCTTCAAACCACAGTGTAGACATTGATGGAGCAGATAGCTCAGATGAGACAACAGATGGAGCAGATGACAACTTTAAGACAGGAGATTGAGCAGTTGAAGGGGAGAGGTAGCAGCTCAGAGCACCCACCATCATCAGGACATTAGGATGGTTGTAGTCATTTGCTTTCAATTACAAAGACTTATTATGCACACTGTAATGTTTTTATCAACAATTATGAAAATTTGGCCCTTATATCATCAATCAACTTCTGTTTAAACAAATTAAATATATCTACAAAAAAATTAATTATGCACAGATAATTCACAGCTATTGAAATTATGCATTTTCATAAGATCATCAAATAAAATTTAATTTTGGGATTTTTTTTTAAATGTGTAACTTCCAATTACTGATGGAATACAGAAAGTCGTTGCAAAAATGTATCAATATTGCCGACGAAATACAAAAAACTGTCACAAAATTATTTCAATATTACCGATGGAATACATTATACCGTTGGTAAATTATTCATTGTATTTATAGACGGTTTTTCTTAATCTGTTGGTATCTTTACGACAATCTACTGACGGTCAAGGTGTCCGTCGGTATATTTTACTGACAGAAGGACACATGAAATTTCCATCGTTATAATTACCTACGCTCGTATTAACGACGCCTTTGTTCGTATTTAAATTTCATCGGTAAATATTATTACCGACGAAATACTTGGATTTAGTGTCAGTAAACCCTTTATTTCTTATAGTGATTGCATATATTTCATATATTTGGTTATTTAGCTTTCTAAGTTTTTGATATAATTTCTTTCAGCATTGCTTCTCATTCTTTTGTGCTCACCATCTTTCAATGAAGGGATGAACATAATAGAATGTTTGAAGCACTTAGAGAAATAAAATGCTCATATCTTAAATGTGACAGTATATTGATGTCATGTTACTTGGGTAATAATCCCCTTTAAAAATATAATAGAGCAATTATGAATATTGGGAGTAACATATTACCCTGTTGCTACCGTGTTCTAAGTCTTTCTCTTAAAGTTTGTCAAATTTGTTCCACATTGACTAAATTTTTCCCCAAATTCCTTTCTTTCCTTTGAGAGACTAAAATAAGACCTATAACAAAATATTAATTATTTTAAGTACCAAAGTCTATAAAATACCTAAAATATAAGTATAATGCTCTCATATTTCAATCCAAATATATAGTTTATTTAGCACTTGTCAAATTTCCCTACACTTAAGCATTTGCTTATTCTCAAACAAATCAATTTCACTATCCTAACCGAAGTACGAGGCAATTTTAAAAAGACATTAAACAAATAAAGCACATAAATCAAGATTCTGTACTCATTTAATTGGAAAGATCATCAAATTGTTAAGCAACCAGCTACTTCTATTCACAAAATCAATTCATAAATCAACTCAATCCACCTTACAATTCTTCAAACTTTAATTTAATTCACACTAATGTATAAATAAATATACATGAGACATATGCTTTAACTCTTAAACATGTTCATTCCTTTTATCGACATAAAAAAAACTTCAAATTTAAACAACACAACAACATTTTGAAGATTGTTTGAAAAGTCATCTTACCCTTTGACATAAGAGTAAAATCCTTGTCATAAATGCTTTTGGTTACTTAACTAGATCACTATTGCAAATAGACACTAACACCACTCTTTAATTACATCCTTTTTATTAGTATAGCACTAGCAGAGTGAATTATTTAATGCTCAATTATTTATACTTCTCATCATATTTTTATTCAGCACATTTATTTAATGCATATATAATTTATACAAAAATAATTATAATGTAAATCAAATATCCACTCTCTAAATTCATGAGGAAAATTGAATTTAGCTCAGTCATCGAAAGTCATTACTATATTCCCAAACACTTAAAATCACAAAGACAATCAAACTCATAATGAATTATCTAAATCGATATGTTGTTAAAGTATATAAAATTTCCAAAAATTGCTCTCTATTAAGATATTCATAATGAAATCGATAAGCATGGGTACTGAAGTCATAAGAAATCCCTCCCCCATACTTAAGTTGCACATTATCCTTAATTTGTGTATCATGCATAAGTAATGAAAGTAAACAAACAAAAGGAGAGAAATAAATTTAATAACTAGTATTTCCTTTACACAATATAAGAAAACATAAATAAGGCTTATCAAATTTCTTTAAGGCTTGTCAAATTTCTTTATAAACCAATTTTCAATTAATATTTTATTTGAAAAAGTTATGATATTTGACAAAATAAGAACAAAATATAATAAGTATATAATAATTGTACAATTGTCAATCTTATGATAGTGGATTTAATAGAGGTACATAAGGGCTTATCGCCCATAATTTAATCACATCATCTTCATAACTTATATCAACTAAATCCCCTAATGATGACTATGTGGCAATTGGCTCAATCTCTCCAAGATTCTTAATCTCATGTTCGGTCGCTCTAGCTATAGATCCCTCTTTAATCCATTATCACTACAGAATCCTCGATTTCCTCCTCAAGGTTCATCTTTACAAGTTGCTGGTTGTCAACAGGACTTTCTATCTCTTACCTAGGCTCTATATATATGAGCTTAACCCGATAGACTGGTGGTAGGAGGAACACCAAAGTGATTGTAAATGAAGTGACAGAAAACATTGCCTAGCTAAAACTGGATGACGATTTGTTATTTTCATCCACTTCGATTGTGCACATAAACTTCATTACCAGCTCTTGATATACTGGTTCTCAACTATCAAAGAACTATTGCCACGTCAAACTTGATGGTCTTCCGTACACTATCCTTTAAGTCTGTCTTCCCTAAAACTTCCCAGTCTATTTACTATAGCAGTTCAAACTTTTTCATTAAGTATATATACTAAGGACGAGTTGGGATGGACGAACACGCAATCGATCCCAACCGCCCATTTAATCCAACGGTCACTTTCTCCCCCTCCTCCTCTCTGAAATTTCTCGAGCCATCCTCCCTGTCTGAAAGTTCTGCAACTATGTGTTGTCAGTTCATCCATCCCATCCCGGAGCTATCTGTTCATTGAATGTTGTGCTCCCCAGTTATATCAATGCATCCCAACCGGCCATTTAATCCAACGGTGATATGGCTATTTGTTCATTGAATGTTGTGCCTCG
>JANZLX010000008.1:21671746-21708637 GCA_025531955.1 Erythroxylum orinocense
TCTAATTTGATTGAAATTCCATTAATTTAATTTACAGAAAATAATTTTCTAAATTATTAATTAGCAATTAATTCAACTATTAATCTTAATCTAATAAGAACATAATTAATTTAATATTAAAACTAAGATCTTAGCGTAGTTAATATAATCTCATTGGACTAATTATATATAGTATAATCTACCACAAATTCAATATGCAAAAAGAAAAATGTAAAGGCATAATTGGGATTGGATACCAAACATTATGCATTTTGTCAAATACTTGGTATGCAATTCTCAATCTTTTTCCATTATTCTCCAACAAATACATTGGGTGTCATTAACAATCAATAATTAATAAAAGACAAACTCCAAATGAGCCAACAATATCATGCACGAAATGTTAATCATTGGAGAACGAAGAGTAAGGAGAAGAGGACAATTCCTTCGGTTATGACCATCGGAGAAGACGACGTCGGCGACGCAGGAGCTCAACGACGACAGCATAGCTATAGACGACGGCGATGGAAGCAGACGGAGGCAGCAGATCGACGGAGGAGAGGAAGGCAGGCGCGTGCGGGGTGGGGTTGGGGGTTGGGTGGTTTAAAATGAAACAACGTTTATAACTTAACGTAAACTTCGTTGTTTGGATTTAAAACAAACGACGTCATTTTTGTTAAGTTATAAAAGTTATACTAACAATAAGAAAGCGACGTCGTTTGGTTCGTTTTGTTTCTTCTGTATACATTTACAAAATAGCGAAAACGACATTGTTTTGTTTAACTCCATAAGGCATCGTTTTGTTCAACAAGCAAAGAAGTTAATAAAAACGAGGTCGTTTTCGGATAACCAAATGACTTCATTTTCATTCAGGTGGAGGACGACGAATTATAAGAACATTTACTAATGAAATTTACGGATAGAATTTCTACCACCGTTAAAGTTTATTTTCCAACCGAAATTACCGATGCATCTCCATTTTCGTCGGTAATTACAGAAGAAAAATTTTCGGTTTGTAAATTTCCATCGGTATTTAAAACTTTTCTTGTAGTGCTAGTCCATTTGTCACCCAATCTCTAAACCACTTGTCATTCAATCTCTAAGCCATTTGTCACTCAATTGTCTAAGCCATTTTTCACTTAATCCCATTGCCACGTGTTACTATTTCATAGGCCTAGTCAACCTAAATTACCATGTATTAATTTGTCTTGTCATTTAACATCTTTCCTAAGCTAGATGCACATATCACTTCATCAATCACCCAACTGTAACAATAAATTCGAATTTGCTAATTGTAGTTCATCAAACCAAAATCCAAGACATAATTAGTACACAATCACATCATAATCACTTAAAACCTTTCATACCCCAAAATACGTCAATTGAGTACATATACTATCCTTGCAACGTTTCTAAATCATGATTCATATGTATATGCGAATATTATGCATGTAAATGAAATGCAGCTAAAGAATTCTCAAATGATATAACTCATATGACTTAATCTAACTGTTAGGCTCCTAAGTATAGAGATAGGCTATTACATGTCTGTTAGAGACGAAGTTCATAAACAAACAGTGCCAATTCAATATATTAGCATTAATTATATGATTGTAGATCCTTTGACAAAAGGATTAACACTGAAACTCTTTAAAGAACATGTTGAAAGAATGGGTATTATGACAAACCATTATTGAGATTTATGATGTTTGCATTTTGACATTGTGAGCTCATATATGTTTATGTTTATGTTTCTGTTAATCCTATTTTATAGTATACATTTATGAATAAATGATGTTGATAGGATTTGTCTTTAATTAAGACATTATTGTTGGATCATTAATGTGTTTCTTATTTATGGATCATATTGAATAAAGCGTTAATATTGTAGTATATGGAAGGAATTATGTCGTTTGTTAAGATGTGAAACCGCTACGACTCTTATTAGTATCTTCGTTTGATTATGATTTATGATATAATCAACATTAAAGAATTTAGCAAAGTTTATGCACAAAATGCTTATTTATTATTAAACCGTGATATAACGTTTTTCAATTAATAAGCCAAGTGGAAGAATGTAAAACCTATATTTATTTAACATGTGACTCATTAAATAATTATAGTTTTAATAATATTAAATGTTAAATTCTGATTGGTCAATTTGATTAAGTATGATAATATTTTATTTTAAATTTATTGTTTGATGGGAATGATTCATAGATATCTTTATTTTATTTGAAACTGGTCCTCTCTCTCTCCCGCACACTTTTGTTTTATTTTTCACCATCATAAAGCAAGATTATTGAGAGAAAAGAGAAAAGAAATCAAGTTTCTTTATATCCAAGCATTCAGAAGGATTTTTTATTCACTTTACGATTCAACAAAAATCATATCATGGATCCAGGTATGTGCTTCATATTTTATATTTTAATGTAAAACATATAATTTTTAGATCTAAATTAAAGAATTATTGTGATTATGTTTATGCAATAAATTATTCTTACACATAACAACATAACTTGGACTCACTCACAGAGCATCAGCCCATTTTACTATCAGCCGTGGGTGGACTAACATCAGTCACTTACGGCAAAACATTATATTACATGCTGGTCTTGCTGAATATACGTGAGTGCATACGGTAGATTGTCCGAATCATCTCTGACGTGTGAAAACATAAACGGGAAAAGATCAGGAAATGAGTGCAATGCAACTGCATTTGAGCAAGATAAATGAGAAGAGAACCCAAACCAACCAAAAAAGTTGGTGAATTTACAAACGAGTTTAGGAATAACGTGTTCCTGGGTAGAAGAAAACCAAACACACAAGTTGGAGACAAATCAGTAATGCTAAGGAAAGGAAATAATAATTAAAAAAACCGACAATTGCCCAGCGGCCGGCCGCCGGCCAGTATTCTGGAAGATAGAAACTTTGAGAAGTACAGGCGGCAGAAAGAAAAGGGTCCAACAAAGGAAAGGGACGCCATGCGAACTCCATTGGCCACGAGTCTTACTTCTCTCGTATCGTATTACGGCAAAAATCAAATTTAAATTAAGCTTTAGATAATAAAACTTTATTATCTAAAGCTTAATTTAAATTTAATTATCAAAGACTGGTATCAAATAAGATGGGATCTCCAAACTCTTTATTCTGCTTTGAAAAGTTCCAACTTGGCCTTCTAGATGGAAATTGCTTGGTTGGTAGGCAAATAGGTGAAAGAAAGTAGTTAACTTTGAAAAACTTAACCAGGCACAGAAGAGAATCTTTTAATCAATTCAAAAGCAACACAATCCAGAAAAGTCAACCATGCACATTAGCTGCATTTCTAACACCCGAGCATATTAGTTATAATGTGTTTGTTGAGGTCCTCTTGACTTGGTATAAAGAAATTAGTTTTAGTTGAAGCAGCTTCATTGATGTTTCCTTGAAAAAAGGAAGAAACACCCCTCGTAGAACCAGTGTTTGATTTTAGTGGGGTGGTTAAACTAAAACTAAAACGAAAGCTAAAGCACGCACGTCAACTAATGGAGTGCTCTCTGATTTTGACCGCTTGGTTCAACGAATGCCAAGTTGCTCAGCTGCAAAGAATGAAAGAACCTACAGAGTGAGAGATAAATGTTCTTTAACAAATAATATGAATTTGTCGTCCACGCAGCACAGACATGGGATGGGACAAAAAGACAAAACACAAGGGCAGGACCAGGTTGCTGATTTAGACCAACCACTTCAAACATGCTTGGACTTGGATTTGATAAAAGGTGATTTGGTTGGATTTGAAAAAAGGTGACTTGGTTTTGTATGAAGCAGGCAACATGTGCAGATGGTTGAAATGGTCTTGTGAACCCATTAATTCATTCTGTAGTTAATGTGTGATGTGTCTTTGCTTCCCAACCTCCTCCATTACTTAGGTTTTTCCTGTCCTTTTTGACTTCCACTCTTTTGGGTGTTTGTTTTACATTTCTCCTCTATCTAACTATTGTCCACAAACCAGATTTTGCAACAATAATGTCTACTTGTTCTTCAAATAAGCTGTATATTAAAAACTGAAACTTTATATATAATAATATAAGCCAACCCCAAATTGGAAAACCCACTGTTGTCCTTTTTGTTCTGTTTTGCATTTTTTTCCCCCATTTTCCTCCCTTTTTCCCTTTCCTTTTTGAATTTCCTGGAAAGCTGAGCTTTTGTTTAGATATTTTGGGAAGAGAAAAAAGGAAAAAGAAAAAGAGGGAAAAGAAAAGGTGAAAGGGTTCTCTCTGTCTCGACTCGCCTCATTGTTGAATCCGAGAGAAACAGAAATTTAGAGAGAGGGAGAGGGAGTCGCTGTTAAGAAAACGAAGTTTCTTTCACGCTCTCTCCAATTGTCTCTTCTTCGTTCACACAATCCATTTCCATCTTTCCCCCCTTTTTTTTTTCTCTGGTATTTCTTGCATTCAATCCAAATCTCATCTGACTCTTCCTCAGCTTATCCTCCCAGGTCAACAGCTTAATCGAAATTCCAGGTAGGTTCTTAAGATTTCACCCTTTTCAACTCAACAAGAATTTCTTTGCTGCTTATGGACTTACTCTTTCACTTGGTTATTCATTTTCCAGATGTATTTATTTGTTCTTCAATTTCTAATATAGTCCATCGTTTTTTGTACTTTTTCTGGAAAGATTGGCCTTTTCTTGGTAAAGTTGAGTTTTCAGGACTTGTTAGATATCAAAGGTTTTTTCTTTGTTTACAAGTTGGTAGCTTTCTTTTTTGTCTTCCTATATTTTCCTTTAATCATCTGTTAATGATATTTGGATATCACATTCTTCGAATTTAAATGGGATCTATCGTTTTCTTCGTATTAACGGGGTATTTTTGTGGGATCTGGTGTAGATTCTTATCTTCTATCTGTGTTTTGGAAGCTTGAAGGTCTGAAAGAGCATGGGCAATTGCTGTGCAACTCCTGCTCCCAATTCTCCTTCTGATAAAAAAGCCAGAGGGAAGAACAAAAAGAAGAACAAACAAAATCCTTTCTTTGGTGATGATTTTGTAGTAGGTAATGGATCTGATACAGATAGGCTCTGGGTCTTGAGAGAACCAGACGGCCGTGATCTCTCGGCTCACTATGATCTGGGCCGTGAGCTTGGCCGTGGCGAATTTGGGATTACATATTTGTGTACGGATATAAACACAGGTGACAAATTTGCCTGCAAGTGTATTTCTAAAAAGAAGCTCAGAACTGCAGTGGATATTGAGGATGTCAGGAGGGAAGTGGAGATAATGAAACATCTGCCCAAGCATCCAAACATTGTGACTTTGAAGGCCACCTATGAGGATGATAGTGCTGTACACATCGTGATGGAACTGTGTGAGGGAGGAGAGTTGTTTGATAGAATTGTAGCTAGAGGTCATTACACAGAAAGGGCAGCTGCTGCTGTGATGCGGACTATAGTGGAAGTTGTTCAGGTTGGAGATTTTTATCATTTCTAGTTGTTGAGAAGTGTGCACTATCTTAGGTCAAATTTGCTTTCATGTCCTCTGTTCGATAAGTGATATCTTGGTTCGTTTCTTTCACGTCTTGTTTTTTTATTGCTCATTTTGCTATTCATATAGGTACTTGAGTTTGTATAGGTTAATATTATGAGATGAGTGAACATTCAAATGGTAGTCATTTTACTAATTATAATCTACTTGGCTGTTGTATCTGTTTGCAATGTAGATGTGCCATAAGCATGGAGTAATGCATCGTGACCTTAAACCTGAGAACTTTCTATTTGGAAATAAGAAGGAGACGGCCCCCTTGAAGACAATTGATTTTGGATTGTCAGTCTTCTTTAAACCTGGTATCACATCATTGACAGAGCTTAAACATATGTCAACCTGATATTTGTATTTTCTTAATGCTTTAGGGAACTCGACATGTGCTGGTTTAATGCTTTGTGCACAACTTTGTATGTGCCTGAAGACTTGTTTTCTTTGTAGGTGAAAGATTCAATGAGATAGTGGGAAGTCCTTACTATATGGCTCCAGAAGTTCTAAAACGCAATTATGGCCCAGAAGTTGATGTTTGGAGTGCTGGAGTTATTCTCTATATTCTCCTATGTGGAGTCCCACCTTTCTGGGCAGGTTATTCTTTTTTTTTTTTTGGGATACTTTTAGTGCATTTATCTGATCCTGAGCTATTGAATTTTAACAGAAACCAGTTTAATTATTGGTATGTTAGACAAAGAATATGGTTAAGCTAAACTATCTTGTTGAAACGTTGTTTGACACTCTTTTGGCGGTGATCTTTCTGAACCAGATAATGTGCTTGTAATTCCACCTCTTACTCCGTGAAATTGATGTTCTCGTTTTTACAGAAACTGAACAAGGAGTGGCACAGGCAATTATCCGCTCTGTTGTTGATTTCAAGAGGGACCCTTGGCCAAAAGTTTCTGACAATGCGAAGGACCTGGTGAAGAAAATGCTTAATCCTGATCCCAAACTAAGGCTTACAGCACAGCAAGTTCTTGGTAGTGTTCTTTAGCCATTTATTATGTCTTATCCTACGTATGACCGTTCTCCTGACTCTTCTTCTGCTTGCAGAGCATCCTTGGTTACAAAATGCAAAGAAGGCTCCAAATGTCCCACTTGGTGAGACTGTGAGAACAAGGCTCAAACAGTTTTCAATGATGAACAAACTCAAAAAGAGAGCTCTTAGGGTAATAACTCAATTTGCTTGTTAAGTCTTCGGGTTTTTATTGAGGTGATGATAGATGACAATGAATGATCAATGCATGTTGTGTCACTTTCCTCCATTTCTTCTTCCTGATTGGAGACTAAATGTGGAGTCATTTCCTTCCAGGTTATAGCTGAGCATTTGTCTGTAGAGGAAGTGGCTGGCATAAAGGAGGCCTTTAACATGATGGATATTGGAAAAAGAGGCAAGATTAACCTTGAGGAACTTAGAAATGGGTTGCAGAAACTTGGTCAACAGGTTGCTGATGCAGATCTCCAAATCCTCATGGACGCTGTAAGCATCATTTTACTTCTAAAAGCGCTGTAGTCCCTTGAATCTGTTATCGGATAAGTGATTAATAGAAAGACACTGCAGTAACTTTGTTATGGTCAGAATTTCAACTGGTTTTAATGCCTTTTGCCTTTAGCTTGGGTGGATTTTCTTCAAAGCTTGAAGTTTTTATCCTTAATATTGACCTGTTTTTGTGCCAATATGTTTTTCAAGGTTTTTTATCTTCTTTAAATATGTGATTTTACTAACCTTCTGATGCTTTCTACAGGCTGATGCTGATGGTGACGGAACTCTGAATTATGGAGAGTTTGTTGCTGTGTCAGTTCACCTTAAAAAGATGGGCAACGACGAGCATCTACATAAAGCATTCGCTTTTTTTGATCGAAACCAGAGTGGCTACATAGAGATTGAAGAGCTGCGAGAGGCCTTGAATGATGAAGTTGACACCTGTAGCGAGGATGTTATTAATGCCATTATGCAAGATGTAGACACAGACAAGGTTAGTATTACTCATGCATATGGTCAAGGATCTTTGGATTTGATTTGATACTCATCTGGTGTTCTGACCATAGTTGATTTTTTAGTTGCAGTTGATGCTACTTAAAAATTATTTCTGCTACTTTACATGATTACAAGACCTTCAAAATTTTCATTCTAAGCCATAATTAGGTTATTGCCACCATTTATGTTCTCTGTTCCTTGGATTTATACTCTAACATTTTGCTGATACTCGATATTTTGGAGTAATTGGGTACATTACTTTTAAACAATTTGATGTCCACTTATTTCATGCATTTCAGTGGTGGTCTATTCCTCTCGCTAAATTATAGGATGTTACTCAAAATTGAAAAATATTTGTGGGTTTCTTCCTTTCTAACAAATCTGCTACAGCTGATCGTGACCGGCCCTTTTTCTTACTGTGCTTTTCGTATGATTATCTTACAAACGTTGGATCTTTGCACGCTTAATAATTACAACCTCATTTGAAACCATTGAATTGAAGGCTGACTTCACATCGTCTAATCTTGCAGGATGGACGAATTAGTTATGAAGAGTTTGCAGCGATGATGAAGGCTGGAACAGACTGGAGAAAGGCCTCCAGGCAATATTCACGGGAAAGATTCAACAGTCTGAGCTTAAAGTTAATGAGGGATGGTTCATTGCAGGCAGCCAGTTGAGAGTCCGACAAAATCACAATAGTTGGCTGAAGAAATTTGATTTCAACATTTTTCTTTTTGTTTTGAGGTTTTTACTCAATTTATTTATTCACTTCTACCTCGTTGGACTTCGGGGATAGGTAGGAATAGAGTGGCCTTGGTGTTCTTGATATGTTTAGGATTTGTTGGTTGGTTGTAAGGGAATGGCAGCGGAAGAGGAAAGTCAGTATGTGCTTGTAAATAGATTTTATCAGTTTTAGGCTCAAAGTTGTATTTCCTATGGAGAGAATGTTAAATTGTGATTCATTTGCTTCGAAACTACTGCTGTTTAACATAAATTTGTCGTTTGTAAGCTTTATTGTTTTGTGCCTCTTGTCTTTGTTTGGTGGGGAGGGACAAAACTAAGACCATGTAATTTTCGTTTGTCATTTTTTCTTTTGTTGCTCACTTCCTGTCCTAGGTAATGGAATGTATGTATGGTGAAAACTGATTCTACTCCCACTTGGAAACAACAACAATGGATTCTGCAACGTGGAAACTGTTTGGACTTTGTTTAGAGACTTCCAAGGAATAAAAAACCATAAGCTAGCATAAAACACACAAAAGTTGTCATAAATTCATTCACTTCAAGCCTCCAAGAAATTCACTTGACAACCTTCCAACACACAATCTTGTTCTTTTGGCGTCTAAAAACAGAACAAAAGTATATTTCATTGTCAGTAAGGACCAGAAAACTTTAGAGACAGCATCAGAATAAGTGGCCCAAGCTCCAAGCCTTCATTCACTACAAAAGACACCAGCCAATGCTGCATTTCCCCCGACATCAGTTACCCTAAAACCAGCTAAAGCATGAACAACAACGGAATATCTCAAGAAAACACAACATAGTGAGCAAAACTTTAAGCTTATCTAGCAGTCTGAAGGGTAAGATCTTTAGTAGGACCAATGAAACAAGGAGTTTTAATCAGTCTAACTTACAAAGCCTATAATGCACTTTCACATAGGTCGGATGCAAATAACAATCACTTTGTCACTAATCATTAACGCCTAAGGATGTGTGTATCCATCAAGACATATACAAAGAAAGGTATCTGTTGAAGTCATAATTGTATTAAGTACTTCGGGAAGGAAGTATGGGTTGAGTCTTAAAGCAATTGATAAACTTATTCCTTTTTGGACCTTATAGTCACAGGTTCAACTTACGGAAATAGCCTCTTTGTAAAATACAAATAGAAAGTTGCATATATTATGACTCTCTCCAGATCTCTACAAAACGGAGAGCCTTGTGCACTAGATACATTGACTTTTTACTTATATAAGGTAGTACTTCAAATACAATTTTCTTTTCCCAATGACTTTTTGCTTATGTAAGGTAGTACTTCCTTCAAATACAATTTTATTTTCCCAAAGATCTTTATAGTGTACATGTTTGTGAAATTGCTCTTGGTTCACTTCAACTCCAATCAATGTAACAAAAATTTAACAAAGCATTAAAGTCCCTTAATTCATTCCAGAGGGTGAACCTTGATGGGAATAGTAAATCCTTTTACCGTATATTGACTCATTCATCCATTTGGTGTGCTCTTTATCATCTTCAATTAAAGACTTGCAGGTCATTGTAGCTAACAGAGTCAGTGAGCTTGACAAATGGTGTATGTCAACATTATAACAAAAAGACACTAGAAACTGAGTTCAAAAAGGGTAATCTAATTAGCTGACAAATAGGTCCATTACAACATATAGGTAATGCCAATATATACAAGTCAGTATAACCTTTTGAGATTATATTCTGAACTCCATATTCATGGTACTACAATTTCATTAACTAGTGCTACCTAGTGATGCCTAGAAATGCAATTCTGGGGTAACAAGTAAACCTATTGCCTATATATGCAATTTATTTGTTTTATATTGCCACGAGTTTCTTAACAAGCGACAAACTATTTAAACCGACACAGCTTGCAACCTTGGATGCATGTAGCTCACGAGATATGAATGAGGTAATGTAGTCGTATTCCACGTGAAAAAAGGTTATAAACAGCTGCGAATGGCTTTAAAAGGAAGATGTGAACTTTAACAAAAAATGTATGGTGCTGCTACCGGAGCTATGTACATAGCGCATGTAATGAACACGTGTGACAGAGAAGAAAACTGCTAGATATGAAAGATTTGACGTGTTAGATTCTTACCAATTTTGACAAGAACCCAGAAAAACTCACCTACCATCAACTTTAGTGCAGAGACGGTTACTTTCACTATCTATCTTCGACCAAGATTGAAAAGTTGTTCTTTATCTTGAATTTATGTACACTTTCTCATCTCTCCCTTGCTGCCCCAAAACATCCCTGTAAGGGCCTCCACAACGTATGATGTTCTCACCATCCCTTCTCCTTTCAGTTCTTCACGCCTTGATTTGTTATCGTGACTATTAATCCTAATTTCTCCCTTTTCATACCCATCTTGATCATTGTGTTGGTAGGATTGTCCTCAAGTTCTTATTGTATTGTTAGATTGTGCCTCTTTCTTCCTTACAGGGTCTTCAAACTGATTACCTAGAGAGTATTGATCGGGAATTATCTTTGATCCTACAAGGAGATCTGCAAACTATCAGTTCTTTCTATAAGGCTTTATATTTTATTCGAGATCCTATCAGTCTATTATGGTCAAAATAAAATATCAGCTATGCCAAAGACTTGTCTCTCAATTGGTTTTCTAAATGGAAATACCATCATCTTTTAAGGAAATATCAGTCTTACTTTTTATGTTTCATAGATTGATTTAATCAGGAGAGAACCGACCTAGTGTTTCAACTTGCAGGCACTCATTTGCCAATATTTCACTGTCATTTCTTAATTATTGTTTCCTAAAATTCACCACAAATATTTAGAAAGGAAATATAAGGGTGGTTAGTCTCACACCTAACATTCTTTTATCAAATGAAGGTATGTTTTCTTTCATACAGCAGAAGGGCTGGACAGAAAGAGCAATGGAAAAGAAAGGAACGAAACAAAGAATGACAATTAGCACTGAGGTTTTAGGCTTCAAGGTGAAATGAATACTTTTCAGTGAATAAATAACATATGATGACCCAAAATCTATCATCACATACAGTGGTTGTGCAGCCATATGCTAGTGGGATGAATGACAGTTTTATCATGATTAATTGTCTGATACATTTAATGATGAATCAGGCAGCATTTCCTATTCATAATAAACTTTCTAAAACTTTGAACCATTTATTTTGATCTATTGGAATCAAGACTATCTCCTTTTCCAAATCTAACAATATCACTGTAGCAATCTTATTACAATCAGGCATGCCTTATCCTTCAATGTTAAAGAGTAAAAGGAAATGTTGTTTCTTGTCACAGTATGTTTCTACAAGCAGGTCGGCATTGCAGGTACACATCTCATTGTTCTTTCTCAAATCACAGAAGGTATGTATCCACCAGCTTGATTACATCCATATCAGTAATTAATTTGTATGGTCTAAACTCACAGTATGGTTATGATTGACATTAAGGTGCGTTGCTATGACATCAGAATACCAACATAAAAGGCCAAGCGCATCAATATTGTGAGTTATTAGTGTTTTCGTTGAAAAGTCAAAACCATTAAGTCTAAAGCAGTTCGAGATCAACTCCATTGCCTGAAAGTTCATCATTGTTTGATATATTTCACAGCATAGATTTCAGAAGTTGCAAGGACAATAGGTAGCTACAATGTGATCTAATCAAGAGTTTATTGAGACTAGTAGACAAACAGAAAATTAACCACAGAACCTATAATAGATAAACAAAATCTGTGGAGTGGTGTGAACGCAAGTGATGTTGTGGGCATCAAAAGCCAAACCAGTGGTCATGTGGGAGGAAAAATGGGGTCGTTTACTTTGTTGTTTTCACCTAAAGAAAATCTAACATGAATAAAAATAAACATTTGAAGACCAAAGGCAACAAATGCCTCGTATGACAATTGAAATATTCATTTTGCACAAAATTGCTCGAGTCAAGAATACTTACCTTATTACTCATTTCTTTCAAGTTCTATTGCTTCAACCTTCTTGCTGCTTTCAGCCTTTCTTCCATTGCGTTTTCTATAAGGGACAGTCCATCTCACTTTGGGAAAACTCCCCATGCATCTTCTTACTTCTTTAGAAAGCACTTTTCCCTATATAGGAATATTTTCCTTAGATCATAAGAAAAGCTACGATTTAAATATTTTCAGCTATGGATTACCAGTTTGTACTTAGGAAATATGTTGCCATCATCAGCATTGCTGTTATATTGAATTTGATATTCCATGACATTTCATTGTTTTAAGTCAACCAACAAGTGCTTCATTCTTGTAATCTGCTTCTAATGATCATGTTCAACAACTTCAATTTTCAACTCACTTCCCTATTTGGAAATTTAATCCCCTCATTATGGGCTTATGACCCTTTTCAGCTCAGAAGCTATTTTCTTCCCAAAATTTGCACCATTCACACCAGTTTACCAGATTAGTCTTGACAAAATTTTGCACTAAATTGCTCCACTTATCCCACAGCTACCAGTTCTGTCATCTAAACTAACAGTTCTGTTTTTAGAATGGAGTTCCAGTCCACATATCAGGCTTCAAACATTCCATTTGCTCTTTAGACAGCTCTGCAATTGATTTTGACCATCATTTGCATTTCCAGAACAACTGTACCAGGTTATTTAGCATCAAGAAGCTCATGATATAGCAACTCTTAATGATGGAGCATTTTCTTGTTGTCAACAGACTAATTCTCCCTGTAAACCATCTTCTTGACCCTAAACACTAAACCTTCATTCTCTTGCCCACAACTCTGTCCAGTCGTTCTCACCCAACTTTACTACTTAGCAAGCTGTTACTTTTCTTGAACGGAACCTTGAAAGGTTTGTATAAGAGGATGAGATATATATTTGCATTATTTCAGCATCTGCATCCCTTCTCTGCTCCAATGGAGTTTCCATGCTTCCCTTGTTTTGTTCTGCAATTTTTTTCTCACACAGTATTGTACACCTCAGTTATCTGATATCAGTGCTAGAATCACTTTTCTTCTCTGCAGAGCTTTTGCCCTTCATCCGAGCCTTTTTAGATTTTGGTTCCAAAAATAAAATATTTTAGCCTAATCGTTAATAGCTGTCTTTCTTAACATTTGATTCTTCATAGCTGTTAATTCTGTGTCATCCTCCATCTCAATATCCTGCAGTTAGAAGACAACATTATTTCCCTTCTGGTTGCAGAATCAGATCCATTCTTGTGCATAAATTTGACAAGAATTTATTCTCCATCTATAATTCTTGACGTTGAAACTCTTTAATCAATTAATTTTCTAGATATTTTCAATAAATAACACAAGAATAAATTGGAAAACCAACCATGAGATAATTCAGAAGATAGTACTCAAGATCAAAATCGATGAAACTTCCAAGCTCCAATCTAGGACATCTCTTGCAATTTTGTAGCCCATTTGATTATTAAAACCATAGTTTGAAGGGGGATGAAACTTTTATCTTCATACAGACGGCATAAACCAAAACAAACAGTCATCATTCACATCTCTGCATTTTCAGTCTGTAAATTCTCGAAGTCTCCAAAGATAATTAAACTACACCCTACAAAAGCAATTCAACATCATAACGTAGTCATAATAGAAACCTTAGGCATCAAGACTCGAGCTGGATCTTGAAAGCGATTTAGGGAATGTTTTGTGGGTGCCTAAGTAATTCATCTTATTGCTTAGTATTCATTAACTTTTTATCTGTACAGCTGTCAACACTAGCCTTTTTTTATTAGGGATGTGATAATGATTTTCATATTTCTGCGGAGAAGCCTCATGTTTAATTACAAGGTGATTAATGAAATGTAGTTGAATATGTGTGCACTGGAAGATTGCATTATGTAGATTTCACTTTGCTAACACAGGAAAAAGTAAATGCTAGGATAGGGAATCATTCCATGCAATGAAATAACCCAGCTCTAACATTAGTCAGCTAAATCCCACATAAAAACCCAAATTTTGTTTCCAATTTCAGTTTAGGTGTAGGAAGATAATAAATAATGGGTTAGGACAAACAAAACTGAAAAATTCACCAAGAAGATGAGAACAAGCAGGAAAGTAATAAAGATTACCGGAAATAGATGGCAAAGGTCAGCCCTTTAGTTCCAGAGCATCACTATGGAGAGAGTTTCACTTTGTCGTTCTTCGAATTGTTTATAATCTCTAAATTCCAGCTTCTGAAGGGGGGAGGGAAATCATCCAGTCGTGCCACACAGCTCATGTTGGGGCTTGTTTCTTTTTGGAGAGTAGATGTTTGTTTCAGGAACTCTTTTTACTTTTGGGTGGGAAATTTGGCAGCTTAGTTTCAGGATTTAGTAGAACTCAACTGGAGCATTTTGTTTGCTTCTCCGTTTTGTCATCAGAGTAATGAAAAAAGGATTTGACGTGCATTTTGTCTTAAATAGATTCACTTTCCAATTCATCTCTGTTTCTCGATGTACGGTGGTTGCTTTTTGGTTTGACAGCCGCTCTAGTTAATTAAAGTTTGGTTAATGAAACCGTACGGAGTTCTTTTTACTTGGAAAAAAGGTTGTTACTTTAGCAATATTCTGAGTGAAATCCATTCCAAAGTTCACAAATTGTTCATGCTCTGATTCCTTCCACAGTTATGAAATATGTTCTTGCCGTCTAACCAAAAATTCTGCCACATTGCAAATTTGTGTAGTGGTTTGTAGTTGCCTTAACTTAATCTGCAATTAATGTCTCAACACAATGCATTATGTTTCGTTCAAAGATGGATTTGAATTTTGAGATTTTGCTCTTGACCATGTCTCACATTTATAGAAACATAGTAACTAAGGCCTAGTAAACTTTGAGGGAAAGGTCAAGCTATGTGCTGCAACATTAACATCATGGCAGCCATGTGTCACGACCTTGAATATTTCCCGCCCTTTGAGAAGCTGACATGGCGTGCTTGCCTTACCATTCTCTACAGCTTCCACACCTGCACTCTCTGTAAAGGCTAGCGCTACATGACACAAAACTGAAACGGATGCATGTTTTAGTTTTACCCGGGCTCACAAAGACACTCTTTTCTCGAAACCTTTGTCTTTCTGTTTCGTAGAGGCCAAGTAGTTTCCTTGGGAAGTCCCTTTTTTGGTCTAAGGATATATAGTTCTCTGTTCTTTTGCGGTCCTCTCTCTGCGAGAATCTCTTTTGGGTTTTGGGTCCTTCACTCTCTGGTTTCTTGCAAAAACTGGAGGACTTTCAGTGTCTGTATTTCAGGTTTGCTTGCTCAGCCCTACTCTATTTCCAATTTTCTCTTCTTTGCTTGAGTATTCATCTATGTGGGGTGTTCAATTTTGAACTGTTTGTTGCTTGTACATTATCAAGAGTGGTCCTTTTTCATGTTTCTTTCTAGGTTCCGTTATTATCTTGTTCTTATTTGTTTTTCCCTGTTGATTAGTCGGATATTTTGTGAATTTCAAACTTCTGAAGTAAAGAAATGGCTGGTTCCTTGACATTACTATTTCAGGAGGTTCCTTTTGTTCAATTGTGAAAGTTTCTACTTTTCATATTTTGTTGTGTTAACTTTGTATGCATGCTTTAAACCCCAATTTGGGATTTTGTTCTTTTTGCTTCCCTACTAATTCCTCTTTGTTCCTTGTCAAGTATAGCCACTGTAGATTTGTACAATTCCAATTTACTAACAAATTGAATTCTTTTGAAACCTGATTTTTGCTGTTTTTCGTCTTTCAAGTAATTTCAACTTTCAAGGGCGTTTGTTTACGGGTTTAAAAACTCAAATTTGCAATGGGGAAGCCTCCCAATTCTGGAAGACTTGAAATTCTTCGTGCCACAATTTATTGAAGCACTAGTCAAAGAAAAATCTCTTATAGCAAGTTTTTGCAAAAGTATACTCCGTGCACTGTTTCATAAAAATGTCAAATTTAAGGGTTTCCTGTACTTTGTGTGGCATGAACTTTCCCCTTTCTTAGGTTTCAATGTCAAAATATGCTCCAATGATCTAGACTTCGTTTGTTGTTCTTCCTTGGTTTCTCTCTTGGAAACTTCAAATCTTTTGATCATATTTTCAACAGAATGTGATGGTATCCAGGCTGGAAAACTCAACTTTATGATTTTGGTACCAGTTCTAAATTCTGGCTCCTTAACGTTTATGAGCTCTATTATTGCTGAGAGTTTATTCATTCATGTCTATAGAATTTCGTGGTTATTTAAATTCTAGTTCTTAGTTTGGCTGTAATGGTATCTAGCTAGTCTGCATTTCAGCCTCTCTAGGACACTCTAAACTGGGGACTATGTCTCTCTCTGAAGTTATAGAGGTTTTGGGCCTACATTAAGTTGAAAGTTCCCAATCCCTTTTTCTTAATGGATATAGGTGGGTTCTAGGTGTTTTGGTGAGTCAACGGGTTTGCCTTCAGTTAGGTAGTTTACAACTTCTTTCGGTCGACCATTTTCTAGGTCTATCATTCAACATCTTCCAGCACATCGGCTGAGATTGGAAAGAGAATTTTGTGACTGGGATTGTGCTGCCTACTGTGAAGGGTTGTGTGAGTGTGACACATTGCATGGAAAATTTTCGTATCCTCAGATTCTTTCCTGTCTTGGCCAAGCGAAATTCTCTAATCTGCTTATTGAATGTAAACATGTCCAATCACATATCATGTTAAATAAGAGCTTCTCCGCAGATAATGAAATCATTAGTTTGTTCATCAATATCACTAATAAAGTTCGCAAGACTTGATAACCGTGCATATAAAGGAATAATAAACACTAAGCAACAAGCTGAAGGGCTTGAGCACCCACAAAACCTTCTCTAAATTGCTTCCATGCATTATTAGCTGTGGTTGTGATGTTGAATTGCTAATGTGACAGGATGCAGTTTAATTATGTCTTTTAGGAGAATTTACAAACTGAAAATACAAAGGTATGGTGTTGGGTGTCTTAACATATATTTAATGTTTGATTTGGTTCTGTATTATGCATGGGGGTAACAGTTTCAACTCTCTTCTGAATTTGATTTTAATAATCAAATAGGGAAACATGTGCAGCATGTTCTAGTTTGTAGTTTAGAAGTTCCATGCATTTTGAATTTGGGCAACCACCTCTTAAATTATGTCATGGTTGTGGATTCAAATTTTTTCTTGTATGATTTATTGAAAGTATCTTGGCAACTAATGTAGATTTTCAGTTTCAAGAACTAATAGCCTTGTGATGGAGAATAAGATCTTGGAAAAGTTAGAAAGCAAGAAGAGGTTAGTTTCTGCAACCAAAAAGGGGAAAGATGATGTATGCCAACTACAAGACATTGAGACGAATGATGAAATAAAACTAGCAGCTTTAAAGGATCAAGTGATAAGAAAGGTTGCTACTAGCAAGTCTAAGAGAGATAAGTTCACTACAAAGATCAATCAGCCAGGAAGCACAGCTACTAACGTGAAAGGTCAAGAGAATTTGGAACTGAGATCTGAAAAGGCAAAGATCAAAGGAAAAAACTCCTTAGAAAAGAAAACTAGGCCTAGCAGTGAAATTGAGATAAGTGGGGTAGGCAGTCCATTGGAGGCAAAAGATGCAAAAGAAAACAAGGACAGCATGGAAACTCCATGGAAGCGCAAAAGGGGTGCTGATGCTGAAATTATTCAAACATATTTGTCATCTGCAGATACAAACATGTCAAGGTGTCGTCCAAGAAAAGAGGCACCTGCTTTCCGATTAGTAAATCTGGTTGAGGAGGATTGGTTTAGAATTGTTGGCAAGAGAATAAAGGTCTATTGGCCAGAGTCCAAAAGATGGTTCATTGGAAGAATTAAATCATTTGACAACAAGAAGAAGCACCATAGCATTCTGTACGAAGATGGCGACAAGGAAGAGTTAGAATTGAGTAAAGAGCGGTTTGAACTTGAGATTCTACCCTCTGAGGGCTTTAATTTGAGGATTGAATCAAAGTTTCAAAAGAGATATGCAGCTTCAGAAGACCATTTGGCCAGTAGAGAGTGTGTCCAAGAGGAATCAGCTTTCGGTCATGATGCCAAACTTGTCTCTGAGAGCTCAGAGATAATGATGAAAACAGCAGTCAATGATGTGTTTGGCAGAAAGTGGACTACTGAAGTGAAGGTTCAAGAAGCTGAAATGAGATCTGGTAAATCAGTTGCTTTTATGGATGTTGCTTTACATTCTGAACTAGATGAGGAGTTGTTATGTCATGAACTCCTTGATGCAAAAGAATCCACTCTTTTTGTTCCAAGAAATGGAGATGATGGTTCAGAATCCACTGAAGACATGTCAAAAGAAGTAACTGCAGTGAAAAAAGCACAAACTGGCGGACTAGAATTCCATTCTGAAGGCAAAACTGTTGGTTTTGATGACAGAATTAGTAAAAGTGTAGTGACTTTGACATATACCCGAAGAAGAGGTGCCAGTAAACCAGCTACAAAACCAGCAAATTTGAAGACGAAATCTGGTTCTGATGCTGAAATAAGCAGGGAGTTAAAGCTGCCGAACAGGGAAGAGAGCCAAAATGAGGAGCAAGTGCATACGAGAATAGATGAAGATATGAAACACAGTGAAGTCAACGTTCAGTATGTGCACCACGACATCCACGTCAAAAAGGATGTGATATTTGATCTTAAAAAGGAAAATGACAAGGCTTTTTCGATTTTGATTGGCAAAAGTGAAGAAAATGATCCTGTATCATGGACAGCTCAAGGTTCTCCCTTGTGTGTTAATGCTGAGAACATGCAGAAGAAGCCACTGGTTTCTGCTGGAAGCATCTCCAAAAGCAATGAACTTGCTGTACCCCCTGCAGTTGATGTCAAAGAGAAGGCAGTAAGTGAAGAAATTAATATTAAAGTGCCTGTGGATGCCATCTCCAGGAAAAAAAAACAATTATGGTATTTGATTAGCATCAAATTAGAAATTGTTAGTGAAGAGTCTGAAAAAGATCTACCTAATTTGCAGTGCAGAGAATACTCTAAGTTAGACGAAGGAAATTCCATAATCCAGCAGGAAAAAGCAAGTGTGGCGGAAGCTGAATATGAGAGTGGAAAGGACATTACCCTTCATCGGCCAGAATAAAACGCAATTGAAAATGGAGCATTAGTTGCTTGAACTATGTAAGTGTATGCTTTCATCTCTGAATCTGTCCTATAGTGGAACTCAAGTTTGTTAA
Source organism: Erythroxylum orinocense (assembly GCA_025531955.1). Classification (NCBI taxonomy): domain Eukaryota; kingdom Viridiplantae; phylum Streptophyta; class Magnoliopsida; order Malpighiales; family Erythroxylaceae; genus Erythroxylum; species Erythroxylum orinocense. Next base: position 21,691,061 of record JANZLX010000008.1, read on the forward strand.
GCAAATACGCTGGCTGTTCTGTGCTGAGTACTTAACATTATCCCCTTTTTTGCTTAGTGTAGCATATATTTCATGTTTACCTAACGAGATGTTTGGTGTTGATGGATGTGATTGTCATATAAGTTTCGCAGTTTTGCAGTAACTAATAAATGGAGCACTGATATGTTAATCCAAGTCAACTGTAGATGGCATGGGAAAAGAAAGTAAATGGTGAGTCATGGGGCAAGAGCAAGACAGCTGTGGCAGATAGATTGTAGGAAATAGGAGATGCTGATTTCCATGTTTTTCCCTTTTCCTAAATCAGAGAAGCAGGAACTCTACAAATTTCTTCATATTTGTTTTATATGTGAATCCAGACTCTCACTATGTGAGATTGATCAGTGAATGCATTCACCTCTATGTCTATTTTACTCAATGGTCTCTTTCAAAAGATTGCAATTTTTTGGTAATCAATCAGAAAGTACCAAAGTTCTTGGTATCCTATTGTAAGATTTGTTGGTTTATTGAAAATGTCAACTTGCGGTCTGAGCCTAACTGCTGCTCAGTAAAATGGTGTTTCAGTTCTTCAGCCTACCATTGCTTCCATGGGGAAGGACGAGACGCCATGAGTCCAGTCCTCTCCTGTCTTGTTTTGTTTCGTCTTAAGGCAAAGCCCAGTTGAACTTAGTGGGCTCAGGAGCAGGAAATTGTGGACAAAACAAAACAAATGTTTGAATGTCATGCCTTACATAAGCTGAGTCTTCACTTTCTTATAATTTATATTACCCAACAACTGAAATGAATATGTAGCTCGAGTAAGATAATAATGAATTCTTACTTTAAATTCCACAAAATCATTTTTTTAATATTATCTCCCAGTTGATTCGATTAGATGACCTCTTTGCGTGAGAACGTCCAGATTCAATGTAACCAAACATACATTTGACATGTCTGTTTATTCACTCACTTCACGCATTTCATAAGCCACCCGCGCATTCGCTGCTGCGGTTCACCACCGCCATGCCCCATATCAACTGGCATTTGAACCCCACCAATCGCGAATCATGCGTGGACAAAACGCAGATCAACAGCAGTCAAAAGATGATTCTCGTGTCCGGCACGTGACAACGCACATACTTTTGTTTACTACGTATATTAACATACATAGACATATATCTATCTGATAAAGAGGAAAGGCGGCGTTCGCTTTCGTTGCTATCGTCTCTCACACTACCACAATCACAAAGAACTCATCTTCTTCTGCTTTACTCTCTAAGCTTGACCGTAAAACCCTAGTTGCTCGTTTGCTTTTTGTTGGTTGAAGATGATGGCAAGGACGTCGTTTGGAGCGGGGTTCAATGAGCCCAAGATTCGGAGCTTTGATGGGTTGAGGCCTTCCAATTCCGATCCAAAGTTGCTGTCTTTGAGCAGGAATGTCAATGTTTTCTCTGTGTCTACGTCCAGACAGTCTTTTGTTAGAGCTGTTGCAACGGTGGGTATCTCTATCTGTCTCTCTTCCTTTGCATGTGTTCGAAGAAGTTTTGATCTCTTGGACTATTTTCCAAATTTTTTCAAGTTTCAGTGATACTTTCGAGCTCTCTGTATTTGGTGATCTGATGGTCTGTTTTTCGATTTAAGCAAAAGAAAAGGGAAAAGGGAAAAGCGAAATATGCCTTAAATCATGTCATTTTCGATTTTTTTTCATGCATCAGTGATGGAGATTTAGGATAATAAAAGGCCATTTTGATTATTATTATTTTTAAAATCCTACCTCCATGGGAAAGGTAAGAGATGGTCCAAAAGGCAGTCTCTTCTTAAATGTGTGCTAAATGTTGTTTCTTCTTGTCAAGATTTTCATTAGTTGCAGACTACTTTTATTGATTGGATTACATTTTGTTCTGTTGGCAGCCAGTGAAGCCGGGGACTGAGACTAAACGAAGTAAGGTTGAAATAATTAAAGAACAAAGCAATTACATCAGGTATCCTCTTAACGAGGAGCTACTGACAGATGCACCGAATATCAATGAGAATGCTACGCAATTAATCAAATTCCATGGGAGCTACCAGCAGTATAACAGAGACGAACGTGGTACGAGATCCTACTCGTTTATGCTTCGTACTAAGAACCCTTGTGGGAAAGTGCCAAACCAACTCTATTTGACAATGGATGATCTTGCTGATCAATTTGGCATCGGAACACTTCGTTTGACAACGAGACAAACTTTTCAACTCCATGGTGTTTTAAAACAGAACCTCAAGACTGTAATGGGCACTATCATTCAGAACATGGGTTCAACTCTTGGTGCCTGCGGTGATCTCAACAGAAATGTTCTGGCCCCTGCTGCTCCCTTTGCAAGAAAAGATTACCAGTTTGCTCAAAAAACTGCGGAGAACATTGCTGCACTTCTAACTCCTCAGTCTGGTTTCTATTATGACATGTGGGTGGATGGCGAGAAGATAATGTCTGCAGAACCCCCAGAGGTAGTTAAGGCACGTAATGACAACACTCATGGTACAAATTTTCCCGATTCACCCGAGCCCATCTATGGAACTCAGTTCTTGCCAAGGAAGTTCAAGATTGCTGTTACAGTCCCAACAGATAACTCTGTGGATCTTCTTACAAATGACATAGGTGTGGTCGTAGTTTCAGATGATGAGGGAGAACCCCAGGGATTCGATATATATGTAAGTATACTTTGTAACGGTTATGAGAGTTAATTTATATTGCTTTCTTACATTTTCACTTTCAGGTAGGTGGTGGTATGGGAAGAACACATCGGGTGGAGACAACTTTCCCGCGACTGGCTGAACCATTGGGGTACGTACCAAAACAGGACATCTTGTATGCTGTGAAAGCTATAGTTGTTACACAACGAGATAATGGGAGAAGAGATGATCGTAAATACAGTAGAATGAAGTATTTGATCAGCTCCTGGGGAATTGAGAAGTTTAGAAGTGTAGTTGAACAATATTATGGGAAGAAATTTGAACCGATCCGAGAGTTGCTTGAATGGGAATTTAAAAGTTACTTGGGATGGCATGAGCAGGTTTGTCCTTGGGATTCTTGTCATTTATCCTTGCTCTTTTTGGTTTCGTTCACTGAAACCATTTTCACTGCTCTTACTTCTTGACCTTTTACATACTATTCAGGGTGATGGAGGATTGTTTTGTGGGCTTCATGTAGACAATGGTCGTGTAGGTGGAAAAATGAAACAGGTATTGAGGGAGGTAATACAGAAGTACAACTTAGATGTACGCATTACACCAAACCAAAACATTATTTTGTGTGGCATTCGCAAAGCTTGGAAGCGGCCTATCACCACAGCTCTTGCACAGGGTGGTTTACTGGTGAGAATATCTGCAGTTTGAACTACAGATCATGTACTTGCCTGAAGAAATGGGTTGATATAAGGAATAAACATATTCCATTGATTTGTTCTGATCAAACTTTCCTTAGGACCTGCTGAAAGGAACCATGTTAATTCACGTATCAACTTGAAATTGGTATATGTAACCTGTGATGTAACAAAAAATGATTGAAGAATTATGACAAGCAGGTGATTTAGAATGACAGCTCTTGAGGGGAGTTAAAATTTTATGTTATCATTCTAGGAGGGTTGTGTACCCTAGCCCTCTTCCGTGATATCTTCTGGCGTGACCTTATGTTGTTTTATTATTTTTCACTTGATGACCATACGATTCTTCACTTAAGCTTACTAGTTGCATATTATGATAATATTTACCTGGCTAATTAGATTTTTATACTTGTGTTGTGTTGTTTGTTCTGCACCCTTAACTTTCTCTTTTTTAACTTCTTTCCTTTTGACTTGTGATGCTTGTGGCAGCTACCTAAGTATGTAGACCCCCTCAACTTGACAGCAATGGCATGTCCAGCTTTTCCCCTTTGCCCACTTGCAATAACTGAAGCTGAACGGGGAATTCCTAACATTCTCAAACGTGTTAGAACAATATTTGAAAAGGTACTTATTTTTTAAATAACTATATGAGAAGTCGACCAAACCTTTCATGCATGATGCAGTGAACTGAATTTGTTTCCAAACAAGTATCAGTACTTATGTTAACAGCACACCCTTTGAAATGTCAGGTTGGTCTGAAGTACAACGAATCTTTGGTAATAAGGGTAACTGGCTGTCCAAATGGATGTGCTAGACCATACATGGCTGAATTAGGATTTGTTGGTGATGGTCCCAATAGCTATCAGGTTCATGAAGAACTTAATTAGCAGTTTATTATTTACTTCTCCATTGAAAATATGCAAAACTTAATGAATGTATCGTGGTCTTTCTTAACAGATTTGGCTTGGGGGTACACCAAATCAGACTGCATTAGCTAAAAGCTTTATGAATAAGGTTAAGATTCAAGACCTGGAGAAGGTTTTGGAGCCTTTGTTCTTTTATTGGAAACAAAAAAGACAATCCAAAGAATCATTTGGCGATTTCACAACCCGTGTGGTGAGTATACTTGGATTTCAGGCCAAATAAGGAATTGTGAACTCATCTTTTTCTTGAATTTTATCAGCTGTCTTGAAATTTATACCATGTTCAATTACTTTTATCAGGGATTTGAGAAACTTCAGGAATGGATTGACAAATGGGAAGGTATAGTGACTACACCAACCAAGTACAATCTTAGGCTCTTTTCTGACAAGGATACTTATGATAAAATGGATCAGCTTGCAAAGTTACAAGATAAGACTGCCCATCAATTGGCCATTGAAATCATCCGCAATTATGTGGCTTCTCATGAAAATGGGAAAGGAGAATGAGGGATTAGGCTGGTTAGCAAATCTGCAAAGGTGACCGAGGAATGCCTCTCTCGCTTTTTATTGCATGCTGTTACTGGTCGATAACCGCTTGTGCTTGTGAATGGGCATTCAGCATCAGGTCTCCATGCATTTTGTGTCACGGTTTAGCTTGTTCAGCATTTCACCGAACCTGTACTTTTTCTTTCTAACTTGTTCACAAGAATGAGTGATTTTTGTTTTAAAGAAGGTTCCTCTATTTTTCCTGCGATGAAATCACTGACTGGCTATGTTATCATTGATAAGCTAGTCGAGGTATTCAAGACAATGGCAAATGAGAAGAAATATTTCTGAACTGGATAGTGCTCGTCGTGGTAATTTGTCTCGCGTATACATCTTATGATGCTCAGATCAACAGACTTTCGAGTAGGCAATAGGATATATGAAGCTTTCTAACCAACCTTCGTCTATGTAAAACTAGTCGCCAAACATGTTGGAACTTCTGTGATCTTTATTTCGTTATTCCGAAACTTTGATATACAACGCTAGTGCTATTTGACCTTCGTAAACACCAGATTTCGTTCTCCGATTTTTCTAATTAATTACAAGAGGACGAGCCAAACTTGAGACGTGGAGAGTTGGGGCGAGACGGGGTAGAAGCCAAATGGGTTGGAGCTTATTTGCTTCACTTTCTGCAGCTCGTTTTCCTAGCTCCGTCACACTAAAGGCACTGCGGTTTCAGCAATCAGTAGAGGCAGACAGATCCCATAAACAAAAGCGTCGTTTTTCCGGGAATATGTTCATAAGCAATTGAATAGCTGGAAAAAGAAAGTGGCGATAGCTAGTTCTGTAAAAGCATTTCTCATGCTTCTAAACTCGTGCAGGACAAAGACGTGTTCCATTGTGAGCAACCAATCCTAGCACATACTGAGAGATGTGATGCTAGAAAGAAATCAAAATCGACCCTTTAAACGTAGAAGCGATTTTGCTGATCATCAGGTATCGAAGCAACATCTACAACCAACCTAAGCCAAAAACAAAATCTACAAAGGACACTGAAGCTACGGGAAATTATCTAAAACAAATATACAACACTTTGAAATTAGGAAATAATGGACAGAGAGATGAAACAGGCAGTTTGTTGAATGGAAGAGCAGAAGTGCATAAGAACTTTTACATTAATCTAAAAAGCCAACGAATTACAAGTCAAGATCCATATAAACTCTCACTTGCGGCATATACGAGCAGTAGGCATTGTCACACAGATAGGTGAGTATTTCTTCTTAGCTTCAGGTGTCCCAGGCCTAGGCTCTACATCAGCCATAGCAACTTTAGCAATGGAGTAAGCAGCAGCTGCTGCAGCTGCAAATACTAAATCCCTCCTCCCACTGCAGTTGCCTTCTCTTTTCTTCATCTCCAAGTTGACGATCTCTTCATCAGTGGCTCTCGAGGCTTTTGCCACAGTCAATCCTCGACGAGGGGCTGTCAATGGCTGCTTGGTCATGGCTGATCCTGCGAGGAAAAAAGCAGTCATGGTCATGGACGCCATCTCTGTGATTCTCTGCTTTATGTGAGCTTGCTTTCTGCGATTGATTAGACAAACGAAACTAATTACTAGTTGGAAGTGCTAATGGCTCAAGGGCCTTACTCAAAGAGCCCATCATCCATTTCCTTATCCTTAGACATTATAAGACAAATGAACCAGTGACACGTGTAGCTCTATCTTGCCCTCAGCTCGTGGCTACGAATAAAGGAGTCGAAAGTGGAAATCGAAAATACTATTCCAAAAGTCCATTGATCCTGACCGTTTATCCTTCGCTTCAAGATGGCCACTTCTCTTTAGGCTACTTGAGCCTTAAGCTTCACCGAGTTTAACTTAAACCCATCAGTTCTTACGTACATCGCCATGGCTTCGTGACCTCAAATTTAACTTATTGTTCAGTATATCACCGTCAGTACTAGGGCTTGGAAGTCAATTTCCGATTAAACTCTCGCTATATAATATTCTACACAAAGCCGCTAGTTCTACTTCCTGTGCATCAAGCAACTAACTACCAAGGAAAACCGCACATTAGGGAAGAGAGATCGTGCCTCTCCAATTCAGTTCCTCGTTTCCGACAGAACAATTGAAACTTGAGACACAAATCATGAATAAAACCATTTCATCAACATCTGCAAAGAAAAGGAAGATGCACTTGAGGCACAAAACCTTATTTTCTCATTTTATCATCTCAGATTAATTGCCAAGCGCACAAATATTAAACAAGCAGCCACTTTTAAAGATAAAAATAAACACAGGTCCTTAACACAGAAGAAATGAACAAAATGATCCACCACAACATGATTGCTAAATGCAAAAAGGTCATAAGCTAATAGTGGAGCTCATCGAAATAGAAGAAAACATCCTGTAGTCTTATGAACCTATCAACCAACAGGTACTACCAACTCTTTTTCAAGACTCCTGTAAACCTCATCCCTCTCTTTCCAAATCTTCTAGAATGAGGGCCTTAGTTGGCTTTCCCAAGAGATCAGTGTACTCCTGGTAAGGAGACCTGGTGAAGCGTGTTTCCCTCCAGAAATCAGGCGTCAAGAAACCATAGGTTTTTAGGAGACACTCGAAAGTTGCCTACATCCACAAGATATAAAAATCCTTAAGTGCCATTGATAATCAAGTAGTAGAGAAGAGATTTATGCAACATAACCCAACTCAAGAATCACTTTAACATTGCCAATAAATTCATGAAGAATCCACCAAATACGAGTCAACAGGCTTTCAAGAGCCCTGATAAAGTAATAAACAGATCAATAAATTCAAGAGATCGCTTTCTACACTTTTCAATTAGAAGTTACTCCAAACTACATGAAGTACTCCTTGATCCCAAAAACTTCAACCCAAACTATCGTACTAGCTCGACAAGATCAATCTAACCTGCGATAGGACAAGAATAATTCATGCTCCATAGACACAAGAGCACCATTTCCAATTCAGAAACTTCAAAACACTTTACATTACCATCTATATCATAATCAAATTAACAATACTGAAATCAACTAAATTATATAAGAATTAAGACAAGATTGAACCTTGACGAAATTGCCGAGAGTCTTAGTAGATCCTCGAGAAGAGGTGAAAACATCCTCAATGCCAGCAAACTGCAGAACCTTCTTGGGGACGCGAGCAGCAACAATCCCGGCGCCACGTGGAGCCGGCACCATCCTGACGGTCACGGAGCCGCACTTCCCAGTGACCTTACACGGCACTGTATGAGGTTTCCCGATCTTATTCCCCCAATACCCTCTCCTCACCGGAATCACCGATAGCTTCGCCAATATGATGGCGCCCCTTATCGCCGTCGCCACTTCCTTCGAGCATTTCACTCCCAATCCCACGTGCCCGTTACCGTCTCCGACGACAACAAACGCCTTGAAGCGCGTGCGCTGCCCGGCTCGCGTCTGCTTCTGGACCGGAGAGATCTTCATGACCTCGTCCTTGAGCGATGGGCCTACGAGCAAGTCGATAATTTGGTACTCTTTGATGGGAAGTGAGTGCAAGTAAATCTGCTCTAAGCTTCTGATTTTTCCTTCTTTCACGAGGCGTCCTAGTTTGGTGACTGGAACCCATTGTTCTTCCTTCTTCTCGCCGCGAGCACGACGGCGGCCTCGCCCACCGCGGTCGCCGCCGAATCCGCGACGAAAACCTCTCTCTCCGCCTCTCTCAGCCATAGTTATGTAGCTAGGGTTGGGGACTGAAGCGTAAGATAGATAGATATGAAAAGAGCGCTACGGCTGGGGATTTTAGCGCTCAGCTTTTATGGAAGAAAATTGTGCTGTTAGGGTTTTGATTTCAGTAAGGCCTTTATATACGAAATTAATTTTTCATCAATTTATTCTTTTATTATAAAATATTAATTGTCTTTTACATGATATACAGAATTACATAAATACTTGTTTAGATATTAACGTGTTTATATCGTCTAGTCATATTGGTTATTAGGCTTAAGAGGGTTATTTGTATGATTTCATATATTTAATTGTTTATCTTAATGTAATTATATTATTATTTTATAAATTAATTAATTAAGTAAATTTATTTTGTTTCTTATATAATATATATTGATGAATTATTATATTTTAATAATTTTAATTTATTAATTGAATTAAATTTTATTTCAAATTTATATATTTTGAAAGATATCTTAAATTTAAATTATATTTATTAATAATTATAATTTTATTTCAAATTTAGCATTTAAATTAATTATAGATATTAAATTCATAATTTATGATTTTTATTAATAATTAATATTAAATGATTAACTAATAAATATTTAGTAGATAGTAAATTAAATTATAAAAAAGAAATTTTCATAAGTTATGTAAACTAAAAGAAAATATAATTAAAATTTTAAATTTAAATTCAAGCAACATATTTTTTGTTAAATTAAAAAACTAAAAACTAAAAAACCAATAGGCCTTAGTTTTCTTTTAACTTTTCAAATGTACAAACTCTAATATCATCTACTCAATTGACGGGGAAAAAAATCTTCGTTTGAGAATCCTTTTTTTATTAAAACAAATTATAGGTTTTCTTTTCAATTAAATTAAATTATAATTGAAGTCTAACTTTGTTATAATTTAATTTTAATATAACTAAATATTTTATATTTGATTCTTGAAGTTTCTCAAATTTTAAAATTAAAAATTTAGTTTAATTTAATTATTTTTCATTAATTTCTTTTTATGTTTGATCATTATATTAATAGTATGTTAGCAATGATTATAAATTTTAACTTTAATTCTTAATTAAATTAAATAAATCAAAGTTCTTTTTAATTTATTTTTAATTAACCTATTAACAATTTATAATCAAAGGACAAGACTACTGTTCAATAGTATATCATAATCTCTCAAGTATTAGGAATGTCAAAATTATTTAAGTTAAGATATCTATGCGTAGCTAAAACTTATAACTTAAATCATTTTGTTATCTAGAGATCCAATTGAATGTAGAGTGTAGAATTAATGTTTATTACATTTAAATCTAATAATGTTCATTCTTATTGATTAGCCATTAATTTATAATTGATATTTAAAAATAACCTTTTCAAATGTCAATTTACTCACTATAGAGAATTCTTTTAAGTCACTACTAATTAAGAACAATAAAAGATTCTTCCTAATTTACATCAGAGTAACTTATAGGGAAAAGAAACATAACATATGTTTCTTTTATTATTTCATCAATATCTTGTCTTAACAAAACTATAACTAAGAACAACTTAAGACTAATATATTTATATATATAAATTGAATCTCATAATTATGATCTCATCATAATTTTAATTATAAGATAATTAGTCTAAGAATTTTATCTTTAGCATTACACATCAAACATAATTAACAAAAAAAACATAAAGATAAGAAATGTCTTTATTGTAATAATATTATACATTAAATTGCAATCAACCAATTAGTTGCAACAACATAAGCTAATAAGCTTCCATTTACAGGAAAGTTAATCGCCTATATATCTAATATCATATTCATCTATATGTGAATCCATGTATCTTTTGAAACGACCATTTAGTGAGAGGATATATAAGATTCTCTTTAGTGGAAACTCGCTCTAATATAATATAGTTTCACTCTAATATATCATTGATCAAGTGAATCTTTCTTAGTACATGTTTAGATGATTGATGAAACCTTAGATCCTTTGCTTGTGTAATAGTACCATTGTTGTCATGGTATAATACCATTGGCTCAACAATACCAATAACCACTCCAAGTTTGGTGGAAAACTTCTTAATCTTAAACTACTTGCTTTGCTACTTTTAACATTGAAATGTACTTTGGCTCAGTCGTAAAATTAGTAGTGGTTAGTCTTTTAAAACTTTTCCATCTTATCTTTCCACCATTAAGAGTAAAGATATACCTTGATTATATTCTACTATCATCTAGATCAAACTGAAAACTCACGTTAAAGATATACCTTGATTGTAATCTACTATCATCCAGATCAAACTAAAAAATTACATATAAATACCTTTGAACTCTTAGTTCAACTCTTATATAAATTAAGAAACATATTTAGTTCTTCTCAAATACTTTAAGATGTTTTTTTACATCTATTTAGTAACCATTGCGAAGATTAGCTTAATATGTGCTTGTTATTTTCAAAGCATAAAAAACATCTAGTTTACTGCATAACATTTTATACATGATCGATCCATCTGGATATACATTTGTAGTTCTTGAACTTCTCTAAGTTCTATATGACTACTACTTCTTTCCTTGAGAATAAATCCTTTTTATATGATTATAATATGTATTGAGATAATAACTTTTTGTTTAAATGGATGATAAAAATGATATTCAATAAAGTTTTTAGATATCCCACAAATTAGTTTGAAGTTTATACGTGTTGCACGCTTTTTATGAACATCACATCGTCAAATCTTTAGGTGTCGTAATTTTGGTCCATTACCAATTCATATCACATATGGAATCTTGTCAATTGATTTAGAATGAACTCTATTTAAAAGGTAAACAATTGTTTCAAGGGCATATCCCTAGAAGAAGATAAGAAGGATTATATGGCTCATCATATAATGTACCATATCTAATAAAGTACGATATGTATTGAGATAATCACTTTTTGTTTAAATGGATGATAAAAATGATACTCAATAAAGTTTTTAGATATCACACAAATTAGTTTGAAGTTTATACGTGTTGCACGCTTTTTATGAACATCACATCGTCAAATCTTTAGGTGTGGTCATTTTGGTCTATTACCAATTCATATCACATATGGAATCTTGTCAACTTATTTGGAATGAACTCTATTTAAAAGGTAAACAATTGTTTCAAGGGCATATCCCTCGAAAAAGATAAGAAGGATTGTATAGCTCATCATATAACGTACCATATCTAATAAAGTATGATTTCTTTTCTTGTATACTCCATTATATTGTGGAGTTACAGGTAGAGTCCATTATTCAAAAATCTCATTCTTTTTCAAGTAACTAAAAAACTCATGGTCTTTTTTAAGTAATTAAAAAATATTCATACTTTAACCAGTTTGTTTTTTAACCTCAAGTTTCAATTTTTTGAACTTTTAAAAGATGTATGCTCCTGTTCATTAAACACATATAACCATATATAAAATGTTAACATGTGAATATAATGAAACATGAGTATCCCCCTAGAGTGCGAGTAGATATAGGACCACGTACATTTGAATATATAAACTTTAATAACTCATTGAAATATTCTCCCTTTTCATTAAAGTGTAGTTCAATTATTCTGTACAACAAATAAGATTCACAAAGTTCATAATCAAAAGGATTTAAATATCCTTCTTTATGTAACTTTGTGATTTTAATTTCATTGAAATGGCCCAACTTATAATATTATGAATAAGATGGATTTTAGTCATTAAATTTTCTTTTCTTGCTATTTATGCTAAGGATTAACCTTTTAAGATCTAATTCATACAAACTATTTATAAGTAATCCAAATTCATAATATAAACATCACCTTCATAAAAATAACAAATTTTATTTTTAAAAATAAACATAAGTCCATTTAATTCTATATAAGAAATAAAAAATGTTTCTTATAATGAACAAAACAAAATAACAATTATTTAATTATAATACAAGGTTAAAAGATAAAGATAAACTACAAGTTCCTACAGCTAACTTTTAAGTTCACTTCATCTTTCTTCAGTCTATTCCTTATTAACATTTTTATATTATTACAAATATGAGAACTCTGGCTAGTACTTAATACCTAAGAATGTGGAACAAAAGTAGAAAAATTAATTTCAATCATAAACATACTAGTATCTAATGCCCAAGAATGTGAAACCGAAGAATGTGGAACAGAACTAGAAATATTGATTTTAATCATAAATATACATAAAAATGTAGCTTCTTGAAGTTTCTTATCTTTCGAGCTAACAAGATAAGCTTTGTAATTCTTCTTCTAGTATCCGTCGACTATATAATGAAAAAATATGCCTTTGTTGTTGTTCTTCTTCTTGACACCATCAATAGACTTTACTACTTTATCAAAGTCCTATGTTTATTGTTCTTATTTTTTCTAGAGCCCTTTCGCTTACTATTAAAAGAATCTACAACAATAACATAATTGAATTTCTTCTTAAGGTATTCCTCTAGATTTTTTAGCATGTTCAGTAGTTTAGGCAATATCATATTATGTTGGTTCATATCTAGATCTATAATGAATTGTGAAAAAGTTTAAAGTAAGAGACAGAAGCATCAAATCAATGCTTCACTTATAGTATGTTATATAATTTAATCGGCCTAATTTTTTAATATAGCCAAATATTTTTAGCATATGTAACTATATTGAATACTCTCTTAGCAACTTACATTAATAGAATGCTTTGAAAGTTAATATCTCGTCACCCTATTTTTTATAATAAACTACTCCTTACGATGTAAAATTATAATAGAATCATCAATGTTTCCGTACTACCTTTAAAGCTTATCATGAGATATGTTAGCCAATATCATACATGTAGCTTGTTCAAAATTATTAATATGATGTTGATATCTTTTCCCAAACTTTATTAGTTGCATTTGAATTGAGCTATGGTGAAATTATCAAGGTGTTTGACTAATAAATTATCAGTTGTTTTTTAGTTTATTGACTAAAAATTAGCCTTTTGACATCTTAAAAAATTATTGATGTATTTGATGAACGACTTATTGGTTAACTTATTTAACCCTAATAAACTGATTTCTAAAAGCTCCATAAGAGGAGTTTTTTGAGTTAGCTGTTTGTTTAATGACAATGTTATCCTTCACTTTACTCTTTACTCTTTACTTTGTTTATTTTTAAAATTATTGTTTTAATTGTACAAAGTATGTCGTTAAGTTTGGAAGAATATAATAAAGGAGTTAATTAAACTTTTAAATCTTTATTTAATTTTATAATATTAGTTTACATTTAAAAATACCATAATATTAAGTTTTTGAATGTAAAGAGTCACATCAAATTAATGTTTTTAGTATATAATTGCTATATATCGTATCTGTGTCATACTATAGTTATATATATTTTTAATTTATTAAATAATAAAATTCATAAGTATTATATAAAAAATACTAATATGATGTAGCTCGTTGCATCATTCATACTAATAGAAAATTTAACGTTGGATTATTATTATTATTATTATTATGTTTTTTATTAAAGTTATAAACTTAATTTTTGTAAAATTAAATATCTAAATCTAATTCTTATAAGAATATTCAACGAAATACTAAGAAATATAATATTCATATGCCCTCATAACTCACTTTACACATCAATAGCTAATACTAAATAGATAATTTTACTAAACATCTTTAATAAACAACTGATGTTATCCGCTGGTTAAATCAGTTGATATAATCAGCTATCAGCTAACTACTGATAGAATTAGCTAATAGCTAATGCAATTCGTTGTTTGCCAAACAGGGCCATAGTCTCAAAGTACAATCTTCTTGCATCTTCTCACTAGAGCATCAAGATATCTCCTCTTAATATGTCTAAATCACTTAAGCCTTATCTCTCTTAATATTCCATCAATACTAACCACCTTTAATTTGTATCTTACCATTAAATTCCTAATCTTATATCTTTTAGTTAGGTTGCATATCCAATAGAGCTCTCATCTTTGCCACCATTAACTTATGACAATGCATTTATTTGATGGGCCAACACTCTGCCCCATAAAGCATAACCATTCTAATTACTAAATGATATATTTTAACTTTGAGTTTAATTGGTATCTTTTTATCACATAAAACTCCTAATGTCCTCTTTTATTTAAGTGACCCTAATATAATACAATAAACTATGTCTTTATCGATCTCTCTATTGCTTTGGGTAGCATATCCTAAATACTTAAAACATTCTTTACTTGTTATAACTTTTGAACCAAACTTTACCTCCACATCGAAAGCCATCCTATGGCCCTAAAAGTTACATTCTAAGTACTCAATCCTAATCCTTCTCAATTTAAAGCTCTTTAACTCTAGTGTATCCCTCCAAAGTTCTAGCTTGATACTAACACCCTCTTTTGTCTCTTCCACTAAAATAATGTCATCAACAAATGGCTTACACTAAAACACATCCCTTGGATCTCCTCCTATCATCCTTACTCTAGTCTTTACACCTTCATATATATCGCTAATAACTATATATAGGTCATAGGTACTCCTTTAACTTGTAAACATCTCTACATGATTTCCCTAGGTACCCTGTTATAAGCATTCTCTAAATCAGTGAAAACTATATGTAGGTTACGCTATCTTTTCTTGTAATATCCTATTAATCTTTTAAGGAGACATATAGTTTATGTTATGGACCTTCCTGGCATCAAACTAAATTGGTTCTTTGAGATCGATACATCCTTTCTCGCACTCTTCTCAATCACCTTATCTTATAACTTCATGGTATAACTAAGTAGTTTGATATCTTTATACTTATTACAGCTTTGGATTTCTCCTTTATTGTTGTATAGAGGAATTAGCACGCTAAGTCTCCACTCATTCGACATTTTGATAAACTGAGCATCATATTGAAAAGCTTAGCTAGCCAAGTAAAACCCTTTTCACCTAAGCTCTTCCACACCTTTATGGTTATCTCATTAGGCCCTACTTCCCTTCCACACTTCATTTCCCCCAAAACACGTTTAATTTCCTCCCTTGTGATTTGCTGATTATAAGTAAAGTTAAGATACCTCTCAAACGTGCTAAGATCACTGAAAGAGATGTTATTCTCTAACCCTTCATTAAAAAGGCTATAGAAGTATCTCTATCATCTTCTCTTGATGTCATTTTCAACCATGAGCACCCACCCTTCTTCATTTTTTATATAATAAACTTAATCTAAGTCTTTCACTTTCCGTTCTCTAGCTCTTGCTAACTTTTCTTCATCTTTAGCTTCCAATCATTAGTATAATTTCTTGTAAGCTCTACTTTTGACTTTTGAGACTATCTTCTTCACCTTTTTCTTTGCTACTCTATAACATTCTCTATTAACTACCATCTCTACCTCTATGGGGCTATCCAATATAGCTTTATAGGCAACCTTCTTGATCTTAACCTTTTCTTTTATATCTTTATTCCACCACCAAGACTCCATCTTACTACCCTTAGGCCATTTAGAAATACCTAAGATCTCTTTAGCTACATTCCTTAAAAGAGTTGTTACTATCTCTTACATCTGGTTAGTATCTCCTTCCAATTTATATTCTTCTCCATATATTACTCTATCTTTAAGTTGTTTCATCGTATTCCCTTTCAAATTCCACTATCTGACTCTAGTACACCTTTGAGGACTTCTCTTATTTTTATTATAATATCCATAAGCAACAATGTATGCTAAATAAATAAGCAAGCGTTAAATATCACTTTACAATCCTTATAACTAGGTCAATCTCTCGGCTTTACCAAAAAAATATTTAATTTGAGTCTTTGCAATTCTACATAAATACATTTAGAAAAATCAAGATATAACATAAACTATGCTTATTTTTAGCCCAATAAATGTTTCAAAAAATTAAGACACAATATAAATTATTTGAATTGATATGCTTATAAAATCAATGCACTAAATAAATTTATCTATATATTTTCACTATTCCAATTAAATATATTTTTACAAAACAAAAAATAAACGTCAATAATTTCATTACTCAATATGGATTGTACTTGTATTTTGAATAAATGTTATTTAAAAAATAAAATCAAGTCATAGTATAAATTATATTAAATAAATATATCTATAAAATCGAGTCTCAATATAATTTTATCTATTATCTTTTGGTTATTCTACATAAATACATTACAAAATAGTTATGGGCATTCTTTACAACACCTATATTCATTACTATACATATAGTTGTATAAAATTATTCTCGCTATCTCTCTTTGCATGTGGGTCATTTGGAAATAGTCTCTCTACTAGTTAGGAGTGAGGTTGCGTACTATTAGACCTCTCCAAATCTCGTGGTCTAGCAGGACTCATGCTAAGTGTTGTTATTGTTATTGTTGTTGTATATAATTATCTATTATTTCATTTATTAATATATCTACATATTTAGAAAACGTAATCATCATGGGGAACATACTTTTTACTTTATATTTACTTAAAATATTTTTAAAAATTAAAGATATAAATAATTTTGAATAAATTTATTTATAAGTTTAATGTACCATATAAGTTTATATATATATATGTATTCCTTTCAAAAGTTTATCCATATCTTTTCACTAAATAGTTTTAAAAGTATAATAATTATGAATAATGATAATTTTAAAATAAAATAATTCAAATTAACAACCACCTTCATAGTTAATTCATTAAGGTGGTCCCCTTCTACCCAACTAATGGAAGTATCCACCGTTTTCTTCTCTGTTAAGCCTCATAACTATGGAATGTGATCCTCTGTGCCCATAACCCTGTGCCAATTGATAGGTTGTCGTTAGCCTACAAATTTAATCTCCTACTTAAATTGATTTGTAGTATAGTGAAGTAAGGGTATCGTCCCATAGAGATCAAAACACAAGGAAGATTTTTTACTTTCAAGCAACGTATGCGTGAATGTCAAAGGGGAAATAGAATTTGAATGCCAGATATAGGACTAGATTGGGGGGTTTTGTTTGTTTCCGTTAAAAAGTGAACAAGAAAAAAAAGAAGAAGATGTGATTTAAGGTTAGAAAATTAAAACAAAGTCGAAAGTTTTCAAGAGAGAAATTGCTAAGAAAATTTGAGTAAAAAGTTCAGATTAATTAAAGACCAATTGCAAAGGT
>JANZLX010000008.1:21728841-21746973 GCA_025531955.1 Erythroxylum orinocense
TATTCTCTTGGGCCTAATCTATTAGGCATTGAATAAATATATGTGGATATATTTATTGGGCTAGATTGAATTAAGTTTTCGGGCTTTTATTATATGAGATATAATGAGCCAAAACTTATTGGGTTTCAATGGGATTAGATTTTTTCTATAAATAGAGAAACTTAGGTCTCATTAGAAGTAAGAATCTATTGATTCACAAAACCCTAGCCACCATCCGAGAGGAAAACAGTGAGGCGTTCGGAAAGAGTTTCAGGATGTGCTAGCACACCATAGCCACAGCCCGGATCGTGCATACTCGTGTGGATACCGGTAGAGGGCATTCGCGTACTACATTGTCTTGGAATCCGAAAAGAAACAACCAATTCACGACATAAAGGTATTTTCGTAAATCCTGAGTATTTTTTATTATACTTCACGTTGTTGTATGGTCTTTTTTGCAGTATATTTTGAATATTCGGGCCATACGCGATCCAACAAGAAAGTCATTAAACATTGCTCAATCCAATGTATAAAGATTCCTAAAAGACCTAAAGCCTGTAATAGATTTGTAATAAAGCACCAATCAATATTGTCAAAAGCCTTCTTAATGTCTTTTTTGACATAACAATAAGGTCAACTTCTCCTATTTGAATAATTAGCAATAAGTTTTCAAAGCATCAAAATGTTATCACTAATTATCCTACCAGGTATATATACGCCTTGATTTTGATTAATTTGCTTATAAATAATTCCTTTAAGTCTTTGAGCTAGGATTTTGGAGACGATCTTGTAAAGGGAATTGCAACATGTAATGGGTCTGAAATCATAGAAAGCATTCAACTCACCAGTCTTAAGAACTAGAATTATGAAAGTTCTATTGATCTCTTTGAGTGGGGTACCTTTATCAAAGAATTCCTTCACAACTTCTGAAACCAAGTTACCCGTAAGATACCAAGTTTCCTTGAAGAAATTGATATTGAAGCCATTCAGTCCAAAAGCTTTATAAGAATGTAAAGATGTTATTGTATCATTGATTTCCTACATGGAAATAGGACTAGACAAAATAGTGGCATCTTTTAGTGAAATGGTATTTTGTAAAATTAGTTCAAGGAAAAGTTTGGAAGAGTGTGCTTCAAAAGGTTTTTTTATAAGCTCACTAAAGTAGTCATAAGCTCCTTGCATAAGCTATGATTGAGAATCCAAAACCCTGTTGTTGTACTTGATAGATATGATTCTGCTCCTAGCTTTCCTCGAGACAATTGCCTTATGGAAAATTGAAGTATTCCTATCTCCATGCTTCATCCATTCTACTCATGCTCTTTGGTTATAAAGAGAGTAATCAAAATCAAGAGCATAAGAGTATTTGTGCAATGCATCCCTTTCTTTTGCAACATATGTCTGATTTCTAGGGTTGGAGTATTTAAGTTTTTGTATAAATTCCAATTCTTTTCTTGCTATATTGAAAAGATGGGTGTGTGTTGCTGATATTTGCTTTGAATAATAGATTCATCTCATGCATGATTAGTTACATTTTTTTTGGAGTAAATAAACTATGTAGAACCTCTAATATTAGACCTAAATGTAGTCTATATGCCCTCTTCGAACCCAGCTAGTTGTGTAAGAAAATTATCGAACCTAAATGGATGAACTCTTTTTTTAGCAGTTAAAAAGGTGATATGGGAGTATGATCAGATGAAAAATTGGTAATAAACTTTAAGAAGCCATTAGGAAACATATTCAACCATTTTAGATTTGCAACACTTTTGTCTAACTTCTTTCTTATCAAATTAGAAATAGTTTGTTTATTAGTCTATGTGTAAAAGCATCCTCCTATAGGAATATCAGTGCATTAAGCTTCTTCTAAACAAACTTCCAAGTACACTGCATGGATTACAAACAACCCTCAGGCCATCAACTGCATCAACCTTTAATATGGAATTGAAGTCTCTAGAATTCATCTATGGAGTTGTATGAGTGTTGGCAATTTCCTTGATGTGGTTCCATAGGGAATTTCTTTGATAAGCACTGTTATGTGCATAGATAAAGGAGATGCCTACTCTTTGATTGAGCTATCTCAAGGAGATCTCTAAGTGCACCAATTGTTCTATTATGCATGAGGAGATAATTGATAAAATATTGGAATTATAGAGGATAAAATTTCTGTCATTTGAATGAATGGACAAATTAGAAATGCATTGCCATTTAGCTGGAAAATACTTCAACGACTTACAATCATCCATTCTAATTCCTGTTTCTAAAATGCCAACTATTGCTATGTGCTTAATTGATTATAGTTTTATTTCATAACACTTAATGATTATTGCTATGAAAATGTTTAAGATACTCACTTTGACTCATATGTGATTTTAGGCACAATTTAGAAGCAAAGAAGTTAAAGTGAGTCAAAAGCACAATATTTGGGCCATTTTTCAATGATGAATATTCACTTGTCTTCGTGGAGTAAGAAGAAGAAAATTAAAAGACAAGAAGAAAATAAGAAAAAAATAAAAAAAAACAAAGAAGTAGAAAATATGCATTGTGCTTGCCATGTAGTGTATTTCATGCAAGCAAAATGGCTAGTAAATTGAGACCAAAATGACAAAAGCAAATAAATAATATGCAAGGTAGTAGGTTGGAAGAATAAAGGAAACGGTAGTGTAAAGACACAACAGCTGGGATTGCAAACGACAACATTTAGGTAGATGCTAGAAGGAGGACAAAATGATCAAAGCAGTGGAACAAAATGCGCCAGCACATGTTGGAAGCAGCTGGACCAAAACGACATGCAGCAAGTGGAAGCAAAAAGCAGCCAAAACATACAACAACATATGGATCAAAACGCAATGCAGGCGGACAAGCAAAACGCAAGGCGGGGGATAAGCAAAGAACAACCATGCATCAACTGAAATGAAGAAAACGACAATGTGTAGCCCAAGGACCAAAAACAAAAAGTAGAAGTAGGATGTGAGGGTTTTAAGTGGGTTGGTCTAGAAAGAGCAACTTTTATCCTTAATAATGAATATAAATCCATTTAAATCTAAATGACAAAAGAAACTGAAACCTAATAATAATTATCGAGTTCAAGTACAAGGCCATAAGGAAAGATAAATTACAAGTTCCTACAACTTATACAATAATCCTTGCTCCATTGCTAACTCACAAGTCCATTTCACCTTTTTTTAGTGATTTATTCCTTTTTAACATTTTAAATATTGTTACAAATATGAGAACCCTAACTAGTATTTAATACTTTGGAATGTGGAACAAAAGTAGAAGGATTGATCTCAATGATAAACACACTATATCTAATACCTAACAACATGGATTAGAAGTAGAAATATTGATCTCAATCATAAACATACATAAAGATGTGGCTTCCATAAGTTTCTTATCCTTCAAACTAGCATGATAAGATTTGTAGTTCTTCTTCTAGTATCCATCAGTTTCATAATGAAAATAATATGCCCTTATTGTTGTTCTTCTTCTTGACATCACCATTTGACTTTATTATTTTAACAAAAGTCTTGTGTTTATTGTTATTATTCTTCTTAAAGCCCTTTTTCTTACTCCTCAAAGAATTTACAACAATATCAAAAATGGGTCCTTTTTAAGGAATCACTCTTGAGTTTTGACCATATTCAATCCCTTTTGACCCTAATTTTTGACTAATCGATAAGTCTGACGTAAGAATTTTGACATTAACAGTTCTAACCCTATCATTTTAAAAATGTTAAATTGTAACCCCACCCTAACAGAAAATTCAAACTGTTCTAAAAAATTTTTTTATTAAAATGAGTAGGTCCTCTATACCATGTCAATGCTAACATGGCAAAGTGGAACTTTTTAAAAATATTAAAATATTAATTTATTTATAATTGTGGAATTCCCTCTTTTTATTTAATTAATTTATTTATAAGTCTCTTTCCCTTCCCTTTGTTTATCTCTCTCTCTCTCTCACTCTCTCGGTGTAATAGAAAGCATGTAATAAGCCTAATGTTGTTGTTAGTAGGAATAGCGAGGCAACACGCTGCTCGTTGCCGCCTTCCTCCTCCTCGTCTCCTCCTCTCACTCCATCTACCTTCCTAGGCTCTCCCGCAACTTTCACAGAGTTTCTTTCTAAACACCTCACTTCTTTCTTTTTCTTTTTCTTTTTATTTATTTTATTTAATCATAGACTATTTAGTTTGTTCCTCTTTTGGTCTAAGTTTTAGATTCTAGGATTGTAGTGTTTAGGTTTCTCTAGATCCACGACTTTTTATAGGATCTGCCGCCTTTCATTGTTTGGTGCTTATTTGAGAAATTTGTTCTTTTTCATCCTGTGAAGATGCTACGTGTCCCACATTGGCATAACTTTTTAATAGTTAGTTAATTGTCTTTTCATTCAATAAGGCCACTAAAGGCTGACAATTAGTGGTAGACTAGTAGTAGGTTATTGTTTCCTATTTTTAATATAGTTGTTATGTTTTGTAAAGATATTTAATAATCTATAACTTTCTTAATAGGAGACACGCATTAAAAAACCCAAAACCTCTCTTAGTCTTTCCTTCTCTCTTCTCTTCCTCCTCTCTACTGAATTCCCTCTTATCAGATGGTATAAGAGCTGGTCGCAGCCATGGATACTTAGAGCAAAACTAGTGCAAAATTCGAAGTTAGTGAAATCCTAGCTAGACATGAGTCTAGTTTTGGTTAAGTTAATACTGCCTTACAAATAGTGTTAACCAAATTGCACACTTTATAAGTCTCTCGTACCACACACAGTACTCTTCCAGAGATCAACCAAATTTACCCAGGAGAATCCTCACATTCTCCAAATACCTCGAATCCTAATAATTCCAATGAACCTCACTGTTATCACCTTAAATTATGCTTCATAAGGTTCAATGGAGAGGATCCAACTGGCTGGATATACAAGGCAGAACAATACTTTCAGTTCCAGAATATTGCTCCTGATCAATAAGTGCAGTTCGCCTCCTTTCATCTAGAAGGAATTGCTCTACAATGGTATCGGTGGTTAACAAAATTTCGAGGACCACTTACTTGGGATGAATTTACTAAAGCAATCCTCTTACAGTTTGGATCAACTAACTATGAGGACCCATCTGAAGCTCTAACACGGCTTAGACAGACTTCATCTGTAGCAGCTTATTAAGAGGCTTTGGAAAGGTTATCCCACTGTATTGATGGCTTACTTGAAAACTTTCTTATTGGTTGTTTCATTGCAGGACTTCGAGATGATATTTGTCTAGATGTAAAGATTAAACAACCTCGTACATTGATAGATGCGATAGGAGTCACTCATCTGATTGAAGAGCAGAATCAATTACAAAGGAAAATTGTTCCACCGATTTGCTCGTAGCCTGTAGCACCCTACTCTCGCAAGACACGTACCTGACATCTAAGTGATATCCGAGTGCATACCCCACAAGGGTGGCATGCTAGAACAGTCATTAATTCAAAATTCATTACAAACTTTTTGTTTCCTTAAAACAATGCACACATATGCAGAAATCACTAATCAAATCAGGTCCACTTTATTTTAAAAACATTTCCATTTACAGGTTACAAATACTACAAACATTAGTATTCAACAATCACTTGGGTCCATTTCATATACAAAATACTTGAAATCATATCATTACTAAATCATTCACATACATTTTGTACAATTATGGTGGAACATAATTCAAAAACAAAATCACTGAAGACATATGCAGCTGCAAATTGATCCTGACCCCTAGCATGCTCATTTGCAGTGGCTGGACTCCAATTGGTCTAATTGGATAACTCCTCTGAACTTGAAAAGCCACGTTTCAATTTTGTGAGTTTTGCGAACTCAATAAGCAAACCATCATTGATGATTTCACCTAGATCACATACACAAATAACATATTTCACAAATATTCATTTAGAACATGTATATTCCAAATATTCACATTAACATGGCATATCATATAATCATTGCGAATCAAAACAGATATGTACAATTTAAGATGCATATGAGACTCCATATTCGTTTTTAGTGTTGTGACTAAGTGCCTATCACATACTTATACAAATACTGGCCCATTGGGCTCAGTCAGAAACATATATCACGGAGTAAAGCTCTACGTGCAGAAACAAAGATCACAGAGCAAAGCTCTACTTGCAAGCACTTTCATACTGGTTACTACGGTCACAATGCCTTTATCTGAGCATGCATTTTATAAAATGCAACAAATACCAAATATATCCTGTCTAACAGTCACATATGATGCACAGTCAGAAATCTCATAGTCATCAGACTTAAATCTAGCATTCAACTTTCATTGAGAAATCGCATAGTATGATACACATTCAGAATCTCATAATCTTCGGACTTAAGTTCGATATTCAACTTTTGTTGATAATTCCCATAGCATTCATAATTTCAAAGAAATCAGAGCACTTACAATACATTCCCAAATATTAAACTCCTTGAACCTTAAGTTCGAAATTCAGAACACAATCAATACATATCAAATTCAAGTAGTCATTCTCATTCACATACAAGTAGAGGCATATAAAACACTTCCAATACATACCTGAACATCAATCTCCTCGGACAATTAAAGTCCAGAATTCATAAACAAATCGCAAACAGTTCAATAATTGAAAGTCAAACAAATCAAATCAATCATAGGAAAATCATCTAGGTTGACTCACAGTACGCTCTAATATGTTGTTACCTGGATGGACCGGCAATGTCTGATTGGGGTCCAATGTGCTCCCCTATAACATACAAAACACATTTACAAATATCACACTTTTGCACAAATGTATATGTATTCCTTTATGCTCGTGAACTTATATAAAATATGCACAATGCATATTCAATGACAATTTCAGGTATCTTTTTGTGATCCTTATCATCTAATCAATCAGATATCAAAGCCCTCATTAATCTCATTTGTACTTATAATTTGGACTAAAATAAAACAATGTGCCACTAATTGTACAACCCAGTTGATCATTTCAAAATTTTCTGTCATTCGTACGGGTTAACTTTGCATAATTAATCTGATAAGGTTAATGAAAAAATTAGGTAACACTTCCTTCTATAAAGTTGTTCTCCAATGTCTTAAGTTTCTAATGATACCAAGTTCATCCAATTTGGTTTAGTATACTGAAAGTTATACTTAATTTACTTGTACTATTCTAAAGCTTCAGTAGAATTCTTATCTCAACTTTCAATCAGATTCTGAAATTCTTACAAGCAGAACTAAAATTTATTCTCTTTAGATAATTTGTAGTCTTATATCTTTAGTTTAATCAAAATTAACAATCATCTCATTATTAGGTCTACATATCAAGATATAGTCCAATTACCAAAGTATGTTCAGTAAAAATCATCCCAGTTATCATATTTCAGCACAATCACATTTCCATCTCAAATTTATGAACCAAACCATTTCATAAAGCTATGTTGTTTGGTATAGATGTAGATCAATTTCTTATGAGTCTATTGGTTCAAGAATCAAATCATTTTGAGGTCGAATGACAAAGTTATGGCCAAAAGAAGAAAAGGTGTTCAAGGTGAGTTACTTCGGGCAAAGCACGAGGGTGACTTCCAATTTTTCCCATGCAAAGTCACCGTCATGCTTATACATGAGGGTGACTTTCCTCTCACCATTTTTTGCATGCTCGTGTAGAATTTTCCCCCCTCTCTTCTTCATTCACGTTCTCTCACACCACTTCTAATGTATATCCTTTGCATTTCTATTCCCATTCCAACTCATCTTACTCTAAAATAACTCAAAACTCAAGAATCCAAAATCAAACTTCAAACCTGAATGTATAGTCTGAGCTTTCTCTCTCTACTGCTACGTTAATTTCTTTTAAACCCATTCATCATAACCACTCAAATCATCTGAGACCTTTCTACTTCACTAAGTTCCTTTTTAAGTTGCATGCAATCAGTGTTACAACACCTGCACGATATTATCAACTCATTTAAAATCTCTCTTAACTGCAAAGTCATCTCATCATCACTTTCACTGTATTTTTTTCACACACAACTCATTTATGTGATCATTTTCAACATATAAAACGTCATCTAACTCATGCATGTATTTATTTCCAATTCTAACATATCATCAGAATCATTCACAAAAATCTGAAAGTTAAAAATTTACTAACCTTGTGTTAACAAGAACTCTAATAGTAACTTTTGGTGGAAGCAGAAATAAATCTCTAGTAGTGAGGGTGAAAAGCAAGGTTCGGTGTTAGGAAAAACCAAGCAAAACCGAAGAACAATAAAGCTCCAGTGATTTTCCTTTCTGCTTACGCGTGTTACTAACACCTTGCCATGTGTCACCATGCATGTGTACCACTTGTCATGCATATAGGACTGCCACCTTGTATAGTGCCATTTGTCTATTTTTTTCCTAAAATACTCCAAATTTAAAAAAAACTTGAAATATTTCCAAAATTTCCCAATCAACTTTAATCGTATTAATAACTCAATTATACCCCAAAAATGTCATAAATGCATGTACAATCATATTAATATGCAAAAATGTGCATGTCATATTTAGCTTACACATGATATGCATTTTTTATTTTCTCAGTAAATTCTCATATTCACTATTCAAGCCTTATCATGGGTAACAGGATGTTACACAGCCAGCCTTTGGTAGTGTAGCGCCCCCTTATCGCAGGGTACACACCGGGATGTCAGGAGGTTATTCCGGTACATATCCTATGATAAGAGCAAGCTACATTCGATCACTACATTCACTTCATATGACGTGGTATCATAATTAACTTATATAAAGCATCATAAGAAAATCACAATATTTTAAAACCAACTTTTGCTCATTTCATTTCACAAAATCGAAGGTGTACATTGTGTCTTTCAACGTTCCCATATGTACAACATCAAAACCTAATACAATAATACTATATGAATGAGGAAAATACATACAACCTAACTAATCTATCCAAAAATCCCAGTTGACTAACCTTTGAGCCATGACTTCTCTTACCAATCACAAATTACACGGCTAGTAGAGCCTCTCAGTAGCTAGAGTCATCTCTCAGTTTTGAAAAAGCAACGTTGCAATTTTGGTGAGTTTTGCGAACTCAATGAGGTAGCCATCATCGATGGTTTACTCAATTCATGCAACACATCAAGTCACATAACAACTATTTCACAACTTTGCACTTTACATAAGTATCACATTTGCACTTAAGCAATAACAATTATGCATTTTGATAATTCAAACATACTTCACAAGATGCATATGAAATGCTTATGAGACACTTTTTCAATTGTTACATTGTTGTGACTGAGTGCCTGAACTGTCCCATATAGGGCTCATTAAATATTGAGCCTAAGTTTCATTTTAAGCTCGAGGCTCAGTTTCACTCATTGAGCTTTAGGCTCTAATCGATGGCTACTCTAGTCACAACTACCATTATCTGAATATGCATTCATGGATGGAATGCTTGTACCATAATCAATCACATTATAAAGCAAATAGGTCTTCACATTCATATTCAAGCAGCACTTCAATATTTCAATCCACATTACATACTCATCGGACCTCCTGTCCGAAATCCACAATCAAGCATATTCATCTATCATTCACAACATGAATTAAGCAAACAAGTAATTGAGTGAGACCATCTAGGTTACTCATAAGTTGATCTTGAAGCTAAGCTTGGAAGATCCAACAACGTCTGGAGGTTGACGTTCCAATTGCTGCTCCATAAAAATCTATATGCATGATATCACAATTTGCACCATCATAAGTATTCAATAATGCACACATATGAAATAAATTATGTACAATGTATGTTCATGATAATCCTGGGTAGTTTCCGTCACAAAATCGATCTCATATCAAAACTCATTTAAGTAAAATTTATACTTAGGTTTATGCCTCACTAGAACTATTGAAATCACAATTCATTACTTACTGGCTTACTTTCAGATTTTCCAAAAAACCCTTTCAGGTCTACTGTTCACCTTCAATCAGAAGGTGAAAATGAGATAATTAGGTCAAACTTTCTTCTAGAAAAGTGTTCCTACATCTCTTATCTTTCCATTGATACCAAAATCACTCAATTTGGTTCAGTGAATCAAAAGATATACTTCAAACATTTTTTGATTGCTTTTGTCCAAACAGTATACTATCCACAACTTCCATCTGAAATTTAAACATCTTAAGGACTGAATTAGATTCCAAGTTCTTCGTACCATTTGTAGCTCCATGTCTCTAGTTTACCAAAAAATAAAAATCATCTCATTTGGATCAATAAAGCTCCAGAAATCATCAAAATACTGAAGTATGTTCAGTGGAATAACACTAGTTCATATTACTTAAGAACGCACTCACCGTATTCGTCCCACTCTTTTCACTTAATCTTTCTCCATTCATTTCAGATAGCTATCATTCTTGGTGGAGATGTAGATCAATGTCTTACGAATCCAATGGTTCAAGAATTAGATCATTTGGATGTCTAAAGAAGAAGTGATGACCAAAAGACTCCAACCTGTTTTTGTCCTCGATCGTCTTACTTTTGTATCGTCTTACTTTTGTATTGTCTTACTTTTATCGTCTTGCTTTCATCGCCTTACTTTCATCGTCTTACTTCGATCGACTTACTTTTATCGTCTTACTTTCATCGTCTTCTATCGTCTTACTTTTATCGTCTTACTTTCATCGTCTTACTTTTATCGTCTTACTTTCATCGTCTTACTTCCATCGTCATACTTTCATCGTCTTACTTTTATCTTCCTACTTTCGTTGTCTTACTTCTATCTCCAGAACGTCTCTACTTATAAAGATCATAACTTTAAGCTCAGATGTCCAAAATTTTTATATTATACACCGTTGGAAAGATAAAAGAAAGATCTACAACTCTCAAGAAGGAAACTTTGCCAAAATCTATATAGATTAATCCAGATTTTCTCCCAAAGTTAAAACATGAATTTTACAATTAGCTCTCAACGTCCTGCACCCTATTCTCAACTTCATGACAACTTTTGAGATTCTTACAGACAGAATTGAAATTTAATGTCTTCATACGAAATGTAACTATATATCTCTAGTTTAATCCAAATTAAGAATCATCTCGTTTGGACAACTAGAGAAAACGTTGTGGCTAAAAGACTAAAGCATACTTAGTGAACATTTTCCAGATTTTCAAACTTTCAACATTTTACAACACCTAATCGGTAATAATCTTTCAAAACACTAAATTAACACTATAACCAAATTTTTCATCCCCAAGAACACCGTATGTATTAACAAACACATAAATGCCATTTTCCCATGCAGATGATAGTAACTCATCAAATTTATTTCATAAATCCCCAACTCTAAAGAATTTATTCACTACTTACCTGCTGAAAACTCCAAAATCTTCAAGCCCTAAACTCCACACAATTTTCGTACTTCACTGAGTACAATGACCAGCTTCTAGTTTTTCTTAGGGTAGAGGACCCAAATGGCAAAGTGGGTTTGGTGTAGGAAAGGAAAAGTATAGAAATCTCTTAGAAGGTGTAAACTCTGTGTATGGGAAGAAAATTTGAGGAAGATGATAATGAAGAAGGAACTTAGACATGACTTAACCTGTCAACTCTTAAAGAACAATAACCTACTTCTAGAAAAAATACAAAAAAAACTAAATGACACTTGTCATTTTCTTAATGACTAAACTCTAACTTAGTTTCTTTCGAAACTAACTCCATTTAGCTCTTCTCTTTCCAATACAACTATCATCTTTACAATCCAATTATCCCCAATATTCTTTTGATTACCTTTTTCTTCCTCCTTTTTTTTTATTATCCATAAAAATCCCAAAATTTCCTAAATTCATCAAAATTCAAAATATCACAATTCCACTAACCCGTAAAATTTCCAATGTAAAAACATTCATAATTCTCAGAAAATTTACAAATCAATCTAATTATACCCGGAATTATTCATGAGTGCATGTACAATTATTTTCATATGCAGATAAATTCACTATTCATATATAAGTGTATGGTATATTATGCATGAACATGGAAGTGCATCTCTAACTCTCATTAATCACTCACATTTACCATTCTAGCTCTCTCACGAGTAATGGATTTTACATCATGTCCCAATACACCATGCTAAAATTGGACTTGTTTACATCAATCAGAGTAATTTATTCCATTAAAGGATGAAACAAATGAAGCAACTAAATTAAAGTTAATAGGAATAGAAACTGTAAAACATAACAGAATCCTCACACATTAACTATTTAAGTGATAAAGCTTAACAGTTAGATCATATTCAAAACAATTATTCCACATAAAACATTTTGTGGATATCTAAGATCTCCTTTGGGTGATTCTAAGACATACCATAATTACAATAATGATGTTAATTTTATATTACTTAATTGTTGATTAAATATGCCTCCAACAAATACTTAATTGTTGATTATATTACTTAATTGTTGATTAAAAATGATAAAATGCTAAACACATTCATTTTAAGCATATAAATTAACACTTCATATCCACAAATTATAAATTTAATTAATTATCCTTTAGGTAATTCTGAAATATTTTATAATTAATGAACTTCAAATAGCTATGAATTCATTATATCATTTTTAAATAAGTATCCATAAATCATGAGTAATTGAATTAAAATATGTCATAAATTAATATCCATTAAACATCAAAGCTTAGTCACTTTGGTCACTAACAAATTATCATAAATATGAATATTAAAATTATCCATATGCATAAATAGATCATACTTTAGTCATCAATGCACATGCCACTTACATCATCTTAAAACAACAATACTAATAATAATAATAATAATAATAATAATAATAATAATAATAATAATAATAATAATAATAATAATAATAATAATAATATATCCAATACCAAAACATGATCATAATCCTAAAATTAATTGTTATTCAGTTGATGATGCGATCATGATGTGCGATATTGAAAATCTAAAACATTAAACAAATTACCTCGACATACAAAGAACTTTAATCGACGACTTTTTTTTATACAAGGGAAATAGCTAAACACGATTAATCTATCTCTCGTGATGCTCTGCGATAAATAGCTCCTTGCCCACCCTTTGTATGGGGGCCAGGACTGGCAATGGAGGCTCCTGAAAAATATGAATTCGTGGGCTGCTCTGAACTGAAATGGCGACCAGAGTATCCGTGCATTGATCCCTTCCCGGTATACGTGCTAGATTTGCATCTCCCATTCTTGTTGGAGTAAGTCACTGGTACCTGCCAACAAAAAAGTATTGATATCAATCTCAGAAGTGGGAGACAAAAGCAAGTTAATGAATTCCAGGGCATCCACTTTTAATATGACCCTATGGTACCCAAGGGACCAAGCTAACGTGAGGCTCGAGTGGGTCCCCAGATTTCAGCTGTTAATATCGAGCTGCTACCAATGTGCTGGAAGAATCCTCCGCACCACCGTCCACGACAGTCGCGAATTAGACGACTAGCGGTAGCGATGTGTGATCCCTGTTTGAGGGCTCCATCCGTGTTGAGTTTGACCCAGTCCTCCGGCAGCTTTGTCCATCCCGCTAGACTACCTACTAGGAGGCCCTGGGTCAGAAACACACAGCTTTCCATTGCACTAGCTTTAACTATCCACGTCATGTACTCCATGACTGCCTTCGGTTCATCTTCCGACCAAACAAACTCATCGTCAAAGAGACTCTTACTTCTCCATGCTCAAAGCATCCAACATTTGACTCCAAATATGGTAGACCAATCCCCTGGCGTTTCCTGTGAGTGCTTCATAAGGCTAGACTTCACACATACCTCCACGTCTTGATGGAAAAACACCAGATTGACTACCGCTGAGGGAAATTTCCTCCAAAAAGCGAGCACTCTCAAATAGTCCCGCACGACATGTAAGGTATTCTCTTCTTGGTTGCACATGTGGTAGTTGCTATCAGTCGCAATATATCTCGTCACTCATTGGGTGTTTGTCAGAAGTTTTTCTTTGGTCATGAGCCAAAGGAAAGTTCTGATCCGCTGAGGTCCCGCCCATTTCCAAATCAAGGTCCAAAGGCTATTAAAACGATCTAATGTGCGTCCTTCAATTAATTCATAGGCCGACGATGTTGTGAATCTCTCATGTTCAGTGGGTCCCCATCGTATGGTATCTTCCGCTACGGAGGCTGCATTGGGGATTATCGCCGCTAGAGCCATAAAGACTGAGACGAGAAAGTATTATTGAATCAGATTCCACTTCTAGGTGCCATCCTCATTCTGCAAGTCCGCTACTTTAGCGTACAGGTTGCCCACGGGTATAAGAGAAGTTGCTACAGGCTAGAGGGGTCCCCAATTTTTCACCCAATTATCTAGCCAGAAATAGATGTGCCTGCCATTTCCAAGTTGCCATTTGATACCTTGGAGGACATACTGCCAAGTAGCCGCAATTCCCCTCCATAAACTCAAATCCCCTACCTTGTCTATCATGGTAAGGATGTGGTACGAGTCCATCCGGTACTTAGTCCGTAAGATCCTAACCCAGAGGGTTGTAGGTTGGGTAACTAGAGCCCAGCCCATTTTGGTTAGCAGCGTGTTGTTGGTATACCAAATATGCCTAAGGCCTAGACCCTCGACCTTTTTGGGCTGACACACTACGTCCCAATTAACAAGGGGCATTTTCCTCTATGCTACTATAGATCCCCATATAAAATTAATTTGCTCCAGATCATCACAAAGACATCTCGAAAGACGCAATGTTTGCATGGTGAAGACTGAGAGGGCCGATATCACTAATTGAGTTAAGGTGACCCGGTCTACTAGAGATAGCTATCTTGCACGCCATCCTATTAGTTTTCGGTGAGCGTTATCTAAGATGTGCTGGTAAGTGGTTAGTTTACGCTCATGGAGTAAAGGCACTCCTAGATATTTACCGAGATTGGTCATGCTCTTGATGTGAAGAGCTCGATTGATCTGGTGAACAGTGTTGGGCTTAACGTTCTTGGAGAAAAAAATTTTAGTTTTGTCTGTGTTAACTTTCTGCCCTGAAGCCCGACAGAACTGCTCCAGAGCCCTAGTGATAACTTGGGTCTGGGAATCAGTAGCTTCTGCGAATAAGACCAAGTCATTAGCAAAGAAAAGGTGAGATAGGGGTGGCCCTGTAGGGCTCAATTTTATAGATTTCCAATGCCCCTATCCCACTTCACGAGAGATAATATGTCCTATTCGCTCCATGACAAGAATAAGAGGTAAGGCAAGAGAGGATCTCCTTGTTTATCCCGCGTAAGGGGCTAAAAGGATCTGAGACTGAGCCCTCCCAAACAACCTGCATTGTCACAGTCGTAACACACTGCATAATGATACCTATTAGCTGGGTCAGAAGTCCAATATCCTCGAGAGTATTGAGGAGAAAGTCCCACCAGAGGCGGTCATACCAAGAATCCGGTTCGCCCGTTCTTTCATCTCATCGAGTGGATAGCTTCCTGGGCAATAATGATGTTATCAGTAATTTGTCTGCCTGGAATGAAACTACATTGGTTCTCCCACACCAGAAAGTCCAGGTGACTTTTTAGACAGTTAACGATGACTTTTGAGAGAATTTTGTAAAGCACGTTACACAAGCTTATCGGTCGAAGTTGAGAGAAGCTAATCGGGGAAGGAGTCTTAAGTATAAGGACAATGAGGGTTTGGTTTAAGCCCCTTTCCAACTGCTCTCGTCTGAATGTTGACTGTATGTACTCAATCACTTTTGGGCCAATCGTCTCCTACTGCTTCTGAAAGAAAAGGGCATTGAAACCATCCACCTCAGGTGCTTTATTCGGATTCATATTGAATACCGCTCGTTTTATCTCAGTGGGGTGGATGGGTCTGGCTAAATCTCGGAGATTGGCTTTTGAAATGGTAGGAAACCCCGGGACCATGAATCGGGAGGTTTGCTCGTCCTCCAGTGTGTACAAATGGGCAAAATAGTCTCTGGCTAAGTGGCTCAGTTGCCCGTGGTCTGAGACTAACGGTCCCCGTGGGTTCTTGAGTTTTTCGGTCCACATTTTCTTGCATTTGGACAAGATGAGCATGTGTAGTATTTGGTATTTCTATCCCCTTTAGAAATCCAGTCACACTGGGCTTTCTGGTGCCAATAGATTTCTTCTTCACTCAAGACCTAAATTAGCTCCCCACTTAGCTGTTCTTCCAAGACTAGCAGGGATTCTGAGTTATCCTCTGTCATGAATTTTTGAATGCGCTGTAATCTTGCTAACGGACATTTCTTACGATGGAATATATTGTCAAAATCTGAGCGATTCCATCTTATAAGGTGTTGACAAAATTGAGCTAATGATTTGCTCGTCATTTCCTCTTACGGTAAACAATGTTCAGCAACAACCTTATTAAAACCTGGATGAGTTAGCCAAGTATTTTGAAAACGAAATACTGGGGAACCTCTGTATCTAGGAGACTTGGGATGGAGATGAATCCCCATGGACTGATAATCAGACCCTAGGAAAGGTAAGTGGTAATTAACCTCGTGCGGGAAAGTTTGAATCCAATCTATCGATCCAAAGACTCGATCCTATCTAGCTTAGACCATACCTCCGCGCCACGTAAACTTGGATCCAACGTAGCCTAGATCATGAAGGTCGTTGTCCTAAACCCAAGACTAAAAATGATTCTTCACGACGCTCGTGGTTGTGCCTCCACCCTACTTATCTCCTGAATCCAGTTTAGCATTAAAATCCCTCCAATAAGCCAAGGTCTGGTGGGCTATCTATCGATCCAGTCTAACGCAATCAAGAGATGCTTTTGAGAGGTCGTTTGATGGCCAGCGTTCACCACAGTAAAATCAAAAGAGTAATCCTCATACTTTATTGTGGTATGGATAAATTGTCGGTGGGCTAATACTATAGAGATCTTAAAATCCTCCTTCCATAATATCCAAATCCCACTCGTGAATCCTTCAGCTTCCACTCGAAAAGAAAAATCAAATCCTAATGTACTAATCACGTCCTGCACCCAAGCTCCACTAATTCTAGGTTCCAGAAGAACAAGAATACCCTGATTATAATGGCTAAGATAATTACGCAGGAATATCCGAAATCGCTTTCCCCCTGCTCCTTGACAATTCTAAATTAAAGTTAACATAACAAACAGGTTTAGTGAGAGTCAGTATTTCCCATAGTAGCGTCCTGGATTTCATTGCTCTGGGGCTGCTCAGTCTGCGCATTTCTCCCTATTGGTGGTATGACTTTCGGTATGGCAGAGTCGCTTGCTATATCGGGGCGATCAGTGGGTGGAGGGTCTTTTAGCTCCCTCTCTCGAGTAAAAGACTTCGTTGTCTCAACCCCTTCCATTTATTGTAAATGCTCCTCATCATCTCCTGCACGATCCTCCAAGCTAGTTGATCGCAAATCATGTCCGTGTGGGACGAGAGGACGATTGCTATATTTTTGTCCAAACTGGTGGGTTGAATTTAGACTGTGGGAGCGACTACCAAGCTCTGTGACAGGATAAGATTAGCTCGAGAGCATTCACCTTGGAGTAAAGGTTGTTGGATTCCTTTTTGGCCTCTGGGCCCTTTCTTGCCATTTGATTTAGGCCCATTTTCCTTGAAAATAGGTCCATTGATATTGGGCATGGAGGATCCAATAACGTCGGTTAAAGGCACGTAGTGTCCTAGGCCCATTAAAGGGCGTGTTTGCGGAATGCCTGTTGGGGTTTCTGCTGTCGTGTCCATCAGCCCTGTATCTGTCAGGGCTGTATATCTTGAACCAAACGAGTGAGGGAACTCGTTGTTTTTTCCTAGGGACGATTGACGTGATTTGCTGGGAGCGTGTTAGGTAGTTGCTTTGTAGACCTTGTAACAGGTCTTGTGGAAGAAGTAGGATCACCTTTGGCGTTCAAATTCTTGTGCTTACCTATCTTAAGAGGAATGCTATAGACTCGACAGATTTTAGTGGAGTAAAGAATTTGAGAATTGGTTTGATTCGAGGGAAATCGGCCTCCAATTAGAGATAAACTCTAGATAAACTTACTGATGCCTTTAAACAATCTTGACGTAGACATATATAGGACTCTGATGGATGTTTGGTTGCTACAAAATAGCAACCACTAAACTAATTTCTTAACTGACTAAATCCCACGATCTCTATGCGACTAGCTTTGTGGGCA
>JANZLX010000008.1:21766703-21781731 GCA_025531955.1 Erythroxylum orinocense
TACTCTTGCATAACCTATCCCAATGAAGATTCCTGCTAATAAATAGCCTATCAGTAATCACTACAAAATAAAAATCACGAGAAAATCAATCCAACCTACCTAAAAACAGAACAGTTGACGGGGTTTTTATAAAAGGTTGTGAAAATTTTGAACTTTTTGTAACGTTTAAAAAAACATCACAAAAAGTCTTTACAATTTGTGACGTTTCATCAATAAAACATGGCGGATTGTGTGATTTTGTTATAGTGAATTTTTGCCTCTTAAGATTCCAGTCGAACTTCCCAACATAGAATCTTTGGGAACCTCTCATTATAATTTTTGGCTTTTTACATAATTCTCATAGACTACATCAATTAATATAAATGCTTGGAAA
Source organism: Erythroxylum orinocense (assembly GCA_025531955.1). Taxonomy (NCBI): domain Eukaryota; kingdom Viridiplantae; phylum Streptophyta; class Magnoliopsida; order Malpighiales; family Erythroxylaceae; genus Erythroxylum; species Erythroxylum orinocense. Next base: position 21,767,077 of record JANZLX010000008.1, read on the forward strand.
GTTATCTCGATAGATTTTTGTCTATGATTTGATAGTAGGCCTATGGAACCTTTATGATAAAATAGTGACAGATGCAACTCTGAGATATACAAGCCAATACCAAAGTCAGTTTCAGAATTTTAGAGAGAAAGACAGCATGAGTTCGTAAAAGAGCCCCCCATTGCTTACATATGGTGAGTAATGGAAACTAAATCTTATAGATGTCTAAGTCTCGGAGCCATGTTCACAGGCATGTAAACCATTATATGACAAGGATATGCTAAAGGGACGAAGCGAGTATCGGGAGACCCTCATGACATATGTTATGTAACTCCAGGAGCTGGATCCACGTAGTCCATGCATATAATTTATAATAGACAAATCAGTATTTGCATTAAAACTTCATGTGTTAAGTTCTTCCAAAAGAGGAAATTATCAAGAAATTTGATATATTGTGATTGTATACCAAGATATTTAGAAGGTTAAAGCTTAAAAATGAAAGTGTCTCCGCTAACTAAATTACTGCTGCCTTGATTTTAGAGAATGGGCAGAAGTTAAAAAATGGTTCTTTGCTTTTACATAATTAATAGGAAACGCTTTGACTTGAGTTGGTTTTGGGAATGCAAGCTCCTATGTACTGCAGGTTTGTTGTATTTTGTCCAAGTAAGTGCAGACAAGTGCCTGTCTCAAATTTGGTGAAGACTGAATTAGCTAATTAATTAATTAATGCATTCAGTATTGGAACTTATTATTCAGCTAGTTTAACTACTCTCCTCAGCTTTCGAGTTCAAAGTTAAACCAGCCCAGCCCAGGCCCCTTAACGGTGAAGTTTGACGAAAATGTATTTGAATTCACTTCGATGTTTACATTTAATGGTGGTTTAATTCATATGGTGGCATTCTACTTGGCAACTTGATAATAAATAAATTGGTTTCAAGTTCTTAATAAAGGAGAAAAGAAAAACATATGTGAAAGTAGTGTTAACTTGAAGATATTCCAGACATGTTCTTAGGTATTTTATACATCCCATTTGATCCCTGGGTTAGAATCACAGACTCATGTTACGAACCAACCTATATGGATGGATCATGGATTTATACTTGGTTTGAATAGTGTACGTTAAATACTATCTATAGCTAGCACTCATCTTTCCCATCCTCTTTCAAGGTTATTTATGATACCTGAAATTGAGTTGGCTATCTCAAGAAATTAAGGTGTGACATGAGTTACTAACTCATTGGCTTCTTTCCCATACGAAAAAAGTCCTTACCTACATGAGAATTGTGCATGAGTACATGCAATCTTCATGAAAGCCTTACAGCACAACCACTCTTGTAACCACCAAGTGTTTGATTATAACCACAGTAAGTAAGAGGATTGGAAGCAGATGCATGGGGTGTACGTACGTGTTAGTATCAGAAAATGAAATAAGGTGGTCCCTTAGATTTCATATATAGATTGAATTCAAACATGGGGCATGAGACAGTGGTCCTCGGGTTAAACACAAGCTTCTTTGGTTTCTTTGAAAATGATAAAAACGGTGAAGACAAACTTTACAGAGAGAAAAACGGACGACGTACGTGAAAATCAAGAGAATCACGGTTATCAGATACATAAATACAGCAACAGAAGGCTGAGGAATGAGGTAGTGTCAGTCGCAGTCAGTCCGCAATTGTATTAATTACAAGTTGAGTCACTTGAAACACATGACCTGACCTTCAACGCCACGCAACGTTCCTCTAATGTGCCTTCCAACGCACCCAATGACATACTATATTAAGTTTAAAGAAAAATAGAAATGAACACTTCCAATGTGAAGTTAAAACACACTGTCTTGTTATCAGTACGATAACATTTGCAGGAATTAAAAAAAAGAACAGATAGAGAGAGAGAGAGAGTCGCAGCTTTCATTTGAAATCTCTGTTCCTTCCATATCACGAGGTTGCACGCCTCTAAGTCTTAATTACTTCTTCTGCCCTCTCTCTCTCTCTCTCTCTCTCACTCTCTGTAACACTCACCATAGTCCCTCACGCACTAACCCATAAAGATTCTGCGGCATTGGCTCCTACCAGCGCCAAAAAGCATTCTTTTGCTTCAACTCCGCAATTACCTGATATTCATTCTAGACGCTCCTCTCCTCTGTATCAACCTATAGTGTTACATATATATATATATATATATATAAGGCCACCTAAATTGAGCGATTTGATTATTATAATTGTCGTCTGTGAGTTTTCAAACTGAAGAGAAAGCTGCTTGTGGAACATTGTTATCTGTTGCAAAAGTCCAAACTTTCACTTCTCTCTATCGCCAAATCATAACTCTCCTTATAACTAAACAATCACATTTCCAGCTAGTCAGTGTCAAAGCTGTTATTTGAAACCAAAATGGGCCCTTGATGAATCTTTTTCCTTTCTAATATACAGACCTCTGTCTTGTCTCAGGCTACGACCATGCGACCACCAACAAACAAGGAAACGTTGTTATGACCTTGTCCTGTTTCCGTCTGTTGTTCAAAACTTGTTATACTCCTTCACTGTAACCAAAAGCCACTCACCAATACAAAGGCACTTTGAGAAGGTATCGACTTAGGAGGACTCCAAGCAAAACCAAGTTTATGTTGCATGGATAAAGTAGCTACGATAACGACATTGACAACCAGGAGACCAAGGTGGCAATACCCACAAGCGCCTCCAACGCCAAGAATCCTCCATTTACCACGCAGGCCTCGGAGGAAGCCAAATGCAAAGGCCAATGCCAACAAGAACTGTTTACAAAGAGAGAGGAAAGGGAGACTGGAGACTTTGTTTGATCAAGAAAGAGAATTTACAAGAGACGGTGCTCCAGTAGTGGTGGTAAGTGGGTGCAGGGATGATCAGAGTCGGGAAGAGAGGAGACAGAGAGTGGAGGAGAGAAATAATGTGCTGGTGGAGGAAGAGAAGTGGAAGTTTCAAGCTGAAATGTTAAGGGCAGAGTGTAATTTGCTGAGGGTGGAGAGAGAGATTGCAGTGAAGAAGATGGAGAGGAGAAGGGTCCAAATGGAGAGGACTTTAAGATCTGCTATCCAAACTCTAATATCTGTTAGTATTTTCTGATACTTGTTTGTCCTTTAGTTTGATCAGTTTGAATAACTTAACTTGCTTGGGTTTCGAGTGGCGTCTTCTTACGGACTGAATAACAATGACATAGTGAAGAGTTTGCTTTAGGAAACACTGTTCTGCTTACACACAAGGCTTGACGTAGTTGTGAGGCCACAGTTTAAAACTTGTCTCTATTCGTTTTCACATTTCTTAATTAATATCATCCATGTTTGATTGCTGAGGCAAGATGGAAAAACATGGAAGTGGAGATTTAAAAGCTTGTGCTTGGATCCATGTGCGGCTTTGTAATTCAGATTCAGATGTTATCCATCTTTCCTAATAGACTGCTCTGTATGGAAGCTGAGAGTTTATGGGCGAAGAGAACATTCCATCGCTTTCAAGCTTAGAAGTCCTTGGATTGAAATCTTTTGTCGGGTTGCCAGGAAACAGGAAATGAATGATAAAAGATTATCAAAATTGAATTTTGTTAGTAGATTTGAAAAGACGGGTTCTATATGAAGATTAGGCGGCGTAAGCTTTTCATTGCTATAAACAAACAACAAAGTTAGTTGCAAACTCCATCTTGATTGTTTTTCATCTTTTGGTACCAAAACATTCGAACTTGCTTCACAAGTTTCTGTTTAAATGTTTAAACCCTACGAAGTAACCTGTAGTTAATCCAAGTATATTCTTTTCATTCAAACGCCTGGTAATGAGTTCCTTGGATCGATAACAAACGTGAAAATATCAATAAGACTATTTACCTTCATTAGTCTGTTGAAGCAGAGTTCTATTCATAAACAGCATTTAGTTTTCCAAGAATGGCCTGAGTTTTATCCTTTTTTTTTTGCACAGTAGTTCTATTAAATTTTAGTGACTTTGGCGTGGTTAATGACTTGTAGGGGAAAGAAAGGATTTCAGAAGGGAAGAATGCGAGAACTGTATTGGAGGAAGAGATTCAGGAATTAGCTGAGAAACTGGAGAAGTTGCAGAGAAGATCACTAGTGAAGGATTTACGATTTCAGAAGTGTAATAATTTTGACAAACAAGCATCCCATCTTCGGAGACAGCTAGAGAGGTTTGCAGCAGAATCAGATGACATATGTGTAAAGGAGATTCAAGAGATAGCAGAAGCAAGCTTGCCCATCACAAATAGTTTCAGTTTCATTGAGAATTCTGCTTCCATGCACAGTTACAATGTATAATACAATTTCCTTTTCCTATTGCTTATATCTTCTGACGTCTATCTTAGATTCACATCAATCTGTTGGTTAACATAATATTTTCTAGTTCTAGAATAAAACAACTACTTGAGAATCGTTGAATCTTTTGATGCAATTCTATAGGTTACTATCATCTGGCTTTCTCTTATGTGAATATTTACTTTCTTTTTCTTGAAATTCATGTAAACCCAATACACAAAACTCATTCCACTCAAGCAGTTGTTTAATAACTGATATCTCCTAATTTAGTTCTGGATAATGGTTATGTGGATTCGGTGGATTTTGCATTTGGATAATTCTTCAATTCCATCACCACTGTGATATGAGTTATACTTTTGCACCTTTTATATTGTTGTCTTATTTATTGTTCACCTTCAACTCATGTCTCTGTGTCTCTTAATTTCCACCTCAACGAATATGCAGATGGAGATTTTGAGGAGGAAAATGGAGGCATTAGCGAAGGGAACTATCTTAGAGAATATGGAAGATGAGTACCAGTCCATACTCTCTACAGCCAATAGTTCTGCTGCCAGTTCTGCCTCAACATCCAGGCGAATAGAATTGCCTGGAATGTCAACATCCTCAATAAGAAACCAAAGCAAGGTGAAGTATTTTATCTTTATAATAATAAGAAGAGATATTCTATAGGCAAAGGCAAAGGTTTTAGAAAAATAGGAGCTTCTCACTAGTGGTAGGCTTGAGGCCAGAGGTGTATTCGATTGTGGAATTTGTTGCTGTCCATGGTATTTGACTGGTAATTCTTTTCACAGGCTACAAGGCCTCTGGAGGAGAGAGCATGTTCAGGGTGTTGCAAAGCTATAGTGCGGAGAGTTATAGAGCAAGTGCGGGCAGAGACAGAGCAATGGTCACAAATGCAAGATATGTTGGGACAAGTACGGGATGAAATGGAAGAACTGCACGCTTCTAGAGACTTTTGGGAAGATCGAGCAATTGATTCTGATCATCAGATTCAATCGCTGCAATCAGATGTAAGTAGACCAACAGTTTGTCCTTCATTTTGTGTGGTTTGGAGAGGGACAGAAATGTTTAGCAGCAAGTAGTTACGAAAATGTGTTGATTCACCAATATTTGATCTCTATGGTTTCTCTTTTGTGCATTTTTTTGGCAAAAGTCAAGTGCAATAGTTGAATTGTTAAAATTGATTTCTTTAGGTTCAAGCATGGAGTCAGAGAGCCATCACTTCTGAAGCCAAGGCAAATGAGTTACAAGCGCACGTGTGTGTGCTTCATACCGAGCTGGAAAGGTGGAGGAAAGAAAGAGTTGCAGAAACAGCCGCAAACAGAAGTTCACCAACACCACTTTCTCAAGATACAAGCATTGAAAAGGAGAAGCGAGTACTAGTTTGCCGCTTGAAGAAAAAGCATCCAACCGATGATGATGGCTACAAGCAAAAGAAGGCATTTAGTGATGGAAGAAGAAGGTCCAAAGTAAGCACCATTGAACCTAATGCCACCAAACGCTCGCCATTGAGAGATATTGGGAATTCATCACCATTGGCGGGGCAGAATAGTAGAGCAATTTTTCCATTGCTTTAACCAAACCTTCGGCTATGGGAGGGCTTGGAAGTTTCTAAGGTAGAAGAACTAGTTCTACAAGATGATGGTATCTTACAATAGAATAACATGTAAGAGTGAGACTTAGGGAAGACAAGGACTGTGGATTTTAGCATTAGCATAACAAGTCCATGTAGAGTTCATCGAAAATTTTGAAGTTAAGAGTCCTAATTTGATTCTTATTCAAGACAGGATTCTCTTTCTAGCCTTACTCTGTCTAATTATGTCCAATTAAAAAAAAGTTGTCATTTCTTCTTAAAGTTTACAAACTCTGTTAATTTTCCAAAATTTGTGGCTTATGAGCCAAGTTGACCCTAGTCGTCGTCCTCCTCATCTTTATCTTCATTCTCACAAAACAAAAAATTTTCGAACATTCTCCTTTTCATCACTAAAGGCCCCAGATTTATTCACTTTCATTGATATGCAAATCCCTAGAAGACTATTGCCAATTGAAACCCCTCTTACTGTCTCGTCTCTCTTCACCCCCTTCCTACACCTTGTAATACCCAGATTCTCGAATCTCAACCACATCAAAGTGTGCAACTTTTACGGACGAGTCCATTATTGAGCTAATTTCCTCACATACGAGTCCATTATTGAGGTAAACAACTTGAGTGATGAATACATTATATGATATTGCCTTTTGTCATTCTATCACAGAAGAAGGGATCAGAAAATGACAGAGAAAATGCAGGCGATGCCTGGGGATAAAGAATATTGATTTAAACTTTGAAATTCCTAAATTGGAGATATTGCAAGAAAAGGGACTATGAATGGACAAAGAAGCATTGGCAGTGATTTCAAAAAGATGCCTTGGATTGATGCAACTAGACCTGGAGGGTTGCCTAAATGTGACAACAAAAGGGGTGACTCAGGTGGCGCAAAACTGTAAATTGTAGAAGATTAAGAGATATAAGTTTGAAATGGTGTGATAATGTGAAAATTGATATTATAAATTTCTTGGTGTTATCAAGACCGTCACTGAGAAAAATAGTCCCTACATTTTCTCCATATCATAACCAAGAAACATTTTCTTATGATATGGATGTTTACACGACCAAGGGTAGCTTCTGAAGCTTCGGAGTGTATTTGGCTGAATTCTTTATGAAGTTTAATTGTAATCTCTTGAATTGATAATATGGCTTAGCTTTTTCCTTTTCCTTTTCAATATCATTTGTTGTCTCCACAAACTCGCTTTGTATAAACATATATCAACTTTCATGAACAATTGTCATTCTTCTTCATTTTTCCCAAGTTTGTTTGATTAATTCCATGGAATCTTTATGGTGTTCCCAATTACTGCCTTTCAATGCAGTCACCACTATTGATCCAAAACTAATACAAAATTACCACCTTGAAGCTTTCTAGAGGGATCTTATCGTGACTTAACTTGCATTAAGTCATGATCGTGACCTAACTTGCACTGAAGCTTTTGAGAGAGATCTTGTCGTGACTTAACTTGCACAAAGTCACAGCCGTGACTTGCTTGCAGGGTCGTGCAAGTTAAGTCACGATCGTGACTTGCTTGCATGGCTATGGATGCAAGGTCGTGTGATCGGGTTATTTTGATGTGTGTAAGTTTTAATTAATTAACCTCAATAATTTGTAGGCGCACGGTTCGTTCACGTAGTACCTAAGGTGTTAATCCCATGAGGAGGGATAATCTAATCCTAAAATCTAAGGCCAGAACAATTTGCAAAATTCAAAATATAATGGAACTAAAATAAGAATTCAATTCAATCAAGCAAATCAATTCAAGAATCAATCACAAAAATATTAACAATTTAGCATTTGCAACACACACTCAAGAATCAACACAAGGAATTACCAATTGATAGAAAGAAAATTTTACCTATTTTGAACGCTAACCTAATCAATTATGAATTACTTGATTATTGGTTCTAGACAATCCTATGGTTGAATACTCTCTCTCGAGTTATATCCATTAACCCTAAATTATAAACTGTAAGTAGATTATGCAAGTTTCAAGTTCTCAATTAATAGCCTATATAAAACCCTAATTAGATCTGAAGATGTCCAATAAACTATAGGAAACCTATGCAAGATCTCTCTTTGCACAATTTACCGATTTGATTTAATTCTTGTTCTATTAAATCACCTAACTCTCGTTAGCCCAATTTAATTATTTTTCATTCGATTCACCCTCTCAGTTTATTATCGAATTATGCACGTCCAGAATTAAATCAGAATAAATCCAAATAACACATAAATAATCAGATTTTATTAAATTAAAGATAAAACCTTGAAGGTGAGTTTAGAACATCATTAACATCCAAAAATCCTATCATCAACTATTATTCCAATTCTATACAATAATAAAACTAAAAATAATAGGAAATATGAAATTGAACGGACGATAGGAGGCAGCGACGTTGGGAAACTCTTGATTTGAGAAGTAGATCGAGTCGACTTCTTCTCCTCTTCTCTCTTCCTTCTTCTCTTTCTCTATCTCTCAATAATTCACTCTAGGGTTTCTCTCAAAAGTGGCTGATGCAAAAGCTCCTTGTGCCTCTTTATCCTATTCTTTAAATACCCTTTGTGTTCTAAGCAGCCATAGGGTTTTTTCGGGGTCCAAAAGATCCAAAAAATTCCTCAAAATTTGACATTTTTTTAGTGTCTATGCGTCTGTTGGACGCAAGCCACGACCATGGCCCTACAGGCCATGATCATGGGCCACATTCGAGCCTTTTGTCACGATCGTGGGCCATGTTCTAGGCTTCTGTCACAATCGTGAGCTAACTCCAATGCTTCTGTCACAATCATTGCCTGTTGTGCTAGGACCGTAGGCCATTGTTTCGACCCAAATGTCTCCAAAACTTCTCTGTTCTTAGACGTTGACTCGGAAACACTAACAAACACATCATGGTATCTTAAAAACATGTAAATAATTAACAAATTTACATAAAAGACCTAAAATGTAAATAATTAACAAATTAACACAATTCTAACCTAAACATATACTAAATGATTAATTTAACAATTAAATGCATATCAAACTAAGCCCTAAAACACGACGCAATTCACACTTATCAACATCCCCACACTTAAACATTTGCTTGTCCTCAAGCAAACAAAACATCAAAACACACAAAATCACACAACACACAATGCAGTAATGAGACAATGGCTTCAACTTTATGAAATAAATTTAATTTTAAACACAATCATTCAAGTTATATCAAATCATTAACATGCAAAATCTAAGTCTTGGGGCTTTAAACTAAATATACATATTAATCCAAACCCAACTGTTAAATTATTTACCTTGTTCAATTGCACACGCACATTAATAATTATTTGTTCATTCAAACTCAGTAACTACTCCTAAGTATGTTTTCATGAAAAGTCAAGGCATTACAAGTTTGGTAGGTTTTTATTAGAAAATATACTTTTTTTAATTACTTTTTGTGAACATGGATTTAGTCTTTTTACGTGGAGGCAAACATTGGTAATGAATGTCAATCTGGCTACTCAACTAAGTCATGTTTTTTATTAAGCTATTTGGTTGGAACGTCATTATAGACTTTTGACATAAAGGCACACATTTGTGATGCGTGTCGATCCGGTTACTTAGCTACATCACGTTCTCAACTAGCTACTAGCTCTATTCATAACTCGAAGGCCAGCGAAATAATAATTTATTTAAAATTAACAAACACAAAATTTTTGTTTCATTGCTTACCATATTACTTTAGCTACTCGGTTCCATGAAAAAAATACTAGCAAAGCTACTTAAGTTGAAAGACCTCAAATTATAAATGAATATGACAATTTAAAGGGCGATAAATTAACACTAAATCCTAATTAATATTCATATTTAGCCAAAGAACCCATTTCACTAATTTTGTGAGCTAATGATCATTCACAACCTAATAGACTATGTTTAAAATTAAATCAATTTCAATCCATCTAAGTCATTGACACATTCACACAATTCACAAAATGCAACCTAACAAACTATCATATAATATGAAAAATTTACATTCAAAGCAAAACACATAACCCTCCCCACACTTGAACAACACATTGTCCTTAATACGAGAAGGGGATAAACAAACACTCATGGAAAGGAGAGAAATATAAATTAAAAATAAGCAAAAAGCAAAATAAAGACTAAATTCAAAAAGAAAAGGGTTAGAACAAAGCCTCATCGTAATGGAGGTGGGGATGGTGTTGGGGGTGGCAGTTGGACGCCCTGAGCCTTGAAATAATGATGGATATGACATATGTCCCGGCTTTCTTGTCGTTGTGCTCAGGCCATCTCCTTCATTCTTTTGGAGTTCTTCGTAAGTGTATCTGTAATTACCTTAGTGTTTATGGAGATTGTATCAAGCACTTTCTTCTAGCCTGGTTCTCTGTTTCTTCTTCCTTCTCAAACTCTTCACTAGTCGAGTCCTCTTCTACTTGTTGAGGTGGTGTTGTACTCGAACTCTCTTGATTATCCCTGATCTTCACATATTTCTTTTGGCTGATATCTCGGCGTTCCATGTTTTGGGACTTAAGGATTTCAACACGCCATAGATGATGATGATTTAGAAAATTTGGGAGGTAGTCAGTTAAACCACTACAGTCCACACCATAATACTTAGCAATGGCAGAAACCAAGTAACCCATACCTAAATTGCTGCTCCTCTTACGTAGAGTTGCAACAATAACATTCAGCACATATGTGGAGGTCCACACTAGGATGTTGTGATCCATGCACCACTGTAGGAAAAGTTCCTTTGTTAAGCAATTGTTGGTTTCTGATTTATCATAAACCAATTGACACATGAATTTGTGCAATAACAAGTGCTCATGGGTTCTTATGATGTTGTTGTAGGCATTTTTAGAGTCGAATCGCTCTAATCTAGTAAGCTCATTCCAATAACGAGAAGCACGAAAATCATCATGTTGATTGACAATGGAAGACTCAGGGTACCAACAAATATCACACATGTTTTCGATGTTCAACTTATAGTTTCGTCCTCGTAACCTAAACCACATTTCTTTAGGGTTACTAGGTCGTAATATAGGGAAGTGAAGAATTCTAGAGTGAGCTCCTGGTAGACAAGATATTAGAAGTGTATGAACTTCACCCACTGAATTCTTTCTGCTAAGTTCTCTACCTTATCTCGCAGTTCTAGTCTATCAAGCATATCAAAATCAAAATATTTCAGGACTACAATTTGTTTAGCATTGAGGGATTAGCAATGAATACCTTCCTCCTCTGTGTAGATCAGGAATGGTGCTTCAAAATCTGCTGCCTTATTCCTTCTCCCTTGTCCCAAGACTTGGTTTCGCCCCGATGATTGATCGCGCTTTCTTGATTGCTTAATGACGACATACTAGCTTGCGAGTAGGTAGAAGTTGAAAGAGATTGGAAGTTAGGAATTTAGGTAGAGAGAAGTGAGAGTGTTTGGAGGTTCTAAAATTAGAGATATAAAGTTAAAATGAAAGTGAGTAAAAAAGTGAAGTAAGAAATGAATATATAGGTGAATGGAGGATAAAATGTTAAACATTGAAATTGAAATTAACATGTCCCTCTTTTACCCTGCCGCAGGCCACGTTTTCCACCAATTTTTAATTTTTCTTCTTCTTTTGTTTTTCTCCACTTTTTTGAAATCACTTCTTAACTCTTTATGGCCCTTTCACCTCTCTTTTTCTTACTTCCTCAATTATCTAATTCATGTTGAAGTCCTATGCCTTCCTAATTTTATTTGGAAACGAAATAATCTCATTACAAAATTCAACTATCAAAAAAATCAAGGGAAATAACATCAAATTAACAGTCCATGGGTTGCCTCCTATGCAATGCTTCTTGTAATGCCAGTAGCTCGATGCTCTTCTTGTGCTCAAGGTGGTTCGAATGAATCTTGCAATGGTAGTGCAGTCATCAATCTTACAATTTACACATGAGCTACCATGCCCTGGATTCCACTCTCCCTCTGATTTTCCTCCCTTCACCTTCTTCTTCTTGATTGTTTCTTTCTAAATGCATTCCCAAGATCCTCAATATCTTCCCATTGTCCTAGAGGTTTTTTTTCCTTGATATTAGTTGGAGGTAAAGGAGAACTATTGTCTTTCTTAGACATTATGAAGGTATTTAATGCTTACCGACTCTCAAAGTTAGTTCACCCCATCAACGTCAATTATGGAGCAGGCAGTAGCCAAGAATGGTCGTCTAAGGACCATAAGGGTTTCTGTCTCTTCTCCAATATCCAATATATAGAAGTCAGTGGGGAAGGTAAATTTATCAATTTGTAGTTGCATATCCTTAATAATCCCTTTTGGTTAGTGAACTATTCTGTCCGCCGTCTTCACTAGCATCTTTGTGGATTCTAACTTTCCTAATTCCAATTTTTGATTGAAGGTATAGACCATCATATTGATATTTGCTCCTAAATCTGCAAATGCCTTGTCTATTTTGACTCTATTAATACTGCAAGGAATGTAAAAATCCCCTAGGTCCTATTTTTTATGTGTTATGTTAGGGTTTTCTTCCGTTATGCGCTCTTTAACCTTCTTCTTGTTTGATTCCTTTAGTGTGAGCTACGTTTGTAAATTTTTTGTTATGTCTTTAACCTTGTTTAAATCAACCTCCCTAGAATTCCTCATCGCCCTACATGCAAATGATTTTCGCTGAGCTAAAATAGGGAACGAAAATTTTGATCGAGGTTCCTCAATTAGTAGCTCACTTAGAAGAAATTCCATAATTACTTGTCCTTATCCCTTAGCTTTGTCTTCCTTCACATGTTCAAGTTTCTTTTCTTGGGTCTAAGTAATGGCCATGATCCGTTCCTTTGAGTTAGACTCCGTATTGTTTGGAAGGGTTCTTACATTCCAAGTAGAAATTGCCTCCACTAGTTGACCTACTTGGACCTCCAGATTGTGTATTGAAGAGGCGTGGTTCTTAATGACTTGCTCGAATTCGCTTTCAAGCCTCTTATGTCCATCCTCCATGCCTCTAATTTTATCTAAAATCTTATCCAACTTGGATTCCATTGAGCTTGGTTTGTCTTGTTGGAAGCTTGGTTGTCCTTAAGGTTTGAACTATCCTTTAGCATTGTTCGTCTACGAGAAGTTAGGGTAATCCTTCCACCCGGGGTTGTATATGTTGGAGTAGGGATTGTTTCCCCCTATTTGTCCATATTAAGTTCCCATATAATTCACTTGCTCTAGATCTCTTTCCTTTATCAAGAAACATTCTGCTGTATTATAGTCTATTTATCCACAGAGTTCACACTTAAGTTGCATGACTTTCACCAGAGCTGAGGATGAAGCCTTATGTTGTTGAGCTATCAAGTTAGGTTACCAATTTTAGCTTGCATCTATGTATTTTAATCAACAACTACAATTCCTTTTTGTTCTCAGAATGTAGTGGTTTGTCTACTCCACTCGTTTGTCCATAGACAGTTATTACTCGCTATCTCCTCTATCAGCTCTTCCGCTTCATCTACCGTCTTTCTCATTAGTGATCCTCCTGAAGCTGCGTCAATCGTGCCTCTCGTATGTGGGGTTGCTCCATCATAGAATGTTTGCAACAATAATTCCTTAGGTAAGTTATGGTGTGGGCATTTCAGTTGCAAATTCTTGTATCGCTCCCACGCTTCATAAATTGATTCCTTGTCACTTTGTTGGAAGTTGGTAATCTCCTTGATAATCTTTGTGGTCTTGGTAAGGGGAAAATACTTATTTAAAAAGGCATGAACTAGTTAATCCCAAGTGATGACATTGGCTGGGTTAAGAGAATGATACCAAGCCTTTACTTTATCTCTAAGGGTAAAAGGAAAGAGCCTAATTCTAACCACATCTTTTGACATCTGATGGTACCAAAAGGTATCACAGATTTCAAAGAAGTTCATTATATGTGCATTAGGATCTTCATTCGTTAGTCCATAAAACTGCACGTTCTGTTGAAGCATGTTTAGGATGGTTGGTTTGATTTCAAATGATGCTGCTTGTACGAGTGGCCTAGCTTCTCCTTAGTTAGCTGCATTAAACCCTGGTCTCATAAAGTTCATAAGGGTCCGTTGTTGACGTCCTTAGTTTGCTTCGTGTTCCAAATCTTGTTGAAATTCCTCGGCCATTGTTGCTTTTGCAATTTCTTCTTCTGCTTCACACTGAGCTTTCCTAATGGATCATTCTAGTTGAGTGATGTCTAAATCTAAGTTTTCAGCTGCATGACTCGAACTTGTGATTTTTGTGTTCATGCAAGAGCACGATTTCAGAAATAGAGAGAAACAAGGAAAACAAAAATTAAAAACTAACTACATGCCTTAAATTATAGAATTACACGCTTACTTTACTACTTTAGCTAATCATTCTCATGAAAATGTACTAGTAATCCCACTTATTTGATTGGCCTAAAATTATAAATGAGTATGGTAAATTCCTAGGGAGAATGGACTAACATTGTATCCTAATTAACCAGTATATTTAACCCTAAGTAACTTAGGTTACTAATTTCACAAGCTAATAAATCTTCGCAACCTAAAAGAATATGTTTAAGGCTAAATCTATCTTGTTAAGTCTAACCATTGATGCATTCACCCAATTCACATTATGCAACCTATGTAACACTCCACTCCCGCGAGACATCGATGGTGATATCTAAGTCCGTGCCCTGCGAGGGTGGCGTGCTACATCACTCAGTCAAAACTCAGTATAAATTTTTTTAAAAACACAAACATACACTAGACGGAAAATCATTCACATATAAAATTACCGGTAAATACAATGACCACGGGGGCCCTTTTTATCAATATAATTTACTACAGTCCGTTGACTTTACAAATT
>JANZLX010000008.1:21788752-21799378 GCA_025531955.1 Erythroxylum orinocense
AATTTTAAAAATTGGAAATTTGAGAAAGTATTGTTTTTGTAAAGATTTGAAAACAATGGTGTTTGAAAATATGATTTCCGAATGATTTCTGAAAATTCATATGTTATGAGTGCATTGATAATTAATGTATATATTGTGATGAATATGTGACTTAAGTGAATTGCATTAAATCTGTTACATGAATTCATGTGAATATGTGCTTGTGTCAGTTATGACACAATTTGATGTTATGAGATGAAAAAAAAATTCAGACCAGTTTTAGAAATGATTAGAATTTCCAACGCTTTCGTTGTCTTCGATTTTGTTATCTGAGTATTCTGTTTGCTCCGACTCCGCTTCTGTAGCGATCCTCTATAAGTAATCCGTTCTTTCGATGTCTACTTTCGATCATGTGTACAATATGAGGGATTCTGTATAAGTAGTTGGATTCCGGAAACGGGATCTAATAACTAACCTATATGTTTCCTCTTATACCAATACAAAACTTGTCACTAAGGCATGGAAGAGAACGATCAAACTTTTCATTACAAATACCAACTCTTAAATTGTCAAAATAAAACGACTGTTGTGCCTATCAATCAAAATTGTATTTTTAATTAATTAATACAATTATTAATATAATGTAACATTAACATCAAATGCAATAATTGAAATTAAGAAATAAACGAAGAAAGAGTACCATAATTAAATCAGTGGGATATTAGAAATAAAGATTTGTTTATTAATTTTTGTATGAATGACTTAAAACGAAAATTCAAATCATTATTGCATTACTAGCAAATTACAAAAATATAATATTCCAAATACTACATGAGAATATATAAATTATAAATACTACAAGAGTATCATAATGATGATGAGCGTAAACGATAATTGTGTTATTCATAGAAACACTAAATGGTTACTGTGTGTCATTGCCAAAGCAATCTCATCAAAAGTTTCTTGCCCATCAACTTGTGTCTGCGCTTCTTTATTATTCAATTTTCATATCATTCAAAGCTTTTTTCCCCCTTCTCACAAAGCAAATTAACTTTGTTCTCACATTTGGCGGAGTAAAGAAGTAGATGATGAGTAACAATACAATTTGAAATATTTCCAAAAACTAGGATTGTGGAGAATTTAGTGTCACTCAAAGAAACATACCAATGACATGGGGAGAAAGATAAGATTTTGATGACTTTCAAGTGTTTTCTCATATAAGTTTTGTTTGTTTTTTCATCTGTTGATTTTCTTACTTGTTTTTATTATCAATTCCTCTCTCATTGTCTCTATCTCTAAATAACAAAATGACCCGAATGGAACTATTTCCTCAAGAATGATAATATCTCTAAATTATAATTATTGAGGGAATGGCTCAGCAGTCCCGAAACCACCTTTTTGTGATTGCCCCTTTTAATGTTTGCCTCTTTTTAAGTCTCTATAATATGACTCTATTGCTGATCCATTTGTGTTTTGGAAGACATCAGTTTGGTAATTTACTTTTATTATTAATCTTAATGTGGAAAGATATAAGCTACTTTAGTGCGTGACTCCTCTGGTGGTTCTTAGACTCAAGATAGTCTTTATGTTTTCCTTAAAGGTAAGTTTTGAATATATTTTGATTGTTTTGATCCGTAGACGTCATTCCTTTCTAACTTCTTTTGTTTCTGTTTATAAATCTATGTGAGTGATAATTAATGTATATTGTAAAGGTTGATTTGCTTAACATTGTAGATTAGTTAATTTGAAATATAAACATTATCTTATGGTGAGACAAGTAGGTGGGAGAAACAATGTTGGCTTTATTATGGAGGATTACAAGAATTATTTAAGATCCAAAAGAATAAGAGATATGAAAAAGGGAGATACAGGTGGCATATTAGAATATTTGTATAAAATGCAATTTGAAGATCCTAATTTCTTTTTTGCCATTTAAGTAGATGAAGATGATTTGATAACTAAAATATTTTGGTTAGACACAAAGATGAGGAATGATTACTTAGATTTTGGTGATGTTTGCTTCGATGCAACTTACAAGAAAAATAGTGAGGGTCATTCACTTGCTTTATTTTTAGGTGTTAATCATCACAAGCAAACAACAAATTTTGGTGTTGCACTACTATACGATGAGACTCCTCTTACTTTTGAGTGGTTGTTTGACACATTTGCTAGAGCCATATATGAGAAAAAGCCTACAACTATTCTTACTAATCAGGATGTGGCGATGAAAAAGGCTTTAGCTTCAAAATGGCCTTAAACTCATCATCGACTTTGTATTTAGCACATTTATCAAAACATCGTAATCCATTTGAGTGGTGTTTTTCTCAATTTAAAGATTTTTCGAAAGATTTCAGCTCATGCATATATGACTTTAAAAAAGAAGATTTTTTCAATGCATGGAATGAGATGGTGCAAAAATATAAATTTCAAGATAATGATTGGTTGAAGCGTATGTTTCATATAAAGGAAAATTGGGCTTTGGTTTATGGATGCCAAATGTTTTTTACATACATGACCACTGCACAACGAAATGAGAGCATAAATAGCATTGTAAAAAGGTACGTAAGTTATAAGTATAAATTTTTACAATTTTCTAATCACTTCTAGAGGCTTCTTAATGATCGTTGATTTGATAAATTGAAAGTTCATTTTAGAACTAATGTAAGCACTCTAGCATTGTTAGCGCCAATTCAAATTTTAAAGCATGCAGCTAATGTCTACAGACCAGAAGTGTTTAAATGTTTTCAAGATCAATGGAATCATTCTCATGATTATAATTTTTGTCTTTTTGGTGAAGATGGTACAATTACAAAATATGAGATCACTCTTGTAGGGAAGAGTTACTCTAATATGATTACTTATGATTCATCAAATGATGAAGTCCATTGTAGTTGTCGGAAGTTTGAGTTTGTTGGCATTTTATGTTCTCATGTTTTGAGGATTTTTAACTTGAAAAATATTATGAGAATATCGAGTATATTTTGAAAAGAAGGACACAAAAATAAAAAACATGGTACCTTGATAGTAAAAGCTCCACTATCAATGAAAGTGCATTGGATCTTAAGATGTTGTCATGTATGAGGTGTAAAGAATTGTGTGCATTAAGCATGTGATTGGTTACAAGAGCAGCAGAGAGGAGAGATACTTGTAAAATTGTGAAAGATCGCCTTCTCAACATGTTGAAGATGGTTGATGAGATATTGCATGGTGAAGAATTAGTTGATGAAGAGAACCTAATATCACAAGATGAAGAGTTGACTTAATGGTCAAATCCTGAAATGAATATGTTCAATCGGTGTGAGATTAATTTTGGTGAAAGGAATAGGATTAGAGGTGTCAAGATAAAGAAAAATCCTACGTCAAGTAAGAGATTGAAGGGTGGCTTAGAGAAAAGTTCAAGGAAAAGAAAGTATGTTAAAATGTAAGACTTCAGCAAATATGACAGCTTTGACACCCATACCCCTTTCCAATACTCAGGTTATATTTTTGCCGATTCTATGTTTTCAAACCTTTTAATGCATACAATTTATATTATGATAATTTCAATTGTTTTTTAGTTTAAATACTCTATTCAGGATTTCGAAGAAAATTCCCAACATACCTATATTATGTCCACCATACAACATCCAACATTACATCAAGTTCAAGTTAGCTTTTAGTAGTTAAAAATGTTGCATGTGTTGTTTTACTTATTTTGAACAAATTTTCCTTTTTTTTTTCGTTATGGCATATATCAAATACAACAAATTTGGTGTTTCAATGAATTTTACAAGTATGGTTTACACTCTGGACCACATTCTCAGGTATTATTTGTAATATTGTCTTTTGGGTATATGTTACTAATCGTTTAATGATTTCAATTTTCTATTTCTGGACCACTTGGTTATGACACATACCAAATGCATCCAATTGTGTTTCTGTGGATAACACAAGTATGATTTACACTCACCATCATTCTGGAACAAATTCTCAAGTAGTATTTGTAATATTTTCTTTTTGTAATCTGTTATTAATCTTCTAATGATTTGTCATTTTAGTCCATTGATGTAGAAACAAGTAAAAAAAGTTTTACTGCTATTATCCCACGTTCATTGCGCATAATTGATTTACTTATGATACTCTTTTTTACTTTTTTTTTCTTAATTTCAATTATAGCATTTCATGTTACTGTTACATTTTATTAATAATTGCATTTCATGTTAATGTTACATTTTATTAATAATTGTATTAATTAATTAAAATTTATTTTGATTGATAGGCACAACAAACATTTGGTTTTGACAATTTGGGAGTTGGAATCAAACCAAACAATTTGGGAGTTGGTATTTGCAATGAGAACTATAGTTGTTCTCTTCCATACCTTGGTGAAAAGTTTTGTATTTGTAAAAGAGGACTCAAATTCTGATGCAATGTTAGCTTAAATAGCAATCTTATTATTCAGGACCGCAAGGAGAAGGTCATTTATTTTGTGCAAGGTCATTCATTTAGTGTAGATTGTTAAGAAAACAACAGGTTATATGTTATTGTGTTTATTGGTATTCTGGAATTTTGAGGGTTAAACAAAAGAATTTATCATGCAAGTCATGACTGTGACTTAACTTCCACAGCCGTGCATGCAAGTCACGGCTGTGCAGGTGACTAGTTTAAGTCACGAAACCATGACATGGTCAAAATATGAACTATATAATGGCTATTTTCGTACACAATTCTTCTTGTTTAATTTAATGCCACATTCACAAATTAATCCAATTAATCTTCATGCAACATCCACGCCGATTTCACTCAATTCATATTTTTTCGAATGGAAACCAATTTCAGCATATGAAAATAAGTGCAATCAAACTAAATTTAACACAACAATTCCCCCGCTTTTACTCACCCAAAATAAAGAATATTAGACTATAATGGAAACAACAATTTTCCCAAATAATAGTCAAATATATCAATAATCATTTTAATAAACACAACCCATGATGTTGAAAGTCATAGAATTCTATGAATAAGTTATTCTTCACATATTTAGCCAAAATCATCAAGCAGTTCAATTCAAAGAACGATTAAAAAAGTGTGATAAATACTCACTCCACTCTCCATCCTCTCAACCATTCAAATATGGGATACACATTCACTCATCATTCATTCATATAAGGCATCTACCATAAGCTTGCTTACCAGTCCAATCTCTACCACTCGTATCAAACACAAGTATCAATCCGAAGCTCTTTATTTAGGTTGTAATGGGGTCGAGCTAAGGGTAGGAAAAAGAAGAATTGTAGTTTAAACCCACAACACAAATTAAGCATTTAAAATAATACAAAATAATGACCATAAAACACTCAATTCATTCCTCTCACTTAACAAAATTAACACTTTCCATTTTTAGTTTTCTCTCCTCTTCTTTTCATTTTCTGGTTATCTTCTCTTCCTTCATTTTATTTTCTATTTTTTCTTCTTTTCCTCTCTTTTTTCATTTTTTCTTCTTTTTTTACTATATTTTTCATGTATTTATTTATTTTATTTATGAATCTAGAACAAGGAAATCAAGAGAAGAGAAATATAGAGGAGAAGTAAAAATCTTTACAACCATACCCATCCCTAATGCAATAGTCAAGTATATGTTACGATTCCCCCACACTTATTCCTTAAACCCAATTATACTTACTCAAATGCTTAACTTGCCTTATGGTAGGTACAACAAAGAGGATAAATAATCAAGGTCAAGGCTCATATTTGGGTTTAAAGAAGGAAAAAGTTTCATGTTAAGCTCAAAGGGGGTTCTCTAAAGGTAACATCATGGTGGTCTTTTAAGCAAAAGAGGTAAATCCTAATTGCCTTCATCATTTTAACATTTGCATAAGATTGTGTAATCTCAACTAGTATTTGCAAGCAAGGTCTAGAGTTCCTTAATCATGAAAGAACACTCTCAACAAAGAATTATAAATTTTGGTTTTTAATATTTCAAAAAGGCTCAAAATCTTAACAAATGAAAGGTGTCATTCATCTATCACAACAAGCTAGTGTCCTTTTAACCAAAATCCAAGTTAATTAGTTTAAGCATGCAAGTATACTCATTCACTCATATTATGCATCTCTAATCCAAATTTAGTTCATTTAATAATCATGCATCTGTAACTACTAAATGGGAAAACAAACATATAAGACACAAATAATCATTTTTTCTTTTTTAAACTAATACTCCCGTAGCACTTAAACATCACTTTGCCCTCGATGTGATAAGAAAATGAAAGATGGATTTAAGAGGCAAAAGAATGAAAAGCAAGGAAAAAAGTGAAAACGAAAAGAAATTAAAACAGCAATTAACAAAAAGGAAAATGATAGAAACAAGATATTAAGATGGGAGTGGAGGCTGTCCAAAGCAAGCATTCAAATTGGCCATGAAGGTTCGGATCTCTGCCATGCTACCTTCAATGATGTAGAGCCTGTCATTTGTTCATCGTATAAATGCTATCATTTGATTTAACAGTGATTGACACTCCACAGAAGTAGTTGAAGAAGTCTAATGCATTTCTTCAAGCTGTGGAACATCATCTTCTTGTGCAGCTTCCATTTCTGCAACTCAAGCTCACTTGCTGCTTGAAGCTTCTCCCTTGTCATCATGGATAAGAACATAGCGATCACCTTGCCGCCTGATAACCTTCATCAACACCAAAGATTTCAAGTTGAGAGTCGAGTTGCCCGAAACTAGCTGCAAGGGTGTTCTCGCAGTTAGCAAGCCAAGATGTTTTGCAATTCGGTTCACAAATGACCCAACTACTATTTTACCTGCACTAGATTGAGCCACTTCATTTAAATGCAGACTTAAACAACTACCGACATTAAAGGGCCTGACATATACCATATACCACAAAATAGATAATTCATTTTTAGAAACTGCCCATTGCTATCTCCTCTACCGAATAGTGTAAAAATAAAAAATCGATGGAGATAGCGAAGGGCAGGGTCCACGATGGTAGATGATTTAGATGGACTTGGAGAAAACACTTTCCTAGAATTGGTCACTTAGGACCAAAAGTCGCTAGCTACAAATTTGTCAGGATATTCATAGAAATCACTATTTGGAAAGCCAAAAATAACATTCAACACTTCTAAAGTTATCATATGATATGCATTCCTTAATCAAAATTTAAGGCTTCCCGTGTCCCTAGCATTAGTTTCATGATCTAATTCTAAAGTGGTCAGAAACGTTAATGTCAATTCCACATTCAAATTTTTCCTAAATTTAGAAAATTGTTCCCAAACTATATTTCGCAGCAACTCGTGGACTCGATCAAATATTCCTAATTCAATAAGTGCTTGAGAATCTAAAAATCTATTCGGAATAATTTGAAGATTCTTAAGAAAGCCAAACTTTTGTTGGTGCTCTCTAGATTGAAAGTTGAGGCGTGAGATACTTGAATTTGGCTCTTGTGGTGGAGAGGAGGGAACTTTGGGCTGTTTCATTCTTAAAGGCATATCTGGCTGCATCGATATAGGCGGCATTTGTTTTTGTGTGGTGGACGCACAGGCATGCGGTGTGTTGAAGGAGGTGACGTACGGGCATACGACTTTAAGTGAAGCGGCGACAAGACGGTTGTGCGTCTATATGGTGTAGACCAGGAGAGTGCAAAGGTGTGTGGTGCGAAGGTGTGCGTGGTGGTAATCGGGGGCGAAAAGCAATGCACGAGCATTCATTTGCAAGGGGTGCGATGGCAAAGTGTGCATCAGTGGTCGGGGTGAAGAGCAGAGAGTTAGGTGAGAAACGCGGCGACGGCTGCGTGCGAGGTGGTGTGGTGCAACTAGCTAGGTGTGAGGACGTGGCGGCTATAGTTAGAGACTGGGTAAGGAGAGGCAGCTGCATGGCAATTGCGGGTGGAGATGACAAATATCACCGAATGAGATATGGAAACAAGGAAAAGGAAAAGATGAAGATAAACAGGGAGGGGTTTATTTAAAGGGTGTGATTGGGGAGTCACATCCCCTTAACTCCACTGGAGAGTCACAGGGGTGTGACTCCCAGTCACAACCGTGAATGGGAAGTATATATGATACTGTTATTGACCAATTACTTGATGTATACAAACAAGTTAAAATTGGGGATCCATTGGAGAAAGGTACCTTGCTTGGGTTACTGCATACTTCTGAATCGAGATAGAATTTTAGAAAGGGAATAGAGATCATCAAGTCCCAGGTATGGTCAGCTTGGTATATCTTTCTCTAAATGATAAAAAATGGATTTGTGTCTATGTTAAGATTGTAAATGATATTGAAATGAAAAGGCGTAGATTTTGAGCAAGATATCTTCGGAATGGCTAAGAGATTCCTTCTTCCATATGTTTTAGTTGCATAGTTAGGATTTACAATCATGGCTACATGTTTGTTGAATGATTTATTTTTGGGCTAGGAGGATATTTCCTGAAGTCATTCAACAATTAGTTTTCATTGATATTTTGCAAGGAGGTAAGATCCTAGCAGGTGGCTGAACTATAGAGTTTGAGGGGAATTATGTGCAACCCACTACATTTGAGATTTCTTCTAAAGCAGATGTTGTGAAGGAAAAGCTATTTACTCTTGTTTTGTACGTGATGAAATTTCAGGTTAGTCATTCTCTAGGAACATTTTGTTTGGCTAGGATGATTATATAAACAAGTTTTTATTGTTGATGGCTTAAAAAGAGTATCGTGGTTGCCTTATAGGTTTGAATTATGTGATGGCTTAAAAGAAAGTTGTTGTTGCCATATAGTTCTGGGTTACATAATTTCTTTTATTTATTTGCTTTGCAATTGACCTAACTCCCGAAAACTGGACTCTTCTCTAGACTTTACAAAAAGCTATTGAAATAAACAATTCAGTCCCTCAAGGATTAAGTAGTTTTATCTTTAGCTACAATCCTAAAGTTATCTTCAAGTGGGTTGGGTAAGCCCCACTAACTTGTATGAAGTGCATTACTTGCTTTCCAAATGTTTAATAGCCTTGAATGTATGATATTGCCCATTGTTGGATCTTTCTTCTGTCATATCATGAATTTGTCTTCCTATGGAGCATTCTACTATTTTATTGGTTAAGAGCTTACATGGTTACGCATAATGCAGATCACATAGAAGTGATTGTAGAATTGTAAATGTAAATATTCTAATAAATGGTGCTGGAATTGGTGGTGCTTTTGGACGTGAAAAGGCAACAGGGGGTGGTCGTGAAGCAGGAAGTGATTCTTGGAAGCAATACATGTGACGCTACACCTAGTAAAGACAATTTCTTCATCTAATTAGCTTCATTGGTGGACTTGCATATATTATGATATTTCTATCTCTCGCATCTCTAATCTACAGAGAGAAATATTTGTTTGTTGATATTGCCATTTTAATTCTAAAATTCTTTGTTGATCTTTTTTGCAGTACAATTAATTATGGGAGTGAATTACCGTTTATACAAGGAATCAATTTTGGCTAATAAACACAACTTAAGGTGATGAATATCTTCATTTTACAAATCATCTCTACTATAATTTTCTACTAAGCAACGCCCTTTTGGGTTAAATCTATGTTTCTTGTTGTGAGTTTCAGGCTTTATGCATCCTTGGCTTTAACATGAAAGGACTCCAAACTTTGGTTCTGAGCATTCATCTAAAATCTTTTATGTTTGAAGCTAGCTTTTCCTTGAATAAAAGTTGGCTGCACAAAATTTACTAAAGCGTATGAATAACAAAATTTTACGTTCATTTAGACTATTACTACTGAACTCATACTTAGTTTTAATATATACTTCTATTGTCTCAGTCTCTTAATATGAATCAGAATAAGTTGTTTTCTTCAACTCTAAATTGATTTATGCATTAAACTTATCTTGATTCAAGATTGACAAATCAATATGAGATTGTCCAAGTACAAAGTTACGTGGTTAACAGGTAATTATAAGTAGCCGAAGGGTTATTTAATACTAACCTGATGATTTTACGTTAACTTTCGCACAGTAGCTACAACATTAAATAACTTGAATTATTAGAGTTGAATTTGTTTTCCATGGAGTAGTTCACCTTATTTAATGTTAATCATTGAAGTTAATTAGTCTTCACTTATAAATTTATTAATCTTCTGAGTAGGATAAACAATAGATATGAATCATGTGACACTTTGCGGCAACGTTGACTCGAGTTGTTGAAAGTTGCCTGCAAAACTGAGAATATCTCCGATTTAGGAATTTCAAAGTTTAAATCAATATTCTTTATTCCCCAACATTCCCGCATTTTCTCTATCATTGTTTCACCCCTTCTTCTGTGATAGAATGATAAAAGGCAATATCACATAATGTATTCATCACTCAAATTGTTTAACTCAATAATGGACTGATTTGTGAGGAAATTAGCTCAATAATGGACTCGTTCATAAAAGTTGCACACTTTGATGTAGATGAGATTCGGGAATCTAAGTATTATAAGGTGCAGGAAGGGGGCAAAGCGAGATGAGATGGTGGAGTTCCAATTGGCGATAGTCTTCTAAGGATTCGAAGATTAGTGAAAGTGAAGAAATATGGGCTTCTTTACAGGCTATTTGGTACACTTAGAATTGAATTCGTATATGAATTGAATTGAATTCTATTAATGAAATTAGAATTGAATTGAATTTATGCTGTTTGGAACAAATCTAGTAATAT
>JANZLX010000008.1:21805298-21819932 GCA_025531955.1 Erythroxylum orinocense
AACTGTAACTGAAGAAGATAAAGTTACATGTAAATACACTTGCTTTCCAGGGCACTATATTTACATAACTCCAACAACTATACGCATGACATCAAGAGTATCCATAAACAACAGCCAAAAATGAATGAAAAGATTTGATATATGAGGTACGAGGTTGAGAAATGCACAAATAATGTTTGAGGTTTGACAAGCCCCTGTTTATAATTATCTAAAACTGTGAAGAAAAGTTGTAGAATTTGCCACTGGATATGGAATCAGTATAACTAACACATATACCAGATTAGTGCTCTGAAAAGCTCATTGACATCTATGACAGCAAGAAGTTGCTATTTGACGACGATTCTCACCGACAACAAGCAGCAGTAGCTACAACGCATTGGAGTGAAAGAGAAGCATGGATGCTGTATATAAAGAAATGGTGAAAGCCATGGACATTGAGTGCAGTAGCTACTTTTGAGGTTTCTGATCCGTATAGAATCTTTATAGCAGCTTTTGAGGTTTCTGATCTGTATCAGTCAAAGTTAAGTAATGTGATTATTTAAAGGTTCCTAAACATTGTAAGTATTCAACCTAAAAAATTGTCTATCATCTTTTATCTTCAAAAAATAAAAGGATTGATGATTTGCTATAATAGCAGTTACTCTCTAGAACAAACAGTTACATGTCCAAAAGTGATAGTAGCATAGGTAAGTGAGATAACTCAATTAGGGGATTAAAAAATTTGAGTAAGTGAGTTGCAGGAGTGAGATAATTCACCTAGATATCAACTATGCATTTTCACAGTAACTCAAGTTTCAAAAAGCAGCCATTTGTGTTGTGAAAGTTAAGTGCAATCTAATATTCCTGGAGGCATTTTATTTCTGCATACCAAAGATCAGTATTATATGTAGATTCCTAACAAGACTTTTGAGTTGAGGCAAGCTTCTCCTTAAAGTGTTGTAAATTGACGTTTTTTCGTAAAAACAGTTCATTACAGAAATAGCATTGAATAATGAAAAGGGTGCTCCAATTCTTTTACAATTTGTTAGCCTCTAAATGATCATATAGAATGATCGGATATTAAGGAAAAGGCCAGATTTGTTTCATGCAATGAAATGCAACTGACATAGTCGTATTTCATTTTGAAAGTAATAAAGGATTTCCATTTAAATGCTAAGGACTTTGCTATAGAGTTAAACACAGAATTGATTAATGAAACAAGCTAAAAGAATAATAAAATGGTAGTATGCATATCAACATCACCGTAAAGAATATGGCAGAAACTGTAATGATCTGTAGTATCATTATCATTCATTTCAAATTGAAGAAACACATCAATATACAAAATAGTATATTGTAATCACTATTACCATTCCTCTTGATATTGCAACATAAATACTTGATATTGCACCACTGGAAATGACACCACAAGTGCAGGATCTGTTGAACTTTTACTAAAAAATACTTGAAATGTAACATTAACATTTACATCAACAAGGGTAGTTACATTAACATTTACATCAATAAGTACAACTATATTAACATAAGGGTTATGAAGTGCTCTACATGGTTGATGCTATCGTATGAAGGAAGCTAAAATGTAGGAAATTTCTGTATATTCACTTTATTGCTAAAAGAGTATATTTGCCAGTCTTATATACATTGCTACACAGGAAAAATAAAACTGCTATTTAACTAACTTGGATAACTGTAACTATTTACACTAACAATAACGATAACGAAAAAGCTAAGCTAACGTTATAAATAATTCTTCACCCCCCTTCCCCTTTCTCAAGTTGGAGCTTGTAAGAAATCACGCAAGCCCAAGTTGATGATAAAGCTTGAAAAGCTAGAGTTGAAAGAGATTTAGTAAAAACATCTGCAAGCTGTGTAGAAGATGAAGTATGGAGTAAGGAAAGAAACCCCTTTTTCAGCTGCTCCCGAACAATATGATAGTCAATATCCAAATGCTTGGTCCGCTCATGGAACACCGAATTTGCAGTAATATGGAGTGCAGCTTGATTGTCACATAGCAAGGAAATAGGAAGAGTAACAGGGATCCAAAAATCCTGCAAAATGTAAGAAATCCAGAGAAGCTCACAAAAAACTGAACTCATGCTCTGATACTATACCTCAGCTGAAGACTTAGACAAAATGGCTTGCTTCTTGGATTTCCAAGAAATCAATGAAGAACCCAAAAAAACACAAAAACCAGATACAGAACGTCGAGTATCATGGCAAGGATAAAGGAGTGATTAGCAAGATAAAATAACCCAAAGATGAATAACCCTTTAGATATCGCAAGACATGTAACATTGCCTTCCAATGGACCACCATAGGTGGATGAACAAATTGGCTTAACTAAAGAACAACAAAAGTTATACCTGGGCGCGTATATCCCAAATATAACAACCTCCCAACCAGCTGTCTATACTGTTGTGGATCATCGAGGAGAGAACCATCTGAAGCTGCCAAGATTAATCCCTTTTGTAAAGGAGTAGACACAGGTTTATAACCTATTAAGCCGGCGGAAGCAATCAAGTCCAACACATACTTTCTTTGATTAATATACATGTCGTGGGTGGATCGCACAATTTCAAGACCTAAAAAATACTTAGCATAAATAGATCTTTGATAGTGAAGGTATCATTCAGAAACGTTTTAACCTTCTGAATTTCCTCCTCTGGATCACCTGTCAATAGCATATCATCGACATACACCAAGATGAGCAAAAGACAAGTAGCATTCTCGAAAGTAAATAAACAATGGTCATGCTGGGACTATTGAAAACCATAACGTTGAAGATGAAGAGTTAATTCAACATTCCACTGCCGAGAAGCCTGCTTAAGGCCATACAAAGATTTATATCCTTCAGTTGTAAGCATATAAACCATTTCATCCAAAAATCCATGGAGGACAGCATATAAACCTCTTCATCCAAAAATCGATGGAGGAAAGCATTATTAATATTCAACTGGTGCAAGGGCCAACTCTTTGCGGCTACAAGTGAAAATAAAATCCTGAAGGTGACTACCTTGGCTACCAGTGTGAAAATATCAGTGTAATCAACCCCTGCAATTTGGTTATATCCCTTGGCCACTAACCTGGCCTTAAACCTATCAACCTCGCCATTAGGCTTCAACTTAACCTTGTAGACCCACTTAGAGCCAATAGCCTTTTTCCCTTGGGGCAATAGGGTAAGTTCACATGTTTCATTTTTTTAAGAGCATCCAACTTAGAATTCATAGCCATAACCCAATTAGGATCTTGGTGAGCATGCAAATAAGATGTGGGTTCAGTAATATTAGAAACATTGGCTAGAAAATCAACATAAGTGGTGCTGAATCCAGGATTTATAGTAAAGGGATATGTATTAGGGGTATGAGATGAACTACTCTGCATAGGAATACAATTCAAAGAAGGAGATTTGATGCTTACTTGCGACACAAAGTCACTCAACCAAGATCACTTTTGTCAAACTCGAACACTCTCCTTGTATTAACTGTATAGGTTATGGAAGAATAGAATTATCAACAGCAGGGTCTGCAGATTCAACAATTGTCTCCTGCAAAGGTGAAGCAACGAAATCTGTAGAAGAAGGAGACACATCTGCACCATTTGGAACCAAAGCACCTAAAGAAGTTAGCAGAGAAGGATCATCTGGCACAATAGAAGGTAATGCAACAGAGCTAACAATAGTGTTATAAGTGTCGGGAGGCTGTTTAAACTGATACACATTTTCATAAACGGACACATTGCTGGAAACAAAACATCTTCTTGTTCGCAGATCGTACAATTTGTATCCCTCCTGTCTTTGAGAATGACCAAGATAAACACTACAGAAAGCTCTAGGCGCCAACTTATCCTTATGTGGGTGAGTGTTAACAACAAAACATAAACAACCAAAACTCTTCAATTCAGTATAATTGGGTTGCTGCCCAGATAACAGTTCATAAGGAGGCTTCCAATTAAGTATTTGACTTGGCAAATGATTGATAATAAAAGCAGCATGTAAAACACTATGACTATAGAAATTCTTTGGAAGTCTAGACTGAAACAATAATGCCCATGCTACCTGAAGCAAATGCCTATGTTTTCTCTCCACAACACCATTCTGTTGTGGAGTATAAACACATGTCTTCTGATGAATAATACCTCTGCTACTGAACATTTCTTGTGTGTCTTTACCCAAAAACTCAGATCCATTATCAGTCCTCACAATCTTCACATTACCATCATACTTTCGTTGAATGTAGAGAAGAAACTTTTCCAGAAGATGACTAGCTTGTGCCTTATGCCTCATCAAGAATATCCAAGTACATCTACTATGATCATCAACAACAGTCAAAAAATAATGCACCCCGCAAATTGAAATGTCTTTATAAAGACCCCAAATATCAACATGTAATAGCTCAAAAACCATAGCTGCTTGTGTATAGCTGATTGGAAAAACATTCCTAACTTGCTTTGAAAGGGGACAAACTTCACATGAAAGATTAGTATTATTCATAAAACTGCTACAATCAGCAATATGTCGCATTATAACATTAGAAGGATGGGCCAATCTTGTGTGCCATAATGTTTTATTAACAAGCCTATCATGAACACTACATACTTGCTCCCCCTCGGGGTCTACAGAAGCAAAGGAAGAATTACAAGTTGTTTTATTACACAAGAAAGAATCACTGTCCAAAAAATATAGATTTTGGAAAACCTTGCCGTTAGCCAATGCCCTTTCAGTCCTCTGGTCCTGTAATAGGCAATATTCAGTATAGAATAAAGAATTGAAGGAAGATTGTTTGGCTAATTTACTGACTGATACAAGGTTATGACTAAAATTAAGAACGTATAGAACTGATTTCAAGGTTATTTTCCCATTTAAAACTATAACTCCTCTATATTTAACATCATTCAACTCCCCGTTAGGTAAAAACAACTTTGTGACTTTATCTACAAGTATCAATGACTGAAACAGATGTTTGTCTACATATATATATGAAGTAGCACCTGAATCCACTATCCAATTCTCACATGTTTGGACAGATCTAATAGCAGGATTTAAGATTGACATACCTGCAAATTCAGTTTGTATTAAATTCAAGAGATGTGATTCTTCAAATGACTTCCCCTTCAATAACCTTACGAGTTCCTGCTGAATCAAGATTGACAATGATTGTGAACCATTTTGTATGTTAGATCCCTTCTCCATATCCTTCTCAATTGCTTCAACCATATGCTCAGATTTGCCTTTTTGTTTTCCTTTTCCCGAAACATCTCTTTTATTCTTTAACTCTGTATACCATTCAGGATATCCATGCAATTTAAAACAGTTTTCTCTTTCATGACCATCCAAGGATCAATAGCCACAATGCTTATCTTCTTTTCTTTTACTATCTTTCCTCCTAGAACCAGTTCTGTTCACGTTCTCTTAAGTGAAAGTTCCCTTCTTGCTATTCATACTGTCTTTCACTAACATAGCAACAACACCAGCATTAGCATATGCACCTGTCTCTATTTTTCAACTCTCATCACAAGAGAATAAGCCTTACTCGTAGATGGAGGCAGATCTTATGCCACAATATAACTTCGAATGTGATCATAGGATGAATTTAACCCCATAAAAAATTGGATTAATTTGTTAGCAATGTCGATATCCACTAACCTTGTATTAACCCCATAATGATAGCCTTGGTAACTACATACTGGTATAGGAATAAGTTGCCCTAATTCATCCCAATATCTATTAATTATGTTATAATAAGCAGTTATCAAAGAGTTACCTTGCTTAATAGAACTAATCTCCCTCTACACTTGGAATAATTGCGGCAAATTGCTTTCTCAATAAACTTCTTCAAACTTATCCCATAACGCCTTCGCATAACTACAAGTAATGTAAGATTCAAAAATCTCCTTCGAAATTGAATTGAGAATCCATTGTTTCTCCATACAATCCACTTTATTTCATCGTTTGTACGTCACTTCGCATGATGGTAGAGGTAGAGAACCATCAATAAAACCAAGCTTATCCCTAGCTTCGAGAGAGTTGCGAATGGAAATACTCCAAGAATAAAGATTCGTATCTATCAACTGTGCAGTAACAAGCATCATTCCAGGATGATCGAAGTTGTATAATTGGAAACAATCATCTTGAGAGTTACCGGCAACTGGCATTCTTGTCCCCATATCGCTGTCGAAACTCAACCGTAGATACTATGGATCGTACTCTGCTATGATACCATGAACAAAATTCACTATCGTATGAAAGAAGCTAAAATGTAGGAACTTTTTTGTATATTCACTTTATTGCTAAAAGAGTATATTTTCCAATCTTATATACACTGCAACGCTGGAAAAATAAAACTGCTATTTAACTAACTTGGCTAACTGTAACTATTTACACTAACAGCAGCGATAACGAAAAAGCTAAGCTAACGTTATAAATACTTCTACAGCTGATAATTCCTTTAGAGTTAGTTACTTTTTGACTATTGCAGATATGACAATTGCTTCGTTAGAGAATAGATTTGAACAATTAATGATATTTGAAACTATTTTTGGATTCTTATTTAATTCAAATAAGTTGAGGTCATTGGATAATAATGAATTAAGAGAATGTTACATTAATGTTATAACTAATTTTTCATTTGTCAAATGTGGATTTAGATTATCATTTTTTAGAATTAAAATTGATGTAAATGAGTTAATGTCATCAGTTGAAATTCTTGAATTTGTTAAAGTTGCAGATTCTTATCCAAATGTTTCAATTGTTTATCGAATTCACTTGACTGTAATTGTGACTGTTGTATTAGTTGATAGACGTTTTTCAAAGTTAAGATTATTGAAAACCTACTTGAGGTCATCTATGTCACATGAAAAGTTGAATGGTTTAATTATTTTATGTATAAAAAAAGATATGTTGGACAATATTGATCTTGATACTATTATTAATGATTTTACATATAGAAATATGTGGAGAGATTGTTTTTCATGATCATCAGGGTACTTATTAGTACAATTCTCTTAATGTTTTGTAATCTGATATTGTTGTTTGGTTACTGCTATAGTGCATAAGGTTTTTTGCTTTGCGAGGATTTAAGGAGGTACATTGACGTATGCAACCTTTCCCTTGTATTTTTACAAAGAAGTTGTTTTCATGATTCGAATCTATGACCTCTTGATCACAAATAAATAACTTTGACCATTTGCTCCAAGGCTCTCCTTCTAAAATTAGGTTACCCAGTGCACAATGCTTTCCACTTTGCAAGGGTTGGAGGAGGGTCATCGATGTGTGCAACCTTCTCTATGTAAAAATTACAAAGAGGTTATTTCCGTGGTTCGAATATGTGGTCATAAGAAAGCAACTTTTACCATTTGCTCTAA
The DNA here is from genome assembly GCA_025531955.1 of Erythroxylum orinocense. Classification (NCBI taxonomy): domain Eukaryota; kingdom Viridiplantae; phylum Streptophyta; class Magnoliopsida; order Malpighiales; family Erythroxylaceae; genus Erythroxylum; species Erythroxylum orinocense. The sequence goes on from JANZLX010000008.1 coordinate 21,812,658, forward strand.
AACTCTCCCTCTTAGTTTAGTCACTTATTTATAAATAATATATTTAATTAATAAAAAGTTTTTAAAGTTTACATATTTATATATTGCCGATTTATTAAGACTTATTTTTACTTTGTCATAAACCTATAAACATTAGAAATGTCCCGGGCCAGAGTAGTATTGACCAAACCTTCAGCCATGTGAGTGCTTAGAAGTTTCCAAGGTAGATGAACCAAATCTACGAGATGGTGGTATCTTACATTAGAATAACATGTAAGAGTGAGACGTGTAAAACAACCTGGGGAAGAGAAGGATTAACATTATAATAACATGACCATGTAGAGTTCGTCGATAATTGCGAAGTTAAGAGTCATACTTTGGTTCTTTATTCTTGTCGCTTTCAAATTCTCCATCATTGGCCCTTTTCCAGAGATTACTGATCTCACACAAGCTTTTTGACCTTGAAGAAATGCAAAAAGATTCAAACTTTTGTACTGCAAGTGCCACAACACAAGTCCAAAACTACTTCCTAACGAACGCTACTGTCCAAAACGTTGTGTGGATTTTCACCAAATTAAATTCCGACTTTACTAAATCTTGTAGGATTTTTTTTGGCTAAATTGAATGTGGTTTTTGTTAATTTTTTTTAATGATAAGGTAAGCATAATAAAGATAAGTTTTGAATAGCTAGCATGAAATATTTAGAATTCAACTCTTTTCATATTTAGAATTTCTAATCAAAGATTGTAATATAAATGATATTCAAATCATGTTCTAAATAATTGAAGATTCAAAATAATACATTCTTTAAGTTTAAATTTAAATGGAAAACCCATATTGTTTCTCTCTCTAAGGGTGCGAGTTTAGTCATGCCTTTGTGCATGTTTTTGAATTGCTAGTCAGCTCTTTCTGCTTCCTTTTTCGTTTGTGTTTTTTCCTTGTTAGCCATGGAGCCTGAGTTTCAACGTTTGTCCATTCGTGAGAAACAAGATGCTGAACTCGTGATTAAGGCTTCAGAGATAGAAGGGAGCCATTTTGATTACCACCTGAGTCTGTTAGGCAGATTTTTGGGAGAAAGAAATATTAACTTTGAAGCCATGGAAAGGACTCTTCTCAACCTATGGCGTCCCATCAAAGGCTGCTCGATCAAACCTTTTGGGGGGAGGGGCTATACCTGCTTCAATTTTTTCACATTATTGACCTTCGGAAAATGTTGGCAGGAGGGCCATGGAGTTTTAATAACTGCATTCTATTGGTACACCAGATGAGTGAGGGTGAGAATCTAGAAGATGTTGAGTTTCGATTTGCTGATTTTTGGGTTAGAGTGCACGATCTCCTACCTGGTTTTGCTTCAGAATATTTAGCGATCAACTTAGGAAATATTATGGGCTCTTTCCTAGAGTATGACACGGGTAACAAACGAAACTAATTTGTTCATTACATGCGTTTTAGAGTTCACTTAAACATAACTGAACTGTTTATGAGGACTAAGAAGATCCGCAAGGAGGGGGTGATTTTTTATTATGTTTCCTTTAGTTATGAAAGGATACCTCTCATCTGTTATCTGTGCGGCATTGTTGGCCATAGTGAGTCTAGCTGTGTTAAACTTACTGAGCTGTCGGAGGATGAGATCAAAAGGGAGTGGTTGGAGGAAATTCGATCAAAGGTTCGTGATCAAAATAGATTCCGTCCAAATCGGTGGAGAAGAGATCCCGCTTTTCACACAAACTTTGATGGCAGGTCCATAAATCAGGGGAAACCATATCTGGTAATGAAAAAATCAAAGAAAAATAGAGTCATTCATAATTATGGCTCTTTTCCTAGGACATTTCAATTTGCACCAACTGTTGAGTTATCTAAGACCGTTATTCATGCTTCTGAATCGGATAAGTCTGGTACTGAACTGATTTTAGTTGTTGTCCATAAGGACAAGGAAAGCAATGTTATGATTGTTGATGAAGTTAAAAAATGACCTCGGGAAACTTTATATAGTGGTACTAACCTCGATGACATGAAAGGTAGTAGATACTCATCTTCTTTGATTTTAACCTCTAGCTCTACTAATTTATCAACGGTCGGTCTTGTTTAGGAGACTCGCCGATCACCATGAATTATATTGCTTGGAACTACGAGGGCTTGGGCAACCCGTGTGTAGTGAATGCTTTGAAAGATATTGTTCAAAACATTAAGCCTCATTTTCTTTTTCTTTGTGAAACTCTTGTTATTTCTAGTAGGATGGAGGAATTACATATTTTGTTGAAGTTTGAATTCTGTTTTTTTGTTGATCGGAATGGATGTAGTGGAGGTCTCGCTCTACTTTGGAATAGTAATAATAATGCTACTGTTTTGGGTTATTCGGGTAATCATATTGATATGGTGATTGTTCATTATAATAACTTTAAATGGAGATTCACCAGCTTTTATGTATTTCATGAAACTCATAGAAAGAGAAGTAGCTGGGAACTGCTCAAAGCTCTCTCTCGTCGTTATTCGTTACTTTGGGTTTGCATAAGAGACTTTAATAACCTTCTCTCTGTTAACGATAAATTTGGTGGACGGGATTACCCTATTTCTCTCATAGATGGGTTTTGTTATTATATTGCAGATTGTCATTTACTCAAAGTTCCTCTTGTGGGTTTTGGTTTTACTTGGGAACGGGGTAGGGGTTTGGATTCTCTGGTTATGGAGTGGTTGGATAGGACCTTTGTTTCTACGGATTGACTTGCTTTCTTTCCTTTCCATAAAATTTACAATTTGGTGAGCCCTTATTCTGATCATAACCCCATTAAGCTCTTTGCTAGCTCTGTGTTACCAGTTCAAAAAAATCAGTAGATTCAAATTTGAGAATAAATGGTTGCTTGAAAATGGTTTTATGGAGGCTGTGTTTTGTGCTTAGTCTCAGGGTCTGACCAATGGTGTTTTGGATAAAATTTTTGCTTGTAGTGCGGCTTTAACTGATTGGCAAAACTCACAGGATCATAATTTTAAATAAAGGATTGCATTTCTAAAGAGAAGAATTGATGTTGTTTGGCAGGCTTAGGTGGATGATGTGCTTAGATTGAGTCTTAAAAATGAGCTCTCTGCCCTTCTTGCACAGAAGGCCATTTACTGGAAACAAAGGTCTAAAATTTTTTGGCTTAATTATGGGGAAGCAAATTCTAGGTTCTTTCATGCTCAGGCCTCACGAAGAAAGCGGATTAATTATATTAATTTTTTAGAGGATGTTTAGGGCAATGCCGTTTCGGAAATTGACACTATGTGCTCTATTATTATGGACTATTTTAATAAACTTTTTGCAGCCCCCTTAGTAGCACCGAATATTGCAGAGTTTGACTGTATTAACCAGGTGGTGATGGATAGTGATAACTCTTCTCTCTTGGCCCCCTTTACAATGGAAGAATTTAAGACAACCATTTTTGAAATGCATTCTCAAAAAGTGCCTGGTCCTGATGGTATGAATCCAGCCTTTTTTCAGAAATGTTAGGATACTATAGGAGCTAACATTTTCTCTCAAAGTTGCTCGTGGCTGGAGAATTGTGCGTTCCCTGCCTCTTTAATTAACAATATTATTGTTTTAATTCCGAAAAAGGATAAGCCTAGTAGTATGAAAGATTTAAGGCCTATTGCTCTCGGTAATGTGATTTATAAAATCATAGCCAAGGTTATTGCTAACAAACTCAAGGTTCTTCTTCCTCGGATTATCTCTCTTATGTAGTTAGCTTTTGTTCCTGGTAGACTAATCTCTGATAATATTATGCTTGCTTTTGAGATTGTTCATTATATGAAGAATAAAGGGCGTGGTTCTAATGGTGATGTTGCTTTTAAGATTGATATTAGCAAAGCGTATGATAGAGTCGACTGGGGTTATCTTGAATTCATTATGTTAAAGTTGGGTTTTGATGTTCAGTGGGTTAAATGGATAATGCTTTGTGTTACCATAATTCAGTATTATGTTGATTTTAATGACAAAACTGTGGGTCCTATCATCCCTCATCGAGGACTTAGACAGGGAGATCCACTAAGTCCTTATCTCTTCATTTTATGTGCTGAAGGGTTATCTGCTCTTTTGAGGAAGGCTGAGTCAAGAGGCGACATTCATGGTATTAACATTTGCAGTGGGGCTCCTAGTGTTTCTCACTTGTTTTTTGCTGATAACAGTTTCTTTTTCTTTAAAGCTTCTTCGAATGAGTGCAGACATATCAAGAGGATCCTCTCTACGTATGAGAAAGCTTCGGGTCAAATACGAAGGGTGATGTGAAGCATGATGCGATTTCGATTTTGGGGGGTTTCAAATCCTATTGATCTTGGTCGATACCTGGGTCTTCCATCTCTAATTGAGAGAAATAAAAAAACAAGTGTTTGCTTTCTTGAAGGATCGACTCAGTAAACGAATTCATAGCTGGAAAAATCGACTGCTTTCCAAACCGGGTAAACAGATTGTCCTCAAGGCTATTGCTCAAGCTCTTCCTACATTCTGTATGAGTGTTTTCCTCCTTCCAAAAGATATTTGTGATGATTTGCACAAAATGATGAATTTTTTTGGTGGGGTTCTTCCTCAGACAATCGAAATAAACTTCACTGGGTCAAATGGAAGAGACTCTGTGTTCCTAAGAAACTGGGCGGTACGAGTTTCCATGATTTAAATTGCTTTATTCTTGCAATGCTTTGTCAACAAGGTTGACGCTTCTTGTCTCACCCGAATTCACTGCTAAGTAAGTTGTTTAAAGCTAAATATTTTCCATATTGCAATTTCCTTAATGCCAAAGAAGGTCAAAACCCTAGTTTAATTTGGAAGAGTATTTTCTCGGCAAAACATTTGTTGGGTAAAGGAGCTCATTGGAGAGTGGGAGATGGAAAATTGATCTCAGTTTTCAAAGATCATTGATTGAATCGTGATGATGATTTCTTTGTGTGCTCTACTCCTTTAAGCGATATGGAGAAGGTTAGCAATCTTTTTAATTCGGATAACTCAGGATGGGATTATTCTTTTGTTAATGCTATTTTAGCACCGGTTGATGCTTCTCAAGTTTTTAAAATCCCCATTTCTTCATTTTTGTCTTCTGGTCACTTCTGCTGGCAGTTTATTAGGAATGATTTGTATAGTGTTAAATCATGTTATAAGATTGCTACTAATCAGTATTCTCATATCTCTTCTTATATGGTTGATGGTCACTGGAACTCTATTTGGAATGCCCAGATTTCCCCGAAAATAAAGGATTTTCATTGAAGGCTGTTGCGTGATTTTGTACCCTGCAAACAGATACTTTATGATAGGGGAGTAGCTCTAGATGTCTCTTGTAATAGGTGTGATCTGGTTGAAACCATAGATCACGTTTTGCTCTCATGCTCTCAAGCTAGAAGAGTTTGGAATGCTGCAGGTATCTCTTTGCATGGTGATGATATTAAATGTTGCATTTCCTCGGTTTTAATTGGTAATAATTCTGCTTTGGGACACCAGATTTTAGCTATTTGTTGGAGCCTTTGGTTCCATAGAAATCTTTTTTTTTTGGAAGCAAAAGGATACTCATCCAAGTGTTATTGTGGCTTTTGTGGATAGTTTTCTTACGGATTGGAAAGAGGCAAAATGTGCTTTTAATCAGGTTTAACTGAATTGCAGCAATCTTCCTCATCGGCACTCTTAGAGCAAACCTGAAGTTGGTTGATTGAAATGTAATGTTGATGCTTCGATTTCGGAAAGAGACAACAGTTCAGGTTTTGGGGTTGTTCTTAGGGATGATCAAGGTCGGTTTGTAAAAGCGTTCTCGAGTCACATTCCTTATTGTCTGGATGCTTTGCTTGCAAAAGCAATTTCTATCAAAGAAGCTTTGGCTTGGCTCATTGGTTTCCTTGTCTGCCGATCCTCCCTGTGTGGCAAACATTCAACTTATACAAAAATCATTGCTCTCTAATCAACACACATCAAATGATTAATAGTATTATTGTATTATACGGTAGGATACAGTGAGGACAACAAACCCAAATAAAGAAATCAAACAGATGCAAAACCTTAAACGAACCGCAGGACACGTATCTTTAACCAAATTGAATCCACCCCATGTCATGTATGTGTATACAAAAGAGACACCGAATAAGAGAGATAAAGATAGAGAGAAAAAGATAAAAGCAAACAAACATACATGGGAGGCCTTGACGGTGTAGCCACTGTGGAGGAGAAGCTTAACAAGCCAGGCAGCAATGTAACCGGAAGCTCCGGTGACGCACACCACTTTGCCTCCTCCACTGCTCATTCTTCTTCGTTCTTTTGTGACAGCGGTGCGTGGTGTGGTGGACCTGTGTGGAATGCTCTACTATAAAACGGGAAAGATTTTTGAAGTTACGTAAAAGATTTTTAATAATAGAAATTGAAAGGAAAAAAATTGACGATTCAACTTTTTATTTTTAATTTCAAACTTTATTGAATAGAGCTAAAAAGAAATTCGGCTCTACCTATTAGTTGAGTAGTCTAACGATTCTGATTCAATCTTATTAAAGGAAGGAAAGAAAATGTTCTTTTTTATGTGATTTTTTTATTAGCAAAGATATGTTTTATTAATATTTGATCTTAACATATAATTGAAATTTCAATATTTAACTTTTTGTTTAAAATCTAGCTTTCAATTAAAAGTTTCGATGCCCCCTTTATATTTTAGTGTATGCATTGTATACCAAAAAAGAGTCTTAAGTTAAATTTGGAGGAAGTCGGGTTGATGATTTTTGGACAATAAAAATTTTAAATGAGTAAAAGATCTCAACTAAATTATAGTGGGCCCCATAAGTTATTAGATTAAAATGGATGGATATTAATAAAAAAGTATATATTAAAAATTTGAAAAAGATAATTTTCGTAATACTCGATATTTCTTTAAAAGAAAGACTGCATTCATTAGCATATCATATCTTTATTCACCGTATATAATAGCCCACTTCTCTTTTATCACTTAATAGATTTATTATTTGATGTTAGATACAGTATTTATATAATAGCTAATAATTTATATATTATGTAAATTAATTTAAATATTTTGACAAATATTTAATACAGTAAATAATAAACATTTTGTATAAGACAAATTAAGTATATAAATTTAAATTGAATATTAGTTAAATAACATGCCATTACTTTAATAACTCATGTAATACACATAAGCATAGGCCTAAGCCTAGTACATACTAAAAGACAAAGAAGATCCTATCAATTTAGAGACAAGTGAGTATTATATTATTAAGTATATATACTAAGGACGAACGGGGTGGACGACCACGCAATCCATCCCAACCGCCCATTTAATCCAACGG
>JANZLX010000008.1:21897289-21918945 GCA_025531955.1 Erythroxylum orinocense
TCACAAAAAATCTCGTATTTGTGACGAAACAATAGTTAGTCACAAAAAAATTGTCACTAAATGTCTTAACTCTTGTAATGACAATGTAAGTGAAGAAGTTGTGGAGATTCTTTGTAGCCTTGGCCTCTGGAGGTATGTATCATGATTGCTAATATAAACACGCATCCCACCCAAATTAGAAGAGAAGACAGTGGATGATAAGAATCCGCGAAAGGGAAGGTTGGCGAGGAATTTGGAAGCGTCAGTAGCCATTAGATTTGAATTAGATGGATACGAAGTTGAGTCCTCCACGGACACCCTCGCGCCGTACACACATGTTTTTCTTATGTGTATTCACTTGAACAATTCTGGGTTTTCACGAAGGATTAATCCTAAACCTTTCTTAATACCCAATCGAATCTAATTCGATTTTCCTTTGGGATATTTCTGGAACAAATTTTCAGATTATTCAAGAATCAGATATGATCTGATTTTTTTATTCCAAAATTTGATCAATAACAATTAAACGTTTAATCAAATTACAAAATTAAAATCATGCTTTGATACCATTGTTGAAAAATCGGATCGAGATCCGATCCTAACCACAGCATAATAATCATGAAACTTTTTTGTGACTTTTGATTTTCTGAAAATCAAAATCTATGTAATTCTATAAAATGATCAATACAAATTATAATAAAGCAGAAATTTAATTCGTATCTTATTTCAAAGCTTGATCTTTATCTTGTTGTATCTCTCGAACTGTTTCTAAAACTAATCCCTCTCAACCACAGTAGTTGTATAAGTGTCCGGCCTCTAACGGTATCCACAGAACAAGTCGAGAGAATTCTGTAACTCTTATAGAGAGGGTTAATAAAGAAATGCTAGCTTCATGGAGCTTAAGCCTATTTATAATAAGCTTTAGACGTTTTAGTAATTTAATTGAAATTAGATTCTAATTTTAATTAAACTTTAATTAGAATTAAAAATAATTTTAATTAAATACCAATTATGCACATATAAGAGTCTTTATTTATTAAATATCTCATATTTAATCATAAAGTTTCTCAAACTTTACAATCAAGTCGAACTTGATTAAATTAACTTTGCTCTCTTCAACCCATTCTATATGTGAGACCTATTAGGTTCTCAAATATATTGACAATAATTATAAAATCTAATTTTAATTCATAATTAAAATTAGATAAATTAAAGCTCATTTTAAATTATCTTTAATTATCCAATTAAACAATTTATAATCATAGATCAAGATTGACGTCTAGTAACGCATTATGACCACTCAAATATTTAGGAATGTCAAAATGATTTTAACTAATCTTTCCGTACATAATTTTTTTGTATAATTTAATCCTTTCATCATACAATATTCCGATTAGACATAGAACATAAAATTAATGTCTACTCTATTTTGGGTCTAATCATATTAGTTCTTTGCTATTAGCTATTAATTCAATTAATGACATTTATAAACTATTTACAAAATAACATTTCACTTTGGCCAAGGATTTCTTGAATTAATACTACATTCTCTCTAATTACTTTAGGGAAATGAATCCTATCTTGATCATTCAATTATCTCCATATAGTTTATGCTACATCAAATAACTACCGATTAAACGCCTATAATTAAATAGATCATAAGTAGTATCAAAACATAACAATCTCTATACAAGATAACTTTGATGACTTCAAGTTAAAGTGTCACTTATACAATCATCACAATAAGAATTCCATAGATATACAAGTAATGTTCTAAATGGATTTCTCATATTGGGTTTGTTCATTGAATTTGTTCTTTAACAAATATCTACACGTTTATATAAGTTTCTCTATACTTTAGCCTATGAGATCGACTACTTCCTTTATAAGGAAAAATAAAACGTGTGCTAGTTTTTTTTACGTTCTATTAATGTCCAATCTTAATAGAACAATGACTAGGTGCATTTAAGAATAATACATAAAATGCAATATGAATCTCATAATTATAATCTCATTATAATTTTATTTGCAATGTACAATTATCTTATGAACTTTATCTTATACATTTAAACATGTACAAGATAAAAAATATCTTTAAATAATTTGCCATTAAATTATAACCAAAACGATTGGCTGTAGGGCATAAACTAACATTGCCAATATCTCTTATGTTAATGATACCATGTCATTTATTGGGCTAGGGGGGTATCTGTATGGTTTTACATTGATAGGTGTTGTTCTTGGTGTAAGATGTATGTGGTGATCATAAGCTCTTTGAGGTGGCAAGCCTTTGGGTGGTTCAAATATTGATTTGAATTCAGGGAGCAGTGTTTACAAGTCTGGTAGAGCAGGGTGATGTGGCTGATTGGGATGAAACTTGCTGTAGAGAGAGTAGATCGGTTGAAGCTATAGCACGAGTTTGGTTTAGCCTTCTAATTGACTAAATGAAAGGATGTTGTCCTTAATGGTTTTATCCCCAAGCAAACTAATAAGTGATCCATTAAGCTTAAAAGTCATGGACAATTGGCGAAAATCAGCAAGCATCGGACCCAATTGAGCTAACCACTGAATACCCAATATCACATCTGTCCCAAAAACATCCAAAAGATACAAATCATATGTGAATATATGGCTTTGCAGGCTAACTTCAACAAACTGGATTAGGCCTATTCAATTTAGAGTTTCCCCATTACCCACTGACATAGAAAACGGCAACGTCGGTTGAATACACAGTCCCAAATAACGATTCACTCTTGGTTGTACTAAATTGTGAGTACTTCCAAAATCAATCAAGATTGTAAAAGTGTGCCCTCTGATTATACAAGCCAATTTCATGCAATTATGAGATGAATGACCATAAAGAGCATGAATTGGTCCCTGAGAGTCGGTTGGCTCTCCATCAACAAAGGTTTGTGGAGGCGGTGGCAAGGGCAATGTGGAAAGCGGTGGCTGAACCCCAGAAAGTTCTAAAGAAGGGGAATCTAAGGAAGGATCCTCATCGGCTTTAAAGAATTAAAAAGGAGCAGTATGGCACCAATGTCCTGGTTTGTACTGTTCGTCACAATTAAAGCGTAGCCAGGCGTGTGGATTGGAGCCATCAAAGGTGTTTGAGTGAAACTTGGGAGTTTTTGGTTGAAATGAGAAAGGTGGGTTTGGTAAAGGGCTCCAGATGGCTAAAAAGCCTGGGCAACGACAGGGAAGGATGGGATTGGGAGTAGTGGCAGGTTTTCATGTATTTGACAAAGTTGAAGATACAACCTATGCCTTGCACAAGTTGTACGCTTGGATGGTCTAATGCCAGCTTATGAACAGAGGAGCAGAGTAGCGGCAAGCAATGTAGCCGGCAGTGGGTAGTGTCCAAAGTTGATGGTCTTGTCGGAGCAGAAAAATGAAAAAGATAATATATGTGAAGATGATTGCTAGGCTTTGATAGTGACTTCCCATGTTTTTGGAACGTGTAACATATTTAGGTTCCAAGCCTTGAGACTCCAGCTCATCAATTTTTGCCGCCAACCTCGCTTGTTTCTTACCATCTCACCGTCAACTAGTTTATTCTTTTCAGACGATGATACTAACTAGTAAAAGATTGAAAATGAGAAGGAAAAAGTGTAGATTTCTATACAAGCTAAGCTGGTTCCCACTACTTACCTGTCAATTTCTATTTTGCGGAATATTCCATTAAAGGCCCTGCTCTTCTTGAGATCTCCCTCCCAGTCCTACACGTTTTCTCACCTAAAACCCCAAGCCCTGAATAATATTTTACCAAACAAAGCAGCTTAATAATCAGGGGATTGGCGTAGGTAGCATATAATTTTGTCGCTTAATTAAGAGGTTCCGGATTTAATCTCTGCCTTTAAGAATGTAGCAAACTCCTAAGCTAACTATAATTTCTATTTGGGATGTATTACATAGTGAAGAGAGATTAGTCACTGACTTCTGCCTATGTGGACACCTTTCCTGGAAGGAAAAAAAACAAAAAACAAAAGCGGCTTAATACGCTAGAGCGGCACAACCTATGCTGTCAGACTGAGACTGCTAAATTAATATTTATAAATTGAATGCTACACGTCACAACGTAAAAGCCCAGGACTTCAGAGGGGGGAGAGGTAGCCGACAACTACAAACGCCGCCACCCTCCCCGACACCGACGATGGCCATCTCCGCCTGTTTCTTCATACACTCTCTTCCTAATAACACCAACCCCAAACTCGGCCTCTCACGTCAGTTCCTCCCTTCACCATCACCTCTTCGCCTCTCTCTTTCCTCCTTCTCCGCCTTCACTCCTCCACCGCTTTCTCTCCGCCTGTTCCATCCCAACACTCTCTCCTCTTCCTTTCTCCTTTTTTCCGGTGGAGATGGCGGGGCTGGCGACAATACCAATCCCCCCTTTGGCGGCGGCGGCGGCGGAAGTCGCGATGGAGACAACAATGAAGGTGGTGAGAATGCAGGTGATAGGAACAGAGAAGAAGCTTTCATGGCGTTGGCGGAGGCTAAACGTTCTCTTGAGAGCTTGCCTGCGGACTTGGCGGCAGCGATCCAGGCGGGTAGAATCCCTGGTGCGGTGGTTTCGCGGTTTCTTGAGCTGGAACAGTCGGGACTTTTCCAATGGTTGATGCAGTTTGGTGGGTTTAGGGAGAGGTTGTTGGCCGACGATCTGTTTTTGGCTAAAGTGGGTATTGAGTGTGGTGTTGGTATCTTCACTAAGGTACAACCAAATCCTTCCCTTTTACTCTGTTTGGGTGGCTTTCTTTTTGTCCAGTTTAGAGTAAAGTGGAATAAGGAAAAGAACAGATTGTATAAGATTGTACTTTTGATTTATTGTCGATTGTTTACTTGATGTGGAAAATGACGTTGATTGTTTTGACATATGGAATTTGCTTGACCAGGGATATATCTTTCGATTTGATAATTTCATTCTTTTTTCACTTTCTGGGTCTCATTTGCCTTCTGTTTTGTCAGTAAAGAAGATGCTTTGATGCTTAAAATTGGTGGTCTTTTTGTTTACCAAGAAAACGATTCTAAAGATTCGCTGCACTAGCCCTCCTTCTGTTGATATTGTTATTTGCATATCTCAAGTTCTATTTTTTTTGGTTGTGTTTGGGCGTGGGTGTTTATATAATAGACATAATTTGCCTATCACGACATTGCACATTGATCAAGGGTTTCGAGGAGTTGTTCAAACTTTTATTTATGTGAAGGGGCAAAAGTTAACCGTTCATGTTTTTTTCTTCTCTTCTGCTTATACAATCTGAACCGTTCATGGTTTTTTTTCTTTCTCTTCTGCTTTTACAATCTGCCTTGTCTCTGCATCCTTTTCACTTTTATAGAGTTCATTTTGGAGTTGCAATTTTAACCTTGATGTATCTCATTTTTCTAGTTTTTTTTTTCACATTTTTAGACTGCTGCAGAGTACGATCGTCGCAGAGAAAATTTTTTTAAGGAGCTTGAAATCGTTTTTGCAGATGTGGTATGTACTCTTCCATCATGTTTATATATCAGAATTTCATTCCCTTTCTGCTCATGTCAATTTGGTAATGCTTATGGGAAGCACGGTTTTATTCTAGTACCATAAGTTTGGGGACTTTGGACCATATGAAAAAGATAATGTTTTAGTTTATGTTTTAGCAAAGTTTGGGGACTTTGGGCCATAAACTTTTTTATTATGTTTCATTCCCATCCCTCAAATTTTAATTGAATTTTTCCTTAGGTAATGGCCATAATTGCAGATTTCATGCTTGTTTATCTCCCCGCTCCTACGGTATCTCTCCATCCACCTCTTTCAGTCAGTGCCGGACCCATTGCAAAATTCTTCCATAGTTGCCCTGATAATGCTTTTCAGGTTTGAATGTTTTTTTGGTAAATTGTATATGGATAGTCAAATATGACAGTTTAAGATGCAAGCTTATGGTGATCATCTGTTCTCAAAAATCCTTGTCCAGGTTGCTCTTGCTGGAAGTTCCTTTACACTCCTACAGAGAATAGGTGCCATAGCGGTGAGGAATCTTTGCGCACTATCGATAACTAATTTGAGTTTCTGTTGTTCTCTCTGGACTAATCAAAATTCCTGTTTTCTGATAAACAGCGAAATGGGGCTAAACTTTTTGCTGTCGGGACCACTTCTTCACTGGTAAGTTGTTATTTTCCCTTTCTTTTTCATTTGGGGAACCAAGAAGGGGATGTTGTCAGTGAGTAGATCATTTTGATATGCTGCAGTTTGTTCCTTCACTCTAAATTTCACTCATGATCAGTCATTTATGTGCATTGAGTCTGGAAGGAAATGCCTTTAAACAATTGGGGCTTTCCTATGCGTTATACTGAGAACCATCGATTTTGATTAATCTGGACTCATGGTTATAAAGTTGTTTAAAAATTAACCAAACAACGAGACAGAGGTAGGAGTTCTTTACTAATACAGATTACTATTTCTAAAACTCTTTGCCTGTTTTCTTTGAACTATGGCTTGGTACTATTTTTCTGGGAGTTGATGTGTTTATTATAGGTCGGAAGTTCTATCATAAGGTGTAAATGTTATAATATGTTTCATTTATAAGAAATATGCTTCCCATCATAAATAGCTTGTTACTTTATGTGTATTCCATGTGTTGTTCTATGCTAATAACAAGCATCTGTGAGTTTTATGTCTTACAAAAGGACATTTTTTCATTCTAGCTTGGCAGCCGTAAAATTTAATATATTTATTATAGGTTGGCACAGCTGTGACAAATGCATTAATAAATGCACGAAAGGCAGTGGATAAGTCTGCTTCTGGTGAAGTTGAAAATGTACCAATATTGTCCACCAGTGTTGCATATGGTGTTTATATGGCAGTTTCTAGCAACCTCAGGTATGTTGTTCTCTTAGATATTAATTTCCTCATGGATCACTTTTTTGTAATCCCTGCATGTTTTGTGAGGCCTATATTAGCAAAAAGTAGGTAAGACATACCAGCTGCAACTTTTCAAGTGTGTTCTCTAAATAATGAGTGGACCCGTTTGGAGTTTCTTGGTGTAGGATGCTAAGTTTCCCAAGCCTCTTCCCACATCTCTTTAATGTTTGAGAACTGAAAGTTGCCTGATTGACAACTAATGTTGCTTAGGATTACCACTATGCTACTTAATTTGGATATAGTTTCCATGTTGAAGCCGAATAAAGTTTTTGATCAAACAGATATATTGCTACCTGCTTGTACTCCTTTATATGTAACTATCATATATTCGATACAGAAGAAATGATGATTACTTGATTAACCATTAGTGCACTTTTTAACATGTGCTCATACAGGAAATAAATGCTTTTATAAACACGGTTTCTTTGACATTCTTAAGGGGCAAAAATCAGGGGCCTTTATGTAATGTGGTCTCCCAAGGGAGTAATATTTGCTGTTAAGAGTTCAATGGTAACCTTTTTGAGGTTTTTCATGTTTGTTGAATTTATCGATGGTTTACAGATACCAAGTACTGGCTGGTGTGATTGAGCAACGCATTTTGGAGCCTTTGCTACACCAACACAAGCTCATGCTAAGTGCAATATGTTTTGCGGTTCGAACGGGCAACACATACTTGGGTTCATTATTGTAAGATTCAATACTTGACTTGTCATATTGTAGAATCCGACAATTATCTTCTCACTTATGATTCTGCCATATAGGTGGGTGGATTATGCTCGGTTGATAGGTATCCAAAAGGCTCAGGAAGAGCACAAGGCGTTGGCTTGACCCTTCAAAGGCTTGTGGGCATTTTTAATTTACTTTCAAATAGGGATTGAGTAGGTAGATCCACTGCGTTTTATGAGGGAGCTTTGGATGCAAAGTCATTGAAACTAATTGAAAGTCCACGTCTAAAATTAATTGGTATAGCTGATATCTTATGGTTCGTTCTATTTGATTGTTTCCTCGTGTCAGATTTTTATCTAGCAGTATTATTTAATGTTTGTCAAACTTAAAATGCTTGAATAAAGCTTATGCAATGGAAGAAATTACAAATCATAGTTCTTTTAACCTGTTTTTGCAACTCTTATTGAACCGAATTGGTACGCACTGCTGGCCAATATGAAGACTTGATGGCGATCTAAATTTGTTTATCTGCATGAACTCACGGACCAATCCATCTTGCAGCATCGCTGTTCTTTTGCATAACAGTGTTAGCGGTCCAAAAGTAGAATGGCAACTTAACTATGATCGAGTGGCTGACAAACTCGGGTAGAATGTGACATAACATGTCTTTGATGCTTGGCAAAATTTGTTTCAGATCCTAGATATATTTGGGGAAAAAGCACAAGAATTTTGTATTACTTGAAACGAAAACAATTGTGTGAGCCCTTCCATGACAATCAGGCGATGACTTCACCATTAATACATGACCTTAGATTGATGCTGCTTGTGTTGGACTGCCCTTTCTGTACCACATCACAGCATTCTATTTCACCAGCCTAAGAAGAACGATAAACAAGAAAATATGGTTAGTAAAAATCTGCACAGGATAATGCGGAAGTGCATTTTATGGAGAGCATGCACTTGCGATTATCAATTGTCATACAGATAAACACCTACCGTCTTGCGAGTGCTTGCAGGCGAAAGAACCTGGATTCTTGAGATGGGATCAGCAGAATGATTGCCAGCAGTAGAACAAGATGGCAAGTTACGTGGAGAGGCTCGAACATAAGTTGTAAGAATTTTGTCACCTGAAATATGTTCTATGGATTCAAAGAAATACACGTGAGGAGCTTCACATGGATTCTTAGTAACCCGCCTAGTATTGAACATGAAAAATGGTCCTCTGGTTCTAGACCAAGGACTAAACGTCTCAAGGGGTTTCCTCAGAATTGTTCTGGAGATTATGCTCTCGTATACATGAACTGAATAGCCCCATGAGACAGAGAAAGACCAATTGCTCTCCCTATGGTAGCAAATGGTTTGTTGTAACAAGCGAGATTGATCGAATTCTGCTGCTTTCATTAGGTGCCGAGTAGATTGATATTTATCCATGGTGGGAAAGATTGGATTTACAACATCAAAGTGGTGGAGTGTTAGAAGAGGAGACTGTGGATGAGCTGATAAAAGACCTGATATATCATCGTGCAGATCAATCTGAAAGTTACGCCAAAAAAACTGAAACTGTAAGAGAGAAATCATAGGAGTTGGACATTTTCTGTTATTTAACTGCAGAATTTGACAACTACCAAGACAGGTGCTTTGAAGTGTTTTCTTAGCTTATAATATGATTACTGTGACTGCGTTTACTATGAAGCAAGAATTTGAGATCAATCTTGAGCTCAGAATATCAAATGGGGAGAAATTTACGAGTGTTACCTGGTGAATCCCTCTTTCGATGGTTAGAGTAACTCCTATGTCAGCCAAGCAATGTTGTGCCCTGTGATCACTTACGAACAAGTGAGGATACCTCTCAATGCAGCCGTCTATGCTCTTGACCAAAGCTTCTACTAATGGATAACTCAAGGCATAACCAGCTCCTCCAAAGGCCATTTCGAACGAGAAATCAGCGTTGGCCTTGATACTCTCCGAGTTACCACCAATGTAGAAGAGCTTGGTATGATCATACTTCCCCAGAACCTCAACTAAATTATCGACGAAGAGGAGGGTGTCGTCATCGCACATTATGAACCACCTTAGACCTTTATCTCCGGCTCTATACATGTCTAAAATCGAACGCATTATCCTAACTTCTACAGGGTTCACGAGCTTAGGGTACACCCTTAATTTAGTAATATCTTCATTGAGACGGTAAGGAGGAACCGTTGAAGGCCAAGGTAGGAACTCTTTTGGAGGTTCATTGTCTAAGAAGACGTATCCTCTGGTTACATTTGATCGCCACCATGACTCGGTATATGGTCTTCTATGCTTCCACGTGCGCACGGAACTTACTACTATGAATCCGATGTGACTGATATTGGTAGGAGCAGAATCGACAGTGATGTTGGACGAAGATTGCCTTTTCAAATGAAAAGATACGACCCCTTGGTTAACAGGAATCCTAAACAGTAATGCATAGAAGAAGAAGAGGACTAAACCAGCTATAGCTAGAGACCGGTACAAAATTCCAGGAGTCAAGTGTGTAAACTTCAGTGGGGTTGAGTTGCTATTTACGGAGGAAGACATTGTAGGATACCAAACTATAAGTATATGGGACTTGATCAGAAGATTGGATTTATAGAGCATCCATAGGACTAGAGAGCTAGTCCTGAAATAGCCAGATCCGCAGAAATGGCAGGATACAAGTGTTTGCAGAAGTATCTTTTAGAGTTATATATATACTAAAGCCAGATATTAATCTTTCTTGTTTATGCAGGATAGTTCATGTGACTGATGTTGCTCTTTCAATGTTTCGGTTTCCTGCTGAAACAAGTTGGAATATGAGAGGGATGAGTTGGTACTGCATTAGCATCGTGAGATTGGCTAACAAATCATCATTGTGAAACATGTTAAGCTTGGGAAAGGAATCGTCCTCCAACAAAAAAAATGTGAAGAAAAAGTTCCTCTTAACGGTTTTTCATTGGGTCCAATCCATTAACGGTTGTTGCTCCATTGATTCGTCTTTGTAACTATAAAACCATTTTTGAGTTAAGACGCAGAAATATTTTATAATAATAAAATATTTAGATTTCACGTAATATTTGAAATCTTTGTTAGAAATTTTGATAATATATAAAGAGAATGATTTACGATGATTACAAAATTCAACCGATATAGTTCGTTCAATCGTAAAAATCTTGAACCATCAAACCTTTCGATTCAATTTTTAAATTTTTTGTATGATTTATTTAAATAACTCTTGTTGATAAAATTTGATCAATTTATTAATTAATCGGTTAATTTTAATAAATTAATAAGTTCTTATAATCTAAAATAAATCAATTAATTTTTATTTAACAATATTTTTATTTAAATTTTAAATTATTCAATAAGTAGAAACAATCTTTTTTCAATCATATTTTAAATTTTTTAATTTTATTTAGTCTTTAGTCGATTTTATAACGGTTTAATACCGATTGAACCTGTTAAATCTTAAATCTCTTGTATTACCACTTTAACTTTCGGTCTGATTTATAAAACATTGTTTACAATAGCTTTTCACATAGGACTAGCATGAAGAATATAAAATAACTCTAGTTAAATGCATAGGTTTCACATTTATGACAAGTAATAATAACATTCAAAATTAAATAAATCATATACTAAATTTATATTCTGCATGAGTCCTAAATTCATATCAAATATTAACTAGGATTAGAAGTAATTACATTATTGTAATTTTAATATTTAATTTTTACAAATTATAAAATTAAAATGTAAGTTAGTTATTTATTTATTGATATTTTAATTAGTTCTACGCAATAACCACACTTAAATATAAAAAATTGTATATATTTATTTATGTATAAAAAAAGTTTGGTACATAGCAATTCATTTATGCAAATTTGGGATATTACCCTTGTTTTTATTTCTATATATTAAAAAAATAAAGGGTAAATTGAATTTTAACATTTGCATTAAAATTTAACTTACAAAAATATACTAACATTTCACTAAAATATAGGTTGAATATATTTAAGGTTTAGTGTTAGGATTTAAGGATAGGTCCAGACGGCAGCTGGTCCTTAAATATACGATACAAGCTACTCCACGACGGCAGCTGGTCCAGACGGGGAGGTGGGGGCCAGCAGTGGAGGGGCAGAAGGCGACGCAGGGACCGTCGACGGCATAGAGATCTCCTTCCCTCGGCGGGAGGGGGTCGGCGTTGGAGGTTGGCACCGGGGAGACGTAGCTTCGTCTTCTCCGGTGACGCTGAGGAGTCCTCAACCAGGTTAGCGCGAAACCCATGACTTGAATGATCTGTGGATGATTGTGGGATGGATGTTGGGTGCGTTGCCGTCGGTGAGAGTTAATAATATGAATAAGAAGAGATGCAAACATTATGTATGACTAATAAACATCTATGAATTTACTATATAAATATGCAAGGCTAAAAATAAATAATTCATTTATGCAAATTTGGGATATTACCCTTGTTTTTATTTCTATATTAGAAGAAAAATATAAAGGGTAAATTGAATTTTAACATTTGTATTAAAATTTAATTGACAAAAATACACTAACATTTCACTAAAATATAGGTTAAATATATTTAGGGTTTAGTGTAAGGATTTAAGGGTTTAGGGATAGGGTTTAAGTTTAAGTTTTATGCTTTAGGATTTAAAGTTTTAGATTTTAAGTTTAAGGTTTAGGGGGTGTTTAGAGTTTTAGGGTTAGGTAGGTTTAAGGTTTAGTGGGTGTTTAGAGTTTTAGGGTTAGGTTTAGAATTTAATAAACTGTCTGGTTTACCAGCTAGGCTTTTGTCATCTTTTCTTCTTGATTATTTATGAGTAATCACCTCTTTAGAATTAAGATGCCTTTTAGGAAGCTTGTTTAATTGATGGTTGACCTTTTCCTACATAAAATGATGTAAATCGTAATTAATAAGGAGAACGATAGGGTCCTTAAAACATAATATCATTTTTTTATTAATAATATGAATAAGAAGAGACGTAAACATTATGCTTGACTAACAAACATCTATGAATTTTACCAGTTGTGATCGATTCTCCTTTTGTGATCTATCTTTTATTGGGCTCTCTTGGGATACTCGGGTTTCGGAAATCATTCGTGATGGGGAGTGGGTTTTTTCGGAAGAGAGTTGTGAGCTTTAGCAGATTTGGGACTCAGTCTGCTTTCGACTGCAACTTCAGTCTGATAGTTGGGTTTGGAGAAGTCACTCATCAAGAGTCTTCTCTGTCGACTCTGCCTGGCACCTTATCCGAGCCCGACGTCCAATAGACCCGATTCACTATTTATTATGATTCCCAGGGCACATTCTACGACACTCTTTCATCCTCTGGTTGACATCAGAGGAGCGACTCCGGACCATAGATAGGCTTCAGTTCTTTGGCGTCCTGACCTCTTCGACTTGTATACTTTGTGGTACTTCTACAGAGACACATGATCACCTCTTCTTTCAGTGCCGATTCTCTGTCGTCATTTGGGGTTCCCTATCGGTGAAGACCTACACTACTTGGCCTTCGATCTCTTGGGTTCCCCTTCTTCAGTGGGCTTGCACTCATCTCTGTCCGCGCAAGGATTACCGACACCTCGTTTCACGGTTAGTCCTCTCAGCCACTGTTTACATTTTTTGGTATGAGAGGAATAACCGCATCTTTAGTAGATGACACCGATCTACCCACGACATCATTAAGGACAACACTGAGCTGATCCGTTCTTGGCTTCTCGGCCTTGAGACTCGTCTTTAGATCCCTATTCTTCAACGACATATCTGGAAGCTTTCTATCTAATTATTTTGTTATGTTTTGCGAGCCGTCTGTGGCTTTGATTTGTTTTGAGAATCGCATGTGACTTATTTTATTTTGAAAATCGTCTGTGGCTTATTTGTTTTCTATTTTGAGAGCCGCTTGTAGTTATTTCTTTACTTTGTACGTAGCATCTCTTGTATGAACCCTCTTTTTAATTAATATATATGTTACTTTTTACAAAAAAAGTTAAAAAGTAAATAATTTATTTTGGACTCAAGTTACAATGAGCCCATTGTTAAGTACATGGCAATTCATTTATGCAAATTTGGGATGTTACACTTGTTTTTACTCCTATATTAAAAGAAAAATATAAAAGATAAATTGAATTTTAACATTTGTACTAAATTTTAATTAATAAAAATATATTTTTAATTCTAACATTTTATTAAAATATAAGTTAAATATATCTTAATTCTAATTATTCAGAACATTCAAAATGAATTCGTACATTTGCATAATGGTCAAATCAAATTCTAATTGTGTAAAAAAAATTTTTTTTTTTGAGAAACCTAAAGCAATGCTTTGAGAGGGTGGGATAGTGAGTACTTAGAGCTTGAATAATTGGAAACAGAGCCATAATTGTTGCTTGTAAAAGGTGGTGAAGGTGGTGGTCGTGGAGTCAAATTCCGTTTTGTTATTCTGGCATGGATAATTTGGAATGCACGCAATAAGGAGGTTCTCGAGCATAGGACCATGTCGACTCTCGACCAAGTCCGATGGTACGGAAGGCTACTCGCAGATTGCACCAGTTTTAGCTCGTCGCTTCCTCCTACCCCTCTTCCCCATTGGGTCACCTGGTCGGTACCTCCTCCTGGGGCTATCAAGCTAAATGTCGACTGGGGCTCGTTTGGACATCCGGGGCTAGCCGGTTTTGAGGGCCTTATGCGAGATGAGAAGGGAGCCTGGATTGTGGGCTATTCTGGGTACATCGGAATTGCCACGAGTTTGCTCGCCGAACTTCAGGCAATCAGGAATGGGATGGCTTCGGGATGGCAGCGCAGCGTTCGGTGGTTGATAGTGGAATCGGACTCGAGGGAAGCCATTGCATTGATAGAAGACGTTTGCTCCCGGCATCACCCTTATCTGCATGTTATTGAGGAGATCAGAAATCTGGTCAGTCTTCCGTGGACATGTTCCCTCATTTATACGCTCCATGAAGGCAATCAGTGTGCCGATCTTTTGGCCAAGCAAGGAGCCTCACACCGTCAATGTTGGACGGTCTGGGAGGATCCTCTCCCAGACGTTCGCAAGCTTCTGGCTCAGGACACTTCTTCGGTGGCTGTCCGTCGGTCCTAGTCACTTTTTACGTTTCCGTTTCCCTTTTATCACCAAAAAAAAAAAAGATATAACTTCAGGACGTAGAGGAACATTTTGAAGTCAATATTGCTGATGTTGTCAGGCACCACCATCATATGGGTCATCTCGCAATTAAGCAGAAAACGATTTGGTACAAAGTGATGTCAAGCATGACAATGCAGAGGTTTCGTATTGTTTAAAGAAGTGATCTTGGAGCTCCAAGGAGCACTCAGAGAAGCTTGAAATAATGGATACGAGAATTGATGTCATCTTCCATAAAGACGAACGTGAAAAATCTTGTTTAGAATGGAGGTTAGAGACAGAAAACATTGATTTTGAGATTTTTTAAATTAGAATAAAGTTAATTAGGATTAAGTCATATTATTTAGATTAAATTAAGTTTGTTAGGTTTAATTATAATTTATTAAAATAATTAGAATTAATAAATGTCATTTAAAATTAATTAACATTTAATTAAAATGTATACGCCTGCTATCCTCCATATCATACATTTGCTGCAATGAAATTCAAATTAACATTAAATAATAACAATTTTGCGCATGTCAATTTTAACCTAGTACTTAAAAAATGGAAATACAATTTCACCAACAATTTTCTTTATTTAAAATTTAATTTGAAAGTTTTACAAAAATTAGAATTAATTTTGAACACTTCAAAATGTTAGGGTATAATTTATATTTTGATAAAAAAAATAATTTTAATAAATTTAATTTAAATTCAAATATTTGGAAGTGTTAAAAATCTTATCATTTAATTTAATTCTAATTTTTCGATTGAGTTTTATCAATTTTAAGTTCATATAACTTTTTTAAATATATTTTTTGTAAGCTCTCTTGCCAACTAGAATTTTATTAATTTAAGAATTATATTTTAAGTTCACAAAACTACCCTCTTCTTACCACAACATTTAGTTTGGGTTTTAATTCATATATTAAAAAATATGTTCATAATTTATTAGTGAAAGGGGACTTATGGCAATTGGTTGCATCTAGGTGTATTAGGCTTGGTTCAACCAGATTTGGCTGGACTGGAATATCATCGTTTTGATCCATGATTTCGTGGAACTTCAACTAAGTGGTACCTGCAAAACAGACAAAAACTCTCTGGGGGTTGTGTCCCGAAAGGCCCCTCCGATGCTCAAGTCAGTCTTTTGAGAGAATTTAGGTCTTTGAGAATGAAGAGACGATTAGGGTTATGAGTTCATACCTTTACTATGACAGAACAATACCTTATATATGTCGTAGGTTGCCATTAGGTTTAGGTCTTCACGTAGGTCTTAGTGTTTGCATGGGAGATGTCCTCTTACTACTGGGCTGCCGACGTCTGGGCTTGAAGTTGGGCCTCATTAGGCCGGGCCTCATTAAGACGTCCCGACCAATAACAATGGGTAAAAATATAGTATAAAATAAAATACTTTATTGAAATAAAAATACAATAATAATGCTTATTAATATATAATAAACTAACAATAAATCTAATAATTTAAAATAAGATTAAATATAATATAAACTTTAAAATAATAATGAAAGTAAAAATGCATTTCTATATTATCATTTATTTAAAGACTCCTTAAAGTTGAAATATGTTTACAGAAAGCCAATAGGAATGACTATATCTTTATTCTAGCTTCTTTTTTAAAGTCCTTTAAATATACTCTTTATAGTTTACATATTATTTTTTAAAACATTCTTAAATTATTTAAAGCTAATTTACTTATATAGACTAATTAATAATTTAATTTATTAAACAAATTCATGATAAAATAATAATTAATTTTTAACAATAATAATTTAAATTTTTATTAAAATATAAAAAGATAAATAAAGAACCTAAAATTTGACAAGTATAATTTATTAATGAGATTATATAAATTTGGGATTTTTAAGGATAAAATATTTTTAAAATAATAATCTAAAACAAAATTTTAATTAAAATATAAAGAGATAAATAAATAATATAAATTTTAAAAATTATACTTTGTTAATTAAATTGTGTGAAAGACTTAAAAAAGAAAAAATTCATTGAAAATTCTCAAATTTCCTACGCAGTAGTGAAATGTCAAAACATTGACATAAATAACGATGAACATGGATTGGTGTGCGTGGAGAGAGGGCGGAGAAGTTTGTTGTTTTAGGTAGGTCCTATATTAAAAAATGGTGGTTCCCACATTCTCAAAAAGGTGGCCGAGTGAGTTATTAATTGGTTTTTAAAAAATCGACTGATTTATTATTTAACTGACCAATATTTTCTTAGAATGGTTCTAATCTATTTCTTTTCATGGGATAGAAGGATTCAAATAAGTTCCAATTCTGTTTATACCTAGTTACATTTACACATGGACTCAAGATTCAAATTGTAAACTTTTGCAATCTTGGAACATTACTTTTGATTTGGTCTCATCAAGCAACTTTAAGATAACAAAAGTAATTTAAATAAAATAAAACTACAATTAATTTTAAATAAGTAACAAAATGAAAAAATATTGGATTAAGTTTTTATCTTTGACGGATTACAATATGTATCCCAAAATCACCATACGTATCTATATATATGTCTATATGTGAGCTAAAGAGATCTTGCATCATCTCTTTAACAATTGTTATGATAGTTACTACCATTTCCTTATTAAGTTTAGCTACCTTTGTAAAACCTAGTATAAAATAGACATTAGGATTTAGCAATGCTCTAATAGCAAACAATTGAGAGTAATCTTTCTTATCTTTTATTGATGATTGTAAGAAAAAGTCTATATAAAGAAGGCTTATTTTTCAAATTATTTCAAATTATTTCCTTTGCCCTCTCCATGACACTATAGAAGTAAATCATTGTTACCTTCTCATCACTATCAGCAAGGCAAAGTTCTCTCATCAAAGGCTCACAAAATATAATGATAAATTGAAATTGGGATCAAAACTCATAATATTTAAGTATAATTCTAGAAATCTCTATTATAACATTAGACCTAACATGAGAAAATGCAACATGCTTATCATTTGTCTCAACCCTTCTTCATTAAAAGAAAACGCTAAAGTGATAATAAATTGGTTACAAGTTTTGCAATAGTAGGATGACCTAAATTCTTACCATTGATGAAGTCATTTCTCTTTAAATTTAGAACATAAAACATAAGTATAGATGAATTTAGTCAATTTTGTCACTTGCAGCATAGTTTCATTAATGATATTAAATTATCTAGCATCTCCTATATTTTTTAATATTAAGTCAATACAATGAGTATTACAAAGAGTCTAATAGTAAGAATCATAAATGATTTATAACCTTTTCTTAGTTGCTTTATAAGCAACATCACTGTCAGTAATAAACTGTACAATATTTTCAAGAACAACTTCATTCTCAATTTCATCAAATATCTAAAACAAAGTATCAACATTATTTACAAGGCTAACTGCATCAATATACTTCAAAATCATTTTCCCTTTAGTATAATAAACTAAAATTTTAATAATAGGTTGATTGGCTTGTCGAAGCCCTCAAAATTATTTCTGATTCTCTAACTTCTTGTAGTAGTTGTGGAACTAGGTTGAATCCTAAGAGAACTAGTGTATTGATTTTAAATAATAAAATAAAGTGGTGGGTTTTTGATTAAGTACCAATTAACTAAAATTAACAAGAAATCAAATTAAATCAACTGAATATAAAACTGAAAAATTCAAGAGTACTTAACTCTAATTCAAGGGAAAGATCTCATCTAATTGTAACATCGATCATCTTTTTAAAAAGAATAAGTGTCACCATTTAAGAAGTCAGCCCGAAACATATTAATATATCCTTAATAAGGCTCAAAATTTTCTAAATTAATTGGTTCAAACCTGACATTCAAACAAGACTTACCATAAATTGGCTAGGTGTGATAGCATTCTATATAAATTAAATGATAGCAATGAGCTTAGTGAAAAAAGACTAAATCCTAAATTAAATGATCAAGATAGTTTTTTAAAATTTAAATATTTCATTGAAATAATATGTAGAAATAAGTCATACATAAAATCTAAGGGTATATACCTGTTTCTATTTAGGAAAGATAAGTTCCTAGTTAACAAAAGGAGGGGGTGAGTTAACTGAATCCCCATTTCTCTCACAAGTGTGATGACAGTTTGGTATCAACTCCTCTAGCTATCATTCCCATCTTGCTTTGGTGTAAGATTGCCTAGTAACCTGTCTCCAAGCTTTTACCTTCTTGTTTGAAAATTATGTTATTTCTCTCTTTCCACACATTGTATACCATCGTGGCCCAACTTATCTTAAGGGCCTTATAATCAGCCTAGTTCAACATTTTTATACTTCCCATCCAATTAGTCTTGTCTTTCCAAGTGGTTTTTGGATAACTTAGCTTGGATTCTTCTCCGTATCTCTTTGGTGTAACTGCACCTTACCATTAAATGGTCTTTATTCTCCAACGCTGCATTAAATATCCACAGTTAAATATATTTACTTGAAAAATCAATCTATCTTTTGTTAACAACCCACCATTCATACCCAACCAGAGAATAAAGGAGTGTGTTGGTTTAATATCACTGTCTCCTAATCAACCCCTGAGGTTTTATGTAAGAAGTGTCAATAACTCTTAGGTAAATGTTATAATCGAGACATTGGAAGCAAAATCTGATTTTCCATAAGATAGGGAAAGGAGAAAAAAAAAACTCACTTTTGGTATGACTACTGGAATTGTAAGGGCCCTCTATACAAAATGGACGAACTTTAATAACTAAGGATGGTGTTGAGAGCAAATACTAAAGTAAGTAAACTCATAAGAGATAATCAATGGTACTGGCTATTTCATAACAACAAATCTACAAGAATCATATTTGAACAATTTCCAAATTTCCAAGTAAATGAACAGGACACAATTCGGTGGCTAGCTAACAGGACTGGAAGTTTTAACACTACAAAATGTATAATTTATATAGTTGCAGTTATTCAACTTAGTTTCCTTGTTTATCATAAGTTAAATATGTAAATTAATAAATAACTTATTTGTTACTTGGACCAATTCTTCATTACAATTACGGATTATTGAACTCATGGATAGCTATAGAATAATAAATATTAAATTAACTTTTCATATTAATCAATATTAGTTACTCATGAAATATAAGAACTCAAAATAAGAAATACTTGCATTAAAACATAAATAAAAGTTTAGAACAAAACATCACAAAGTTACAACTAGAGTTTTAAACCCCTTGAATCAGAATAATTGAGTTTAGCCGCACATAAGTTTTAAAAACCAAAGATAAAAGAAAGATACAATATTGAGAGAATAGTAAGAAGGATGCGGAGAGGTTGAGAACGTCCCCTTATAATGCTTTCTTATTCTAAACCTAATCTAATTCGATTTTGCAAAGATGCATATCTAACACAAATAACGATCCCTACATAATAGGGATAGAAAGAAGTTTCCTAATTAAACTCCAATTCTTCATGTAAATTTTGCATTAGGCGTGATCTCACCTTATCCACTACAGTAATTTGTCCATATTCTCCAAAATTTATAATTTTCACTAATAATGTCCCAATTTCATGCAATCTCCACTTTTCATCTCTTAAAACAAAACAAACATTAATTTTCCTATTTAAGCACCAAAATAAATAAAAAGGAAATAATTTCAATTAATATATCAAGATAACATCTTATCAAATTCCCCAATGCCAAACTCATGCTTGTCCTCAAGCAAACATCAATTCAATACATTAATTATCCTCATAACAACCTTTTGTCTTCTTTCATGTTATCCATAAATATCCAAAAGCTAATTCACATTAAAATTTTAGGATAAAATAACAATCAAGAGAATTAGAACTCATAGGACACATTGTTAGAATTAAAACATAACATCTCATCATTTCCATCAAAATCAAAAGAAACAAGACTTGACTGTTATGGACGCGTTCGTTGGTCAGTCCTACAAGCGGAAGGAGCGTTGAAGCCTTGCTGATTTGGAAGTTATTTAGTTAGATTTTATTTCAATAAAAGGCCTTGCTGATTTAGAAGTTATCTAGTTAGATTTTATTTCAATAAAAGATCAATTGTGATTTGGCAATTGATATTACGAGATAGGCTTTCCTTATTCTAGAAACTTACTATGATAGGACTTCTATTGCTTGTAAAACGTTGCCTATTTATGGCTTTACGGAGGAATAGAAAGTAACAAGAAAAATTATCCCAATTGAGATTTGAGTTCTCTCTAATGAATTCAGAGGTTTCGGGTTCCCTTTGACGAGCCGAATTACTTATCAAAATAGGTCGACGCAAGAATTCGAGTAAAGGCACGAACAAAGATTATTTGCTTGATTTCGATTTTTGTGTGAATCGCCCTGTGACACGATCCATGAGTCGGGAACGTAACAATTTGGTATCAGAGCCCAACACTATGGGCGATGATAGGGAGGCAAGGCTAGAGGCACGTTTTGTGGAAGAACGCGCTTATGTGGACTCCAAATTTGCAACAATGGAATTGAGGATAGCACAGATTATGCAGGAGCAGTTTGCAGCATTGGGATTTGGAGGTCGTCAAGTTCAAAAGGCGGGGGAAACAAGTAGTTCAGCTTCACCCTGGAAGGAGCAGTCGACGATTGCCACAGAAAGAACAGGGCCGCAGGACCTTCCTGCACCAACCCTGGCACCTCGATTCGCCAAGATGGATTTTCCCACCTATGACGGTAGAGCAGATCCATTGATTTGGGCACACAGGTGTGAACAGTTCTTTGACAATCAAAGGACTCCTGAAGCAGAGAAGGTGGGTCTTGCAGGATTCCATTTGTTGGGCGAAGCACAGTTATGGTATTATCAATTGAAAAGAACTAAGGGGATGATGAGTTGGTCAGAATTCCAAAAACAATGCTTTCAGCGTTTTGGACCTCCAGAAAGTAATAATCCAGTTGGGGAGCTGGTCACTTTACGACAGACAGGGACGGTAGAGGAATACCAACGTCAGTTTCAGGAAAAATTGGCTAGATCAGTCGACAAAATCCCAGAACAC
>JANZLX010000008.1:21919045-21936654 GCA_025531955.1 Erythroxylum orinocense
CATAATATAACAGGTCGACCGAGCTGCCCGTATCGATCATCACACGCTTCACCTCACTACCGTCTATATTCAAGGTGACCACTAACGCGTCATCATGGGGGCAGCTAACACCATCTAAATCAGATTCATCGAACGATATCACGCCGTCGTTCGGCTTCTTTATTTTTACTGATGAGCTCTCTCCGATCTGCTTAGTGTATCTTTTCCTCCCTTTAGCGGTCGACCCGCCTGCTGCATTACCTCCAAAGATCATGTTTATGACCCTGACCGATCGGTCATCTCGTCGCTCGACATTTCTATCGTCTCTCGCTTTGGATTGTGCCCTCACGTTATGCCGGTCATCAGGATTCCTATCCCGCCTTTCCTCACCCCGTTCGTCATTCTGCCTCTGATGTCTTCGCCAGGTATCAGACCGGTCGGTTCTATCCTCGTTATCCCGACCGGTATTTTGTCCGTATCTCAGGAACCTATTTAGCCTTCCCCGTTGGATAAGGAGCTCGATCTCCTTTTTTAGGTTCCAGCAACTTTCCGTATCATGTCCCACATCTCTATGGAAGCGGCAGTATAACGAGGGATCCCTTGTGTCACGAGGAGCTCTCATTGCATTGGGTTCTTTGAAGGGTTCGCCCTCAGCTCTCATGATCTCCAGCACCTCTGCATAACGCCTGTTAAGGGGGGTAAAGGATTCGCGTTGTTGATCCCGTCGGTCGGTTGGTCTTCACCAACTAGATCTATCCCTCTGTCGTTTGTTTGAATCATCAGCCCTACCGCTCGGCTCTCGATCATCTGCTCTGCGCTTTGTATTTCTTAGTACTTCTTCTAACTGAATATACTTATCCGCTCGACTCCTAATCTCCTGAATAGACCGGGGTTGGTCGAGAGCCAATGACTTCTTAAAATCCTCATCCCTCGTATTACTCATAAGGGCGGCTAACATAGACGAACAGGTAAGGTCGGGGACCTCTACGGCCTCATTGTTAAACCGAGTAATGTATTCCCGTAAGCTTTCGTTTCTTCCTTGGGTCAACTGCATCACCTCTAGAGCCGTGTTTTGGGGCCGTTTACTGGTAGCGAACTGGTTAAGGAACAACAGTTTGAAATCTTCGAAACAGGTGATGCAGCTCGGAGGTAAACTATTAAACCATCGTCGAGCTCCCTCCTGAAAGGCAGTGCAGAACACTTTGCATTGGATTGCGTCAGGGACACAGTGCAAGTTCATCATCGACTGAAAATGCTTCAGGTAGTCTAGGGGGTCAGTTTTTCCCGTATACTTCTCAGGGGTCGGTATTTTGGTACCGGTTACAGGGAGGGTATCCAGGATTTCCGGGATGAAGGGAGAATTATACTGCGCGGGCAACCGGACTGGGCGGGAGCTCATGGCCAGGTTAATTCGATCGTCCATAATCCTCTCTAGGGCCCCAGTAGAATGGTGATCGGGTGGTAGGCTGATATGCCGAGCGGGGTTCGGCGAGGGTTCCGACCGAGACTGCCGAACTTGACGGATCAATAGCTCGGCCGCTTCCTCCAGTTGCTTCTTGGTGAGGGAGATTTGCGGCGGTGCTAGGGGATCCACGTCCTGGGGGCGCTGGGAATCGGGGTGTGAATTAACCTCCGCGCCATCCTCTAGGGCGGTGCTCTGTTCTTCCTGGTGTTGGCTGTGGGGGTTTGGTTGATCACTCAGATGTGAGGATTGCGTGCGAGAATCTAGATGTGGTGACGGATGAGCGACGGGTTGCCGTAAACCCATCCGTTGCATCGCAAGAGCCGTGACGGTAGCGATATCAGGATTGGCCGCTGCCGCTTGGCTTACCTGTGTGTTTCTAGACGTGGTGCCCTGATGCCGGGCCCCACGGTGGGCGCCAACTGGTTCAGCCAGATTTGGCTGGACTGGAATATTATCGTTCTGATCCATGATTTCATGGAACTTCAACTAAGTGGTACCTGCAAAACAGACAAAGACTCTCTGGGGGTTGTGTCCCGGAAGGCCCCTCCGACGCTCAAGTCAGTCTTTTGAGAGAATTTAGGTCTTTGAGAATGAAGAGACGATTAGGGTTATGAGTTCATACCTCTACCATGACAGAACAGTACCTTATATATGCCATAGGTTGCCATTAGGTTTAGGTCTTCACGTAGGTCTTAATGTTTGCATGGGAGATGTCCTCTTACTACTGGACTGCCGACGTCTGGGCATGAAGTTGGGCCTCATTAGGCCGGGCCTTATTAGGCCGTCCCGACCAAGGCTTATTAGAGTGGAAGAGGGAAACTATGATCAAGGCTTGATGCTGGTAAACCTTGCCCACTCAATCGATTATAAGAATTATATGATCTTCACAAAGAGTTTAATAATAATCTGTCAAGGGTCAAAATATTAGAATTTCGGAGTCTTCATAATCTTTTTTGTAACTACATTCTAGTTACTTGTAATAATTGGTTCATAAGTTCTTATTTTATGTTTTTAGTTCACACATGACTATTCGTTCGATTAATAGATGATATGTACGAATTTAGATATCTTTGATTTCTTATAGAATTCTTTGTTTACATTTTTATTTTAGTTTTATCGAATTTTATTTTAACTCTGAACTTTTATTATTGAAATTTATATGGATATATTTACAGATAAGGATGATTTCAATTTGATGAAACTTAAGTTCTAATACTTAAGAACAATTTTGTAAGATTCATTTATTTGTATGTAGAATTAGAATATTAGTAAGGAAGAGGATAAAAGAATCATACAAGAGTTATTAAACTTCCACCTTTCTTTCTATGATAATAGCAATGGAGGTCTTACCATCCTCGACTCTCTAGTGATGGTTAATCCGCCTCTCTTTTCCCCACATCCAGCCCCACTAATTCCCAGCTCTTTATTTTCATTTCTGCTTCTTTTCAAGCCACTTTCACTTGTTTCTTTTCCGACCCTCAACTTTTTCCTCTACCTAGCTCTTAACTTCATTTCCACTTCTTTTCAAGCCACATTCACTTGCTTCTTTTCTAACCCTCAATTTTTCCTCTACCTAGCTGTCAACTTGCCCCTCACTTCAAGCAACATACACCTACTTTATCTTCTTCACAAATATCTACTTTGTCTCCCTTCCTAAAATCCTTTGTCCTCACTGAGCCCATCTCTAGCTAGTAGGGATTATTTGTCATTTCCTACAATCAGCCTTGACTTTATTCCCTCATTTGGTAACAATTTTTTGAAACTTTTTTCCTGCCACTGTTTTGCATTCCATTCTCTTGCCTGCTAACCATGCCTACACTTGAACCTCCTGCCTGGTGCAGATTCTCCCACTAATTTTCCATTCATACCCTCCCTCACCTTGGCTACCTCCAAGATACCTAGGTTCCTCTTCTTCCTCTGACCTCAAAAAGAGTTGGAAACAAGTGATAGTTTATGAAGGAGATAATGCACTCCATTATTCCCCCCCCCCTAGAGTCACTGTTTCGCCGAATCTGGAAGTCCTACAAGAAGGAGCCCGATCATAGGAGTCTTCATTGGTGGGATTCTTTTTAGAGAAAAGACCCCCTTTTCGGTGCTGTGAAACTGGGCAACTAATACTTGCGAGAATAAAAGATTGCTAAAGGTATTGCTAGTTGAGAAAAACTTAGCGTTATTTACCTTTTCCTCCAAAGCACAAGCTCTTAATGTTTTAGAATAAGGACCTTAGAATGTGATGAACCTTCCACTGCTCCTCCAAAACTGGCAGCTGGGGTTCCAACCTAAAGCAGAAAAGCTAAAGTTAGTTCCTTATGGGTTAATATGTATAATATTCCATTGGAATATTGGACTACCAAGGGCCTTAGTATGATTACAAGTTATTTGGGGCAACCTTATACATGGATGAAAATATAACAAACAGGAAAAGGTTAGGCTATGCTCAGCTATGTATTACTATGGATATCTCTAAGGATTTACCAAACCAAATTCCCATTATGAGGTTAGGCTTTAATGGAACATTATATGAAGATACTGTCACAGTGGATTACCATTGGAAGCCTTCTTTGAAGCTACAAGGAAAAAGTTGGATACCAACTGGGAAAATTTTCAAGGAAGGGAGCTATATGGAACTAATGGGTCTAGATCAAGATGATAAGGATGGAAACGATAAGCAGGTAATATGTCAAAATGGGACTCAAGAAGAACCAATCATAAGGGATAAAAATCATATGGATAAGGCTAGGAATGAGGAGCTAAAACCAAGTCACAACATGTCCAAAGTTAATCTAACACTTATTGATTTAGATGTGGAAATCCAACCTAAGCATAAATTAGAAACAAGCACGACCAAAGAAGATCCTAAGGAAGGCGTGTCAGCTGTACATGAGGGTGAAAAAGGTGATGATATGGAGGCAACCTCATCCCTTTTAACATCGAGCAATGCTGACAGAAAAGAGGTTGTAGAACAATTTATTAGTGTCAAACGGAGGAAGGGTACTAGGAGCAAAGGCCAAAGCTCCAAAGCCATTTCTTTATGATTGCAGTTTGGAATGTTAGGGGCTTTAATTGCCCTAAAAAGCTCTTGTCCCTAAGGATTTTTTGACTAAGGAAAATATTTTGGTTTTTTCTATTTTGGAAACAAAAATCAGATAAGAGAATCTCAAATATCTTAATAAGCCATTTCAGAATGCATGGCTTGAGATTAGCTCAATGGTGAAAGCAACTCTCAAAGAATTCTTCTCTTTAGGAATTCTTTTAAAGGAAATTAACAAAGCCTATCTCTACTTAGTCCTTAAACTAAGCAATTTATCATCTTTGGAGAACTACAGGCCTATTGCTTGCTCAAATTTCTTATATAAATGATTGCAAAGATTATTGCCAATAGAATGAAAATTTCTTTGGGATCCTTGATTAGTGGAAATCAAAGTGCTTTCTTACAAGGCAAACAAATCATTTCCAAAGTACAATAATTGGTAAAATGTTACTCAAGGAAGAAAACTCCAAAGAATTGCTCTTTCAAGATAGATTTAAGAAGGCTTTTGACAGTGTAGGATGGAACTTTATATTGAGTCTACTTGAAGTGATGGGTTTTCCAAGGGTGTTCATTAAATGGATTGAAGTTTGTATTACTACCCCTTCTAATGCTATTATTGTAACATTCCATTCCCATACTAAGGGTTAGAACCCTAAAATTTGGTATATGTGAGCTCAAAGAGAGATTAAGAAAATGCATTTCATGCTCATGCATAATGTTAGTATAAATGCATATGAATTTGAATTTTTGCACACATCAAAATGACTAAACATGTATTCATTGACAATTTTCGGGTATAATTGATCTATAAATGTGACTATATTTGGAATTGTGGATTATATATGTGAAAATTTGAATTAAAGTGTTAAGGATATTAAAGTGTTCAAGGGTATTTTTAGAAGATCACTTAAGGGTATAAGACCATAAGCTTATAAGGAACGGCAAAATAGACAATTTAGACTCATTAAGGGCATAAAAGGAAAAAGAAAAGAGTGTCTTGCATTTTAAGGAAGGAAAAGAGTGAATTTAGAGAGAAGAACAAAAATAGAAGAGAGAAAGAAGAGAGTTTCAGTGGAGAAGAGAGAAAGAAGAGAAAATATGTTAGGTTTTGATTTTTCTTAGCCTTCAAGAGAGATTTTGAGGTTGTTCAAGAAGGGAAAAAGGTAGAGGAAGAGAAGAACTTCCATTTGAGCTAAAGATCTCTTCATTTGGTGAAGAACCAAGGTAAGATCATTTTGAATCTTTTGGATTTTTGGAAGGAATTTAGTTCATGGAGTTTAGAAAATGCATGGGTTTAGGTATTTTAGAATCAATTTTAGTGATTTTGCATTGTGAGATTTTCAATTGGATTCCTATTAAATGGAGTTTTTCCATTGATGAAGAAAATCAAGAAAGGCAAGAGGAGCAAGAGAAGAGGCATTTTGAGCAAGTTTTAAGCAAGGAAATCAAGGTAAGTACATATTTATAATAGAGTAAATAAGCCACAAATGTTTTCTTTGAATCAAGGAAGTTTAATAATTTCAATTGCATCATAAGTGTTGCAATTATTGCTTCTCGAATGAATTGTTGATAATATATATATATAAGTGAGATGTTATGGAAAAGAAAGATAGGAATTATGAATGATGAGATGTGGTTGACTGTGATGAGTCAAATGAGTTGAGATTTGAGAGTTTAAGGAAATCAATTTGGTAGTTGAAATGTTAAGAAGTGATATTATATTAGAGGAAGTGAATATGGGGTAGCTACATTGATTTGTAATTTTGACCCTTTTTACAGGCAAAATGTGTTTTTGGGATCTTTATGAAAGTTGTAGATCTAAAAGTCCTCTTCGAAATGATCTTTGAATGACTCTAATCTGACATCCCTAGTGAAAGTTATTCAAATTTCCCCAAAGTAGGCATAGTATGATTGAGGACATAATCATAGTCTTTCATAGGGGTAAAATTTATGTTATGACTTCAGGAGAAATTCTGGATTGATCTAGGCTGAATTAGGGAAAGTTGTCTCCATAAAAATTGTAGATCTCTCTTTTATCTTTCCAATGATAAAAGAGAAGGTTGTCTTCGTAAAAGTTGAATGTGATTTTTGAACATCGGAGTTAAGAGATATGATTATTATAAGTGGTGATGCATCTTTGACCATTCGTCTAACCAAGCTTTCGTCTGATTCTCCTTTGACCATTTGTCTGACCAAGCTTTCGTCTGACGCTTCTTTGACCATTCGTCCGATGCATCTCTGACCATTCTTCTGACCAAGCTTTCATCTGATACTTCTTTGACCATTTGTCTTATGCATCTTTGACCAAGCCTTGGTCTGATTCATCTTAGACTGACTTCTTTCGTCTTACCCATCTACCCTTTTTGAAATTTGAGATTTCAACCTCTAGATGGCAAAATCTCTCTTCAAGGTCTCACAAAATTTGTATATCTTGAAATCTTCTTTGAAACCGTTCTAAGACAATCTTAATCCGACATCACTAATGAAAGTTATGCCAATTGTCCCGAGATAGGTACAACATGATTGAGGACATGAGCATGTTTGATTCTTTTGGCTATAACTTCATAACCTGACCTCCAAATAAAGTGATTCTTGAAGCAATAGATTCCTAACACATTTTTCTATCTCTACATAAAAATTGGTAGTGTTATAAATTAAGTTGAAAATTTTTGATCGAATGAAAGTGAGGGAATCAATTAGATTAGTATGAACTAGTATGATTTCACTAAACATGCTTAGGTATTTTGGTTATATCTTAATCTTTAGTCATCTAAATGAGATGATTTTTTATTTGGAGTAAGGTAGAGAAATAGTGATACAAATTAATTGAAGAAGTCGAATTTTGATACAGTCTCTAAGACTTTCAATTTTCAGATGGAAATTGAGTATATTATACTATTTAAGTATAAGAACAGTAGACCCAAAATTCAGTTTTTGGAAAAATCTGAAAGTGATTCAATGAGTTATGAATTGTGATTTCAATGGTTATATTGAGATATAAACCTAAGTATAAATTATAATTAGGTGAGTTTCGAGATAGAATGGATTATGTGATGAGGATAATGGAAAAACGACTGGGATTGTCATTAATACGCATTGTAAATATTTCATTGCATACATATGCATTATTAAACACTTATAATTATGAAAATTGTGATATGTGTATGTTTGCTTGATATAGAAGAACATATAGAGCGCCATCCTTCAGACTTTGCTGGGACTACAAGGCAGTAGCTTCTAGAGCAAACTGTGAGTAGACCTAGATGGTCTTACCTTATTATTTGTTTTGATTATGTTATGATTTGAGTGATTATGAATGAGATGTGAATTGATTGTGTGATTCCGGACAATGAAGGTCTGAGGTTTCTGATGCTTGAATGTAATATTGAAGTGCTAATTGTATGTGAATGTGATGAACTAAATGCTTCATGACGTGAATGCATGATCACAAAGTGTTTCTCAGCATAAATGTTGAATGACGGACTAAGGTCCGTTGATATATGATAGTGAATAAGTGATCATGTGTGATTGATGCATTTCATTACATGAATGCATAAAAGATAAAGACAGTTGTGACCGGAGTAGCCATTGAAAAGAGCTTGAAGCTCAGAATGTGAAAAAGAGCCTAGAGCTCAGAAAGTGTAAAAGGGCCAAAGGCTCACTATGTAAAATGAGTCTGGTATCTCCAACGAATATAGGACAGTTATCAATGAGCCTGGTACCCACAATAGATACGGGACAGTTTAGGCGGTCGATCACAACAAAGTAATAAATTAAAAGTGGGTCTCATGTGCATTGCATATGCATGATATGAATGATTATAATGTGTTGAATGTAAAATGTGAAATGATTGATTAATTGTATGTGATCTAATGTGATTATTAGATAAATGATGTGAATTATGTGTTATATGACTGGGTGAGTCATCGAGGATGGTCACTCACTGAGTTCGCAAAACTCATCCAAAATTTACTATTATTTTTCAGAGTCTAAAAAGTATCCTGTTAGACAAACGGGAGTATACCTACTGCATTCAAGTAAGGGATAGAGGTTGGGATCAGTTCGCGTCTATATTTATTTTCTCATTTTTGTATCCAATTATATGTTCTGAAATTTTGTAAATTGTATATGAAAACATTTCGGTATGCAATAACTTTCCAAATTGGAAATGTTGTAAACAAGTTTGGTTGATTAGTGTAGTAACACTCTTGAATGAAATGGTTTATGAAAAGAAAGGGCCCAATTGATTATTGATTTTCGCATATGTGTATGTTAAATGTGGAAAAAAAATTATAGAATTTTTCAAGAGTCTGACAATTATAGCATGCCACCCTTGCGGGGCACGGACTCGGACTCGGATATCACTCAGGATGTCGGGTACGTGTCTTGCTAGAGTGGGGTGCTACAGTTATGGTTAATGGAACTCTTACAAAAAAAATTCATGGGAAAAGAGGACTTAGGCAAGCAGATCTTATGGCTCCTTAATTAGTCAAATTATGCATGAAGGCTTTAACTTCTCTCTTGAAGTATAATACTGACAGGGGTTCACGGTTTAAACATCAAAGTTGATGCAAGAAAGCCTCTTTGGTGAACTTATGCTTTGCAAATGATCTTTTCCTATTCTATAAGGTTGATGAGGTTTCTATCAAGCTCCTTATGGCTTCTTTGAACCAATTTAGCTCTATGTCTAGACTGACTGTTAATTATAATAAAAGCCGCTTTGCTCTCTCTAAAAGTGCAAATTACATGGAAGGACGAGTTTCCTCCTTAATTGGAATGCTACGGAAACAAAATCCTCTATGCTATCTAGGCTTAACAATCACTTCCAGAAGGATCCAGTTTCGGGAATGTTATCCTCTCATTGAAAAAATTCAAAAGAGACTGTCCTCTTGGACCAATCGTGCTCTATCTTTTGGTGGAAGGTTACAACTAGTAAATTCTTTGCTTAGCTCCATGCTTACTTATTGGTCCTCGAATATGGTGCTTGCAAGGGGAGTAATTAAATCATTGGAAAATCTAATGAGAAACTTTCCAGAGGAGGAGGTGTCCTTAATAAGGGACATGCTAAAGTTAAGTGGATCGATGTCTGCAGACTTAAGAGAGGGGGAGGGTTGGGAATTACTCCTATTAAGTAGTTTAATAAAGCTCTCTTGATGAAGAAATTATGATTTATACTGTAAGGGGAGAACACCTTATGGATAAAATGGCTCCATGCTTATATCCTAAAAGGTCAAAGTATATGGACTGTTAACCTAAAGTCCTCATAATCTTTGTTTCTATCACAACTATTCAAGATAAAGGAGGAATTGGTTTATGAAATTTCATGCAAGGTAGGGGATGGAGTGAAGGCTAGTTTTTGGTATGAAAGCTGGATAGGAAATGGACAACTAATCAGGAATCAGATTGTTATTCAATCATTGAGCCACCTTCCCTTAACTGCTAAGGTTTAGGACTTTATTGTTAGTGGGAGGAATTCCCGTCAGAAATTCATTACCCACAACCCAACTACTCCCCTAACTTATTGATACCTGACAAATACATTTAGAGAAACCACCCTTAAGGTATATTCACAACAAAAAGTTATAGGAAATGGTTGTTTCGAAGAAACGCCAAAGTTGAATGGTATGAAGCGGTCTGGAATAAAGAGCTACTGCCTAGCTCTTCATTCATCCTATGGCTTACTACTTTAAACAAGCTTAGTACTATGGATAGACTTTCTTTTCTGACTTCAAATGGGGTTTGTGTCTTGTGTAATTCAGGACAAGAGAATAGGGACCATCTGTTCTTTGATTATCCCTTCTCTAAAGACATTTGATCTTGGATAAGACATAAATGTTTGTAGTCCTTAAGCACAATTCAATTCACAATGATATTGAAGTGGTTTAACAGACTAAATTCCATTTCTCATCCTAATTCTCTTATTAGCCTACTTTCCTTTCTGAATTGCATTAAGAAAATATGGGATGAAAGGAATATACGTAGATTTCAAAACATCAGTAGAAATTCACATCAGTAAGAGAGTGCATTTTCTCTTCTAGCTCTATCAAGGAATGCTCATTGCTAATGTATGGAGGATATAGATAAACACGCAGAGAAACAGAGAAACATGCATACCAAAAGTAGCAAGCAGTTTGAAGCTAATATTTATTGATAATATGAAAGGCACTGGAAGAGAGGCTTACTGTTCAGCTGATGAAAAGTAGATGCCTCGGGGCTTGAAAATGGTGTTTGGGGATGCTCAACCAATGTCCTGGTACATAAAGAGACAAGAGGGGAAGCTACAATCATCTTGCATCAATTAGATTAAGGGAGAAATATGAAGAAGAGAAATTTGGGTTTATGGATGATTTGTCTTTCCTTTAATCACCAAAGGATAGGTTGAAGCGCTCATGCTATAATGGCTAGGTAGAAACCTAATTGCTTGGTCATCTGTCTCTATGCTCATTCATGACGCCTCAAGAGGGTGGAGATCGTAGATACTCCAACCCTAATCTGGAAAAGTTCGAAGGAAGATTGTGGGGATTAGTTTTTTCCCATTTTGGTCTAATAAGGGTTTTAATCTGTACATGGAATGTTGTCGTTTTGGGGGACTTGTTATTTAGGAGTAACATTGTCGATTTGGTTGAAGGGTGAGTCTTTTGTCTCCCGAATTCTGTATTCCTCTTCTATCTTTAATCAATATTTTTTAATTTCTAAAAAAAATATGTTTTCTTTATATATATATATATTTCTTATATTGGATATGACATTACAATAGGGGTAAATAACTTTTTCCAATAAGCAAAGATGCTCAAGGAGATAAATTCAACTTTTTTAACACTAGTTCCAAAGATCCCTAACCTTATTGTGATTACTTGTTACAAACCTATTGCATATTGTAATATAATATACAAAGTCATCTCAAAGTTGATTTCAAAAAAAATCAAAAGAGTTCTCTTTATAATTATTGGTAAGGAACAATCTACTCTTATCTCACGTAGGAAAATTGAGAACAACATTTTGGTACTTTAAGAGATATTAGGATACTATCACAAAGAGGGAAGCACAAAGATATGAACACTAAAAATAGACCTTAAGAAAGCTTTTAACAACTTACACTAGAATTTCATCTTAAAGGTGTTGTAGTGTCATGGATTCCCTCTTTCATTAATCAATTAGATTAAATAGTGTATCATAACCACCTGTTTCTCAATTCTTGTGAATGATGAACCCACAAAATATCTCTAAGTAACGAAATGGCTAAGGAAAGGGGACCTTTTGTCCTCTTACATATTTGTAATATGCATTAAAGTTCTTCCCTTAACAATAAGAAAAGAGATCAAAGGTTGCAAAGGGTTCAAATATCATCATAAGTGTAAATCCTTGAAGATGTTTCATCTTTTCTTATTGATGACCTATTAATCTTCTATTATACAGATGAAGACTCAATTAAAGTGATCGTGAAAGGGCTTAAAAGTTACGAAAATTATAGCTTGCAAGCAAATAAGGAAAAAACCTAAATATTAATCTCTTATGCTAATAAAAGTATTTATGAATGTTTGAAGGGCATCATTTCTAACAAAAGGAGTTAACAGACAAGTACCTCAAAGTGTCACTTACCCTTACTAGATAAATAGAAAAACAATGTCTCCCTTTGATTCAAAAAGTGGAGACTAGAATCACATCTAAAATCAAAAGGTTTTTATTTATGAATAGACTCCAATTTATCTTGTGAATCCTCCATTGTATCCAACTATACTGGTCATCCATTTTTCTGTTGCCTTCATCCACTTTAAAGGCAATTGGGTAGAGATGCAGGAATGTTCTCTAGGTAGAGAATTACACTTTTACATATACCAAACCAGAGATTGACTGGGGAATATTATGCACCCCTAAATTGGGAGCATTAAGTTTAAAACTTTTAAAATCATGGAACAAGGTCCTCTTATTCAATCAAATATGGACCTTATTTACAGATAATTTTTAGGTTAAATGGATGAACAACAACATACTAACAAAACTAAAGTTTTTGAGTAGAGAAACCAAACCAAAAGCGTTCTTAGAATGCCACACTGGTCCAACTTGAAAGTTTGATTCATCTCTTTCAGTCATGGTCTCCAAGTAGAGATTAAAGATCAAGTACTCTTAGTAAAAGATTAGGTTCATTAACAAAGACTATAATGAATAAGCAATAGTATTTGTGTATCATAGATTCTTGTATCTTCAGGGAGATGAGTTATTTGAAAAGGTTCTCAATCTTATTAGATAGAGTTCTTTTACAGAAGAAAGAAGATGGGTAAGGAAAAGAGTGAAAGAAAGAAAAATAAGATCTATCACAAAAGTGGTGGATCTAATCATGGTTTATAAATTTCCCTACTATATATCATCAGTATTCTCTCTTTTTCGATATGGGGCGTTATTAGATTAACACCATGCTTAAGAGTAAATGACCTTAATCAGTTTTCTAATCCCTGAGCCTTAGGATCAATAGTCTAGCAGGGAATCAGGTTTCCAATCAATATATCGAATAATCTAGATCTGATACCACAGAAACCATACTGAGAGATGAAATTAATATTGG
Source organism: Erythroxylum orinocense (assembly GCA_025531955.1). Classification (NCBI taxonomy): domain Eukaryota; kingdom Viridiplantae; phylum Streptophyta; class Magnoliopsida; order Malpighiales; family Erythroxylaceae; genus Erythroxylum; species Erythroxylum orinocense. The sequence goes on from JANZLX010000008.1 coordinate 21,932,081, forward strand.
TCATAAGTATACTAGCCAACAAAAAAGTGCTAGGAAACAAAAATGAACCCCTATGATGGGTATCAAATGTCAAAAACCTACCTCTTAGATAACCAATTTTGAGTTATCTCTTAATATAACCTTAGTAAGATTTTATGGTTTGATATTTTCTAACGTATAACATCCCCTTAGATATGCAAATTCAGAGCATACTCATATCCCCTTATAAGAGCTAGACTACTAATAACTCTTAGAAAGAAGAACTTTTAGAAAGAAGCTATAGAGGAGTAACTAGTGTTATTTTTTTCTCTGTAACCCTCAACTGAAGGCAATGTCCTACTTATATTGGAAGGAGAGGTTACAAATAGACATACCCATTACATTACAAATAGTACAATAATTTAGCTTAGTGAAATCACTGACATCGTCACATGGTGCGGGTCCACAGACAAATAGACACAATAATAGTACAATAATTTAGCTTAACGAAGCCACTGAAATTCGTCACATTGTTTGGGTCCATATAGACACACATAGTAGTACAACCATACATAGTGAAGACCTACTTTTATTTTGATGGTAGGTCCTACTTATTCTTCCATTGGATAGGCTTATAGGATGGAGATAGATTCTCTTTATCATCTATGATGCCTTTAACAGACACTCGTAGTCCTCTTTATTGAATTCAAGCATATACTTATCAGAATCTTGGGAATCTTGGATGTTCGGAGGAAGAGATTAAAGTGGCCCTTTAAGAGACAAACTAAAGGCTGATATAAGATCAGTCTATCCTTTTGAAAAATCTATTTCTAACATTATGGGTTCTTTAAAAGATAAATTCTCTAAGTTAGGGCCTAAGAGAGGTACATGTAATAGGGGAATGTTGTTTAGGAAAAGTATTAAGGTCATATAAAAACATCTTAGTACTTTTCATAACCATGTCCTTATGCTTAACCATTTAAGAGAAGTATGCCAGAGGTGTGCTTAGTTAGGGGTGTAAATGAGGCCATCTTTTGCTAGGCCATAAGGCATATGAAGTACAAAGAAGCATAGTGTGTTTTATTTGACTAGTAGGATGTTCCATAATTTATATTAATCAATGACGTGGGATAACTCCTTACATTAGCGCATTAATGATGAATACCATTGTAAAAAGATCCACAATGTAGAAAATTTATTATTACGGTTGCAAAGATAGTTATACACTTGTAGAGGAGGAACTACAATAAGACATACCAAAAGAGTAGAAAATGCCCAAAGGTGCCACATTGCTTCATATGGAAGAACATACTAATAAAGAAAACAACTAGGTAAGTGGCTTGTATATCAAAGTAAAAGGGACCCTAAAAATATATGAATCCAATGGAAAAGGCTTCTTCTAGCCAGGTCGTTGATTTCTTCAATAGTAGTGGGTTCTTTTGTATAGGGGAAAATTTTCTTTTGATTCTTGCTACTTTAAGAAGATCAACTATTAGGAGAATTAAAGGGATAGCTTTGGTAGGAGTGAGAAGATGAATGTTGTTTTGGGGTTGAAATAGGTTGTTAGCTATGATGTTTTGGTGCCCTTTTATATGTCGAATTAAGAATTTTTAGGGAAAGAACCAGACTTTTCACCTAAGCAACTGACTATTTGGTAGGGTCTTTTTCTTAGGGTCTAACAACTTTAAAAAAGATGCATAGTTCATTTCAACAGTAAAATGATGAGGGCCAAGGTGGAAGCAAAATTTTTCTATTCCTTGTTTTGCTGCAAGACTCTCTTTATAAATTACATGGTAATATTTTATATTTTAAATTAGCCACTAGCCCAACCACAATAGAATCTTTTATCGCATAATTTTTCTATTAGTACCATACCCTAATATTTTTCAGTAGAATTAGTAAAAGATTCCTCCTTTGTCAAGAATCTTAAGTGGTAGCAATTTTTGAGCAATTTTCTTTAAGTATTGTACTTGCTTGATTCTGTTTCCGAAATCCAACTCTCGATCCGAAAAAGATTCATAGCATACATGTTGGGCACCGATTTCGGAACCCAACCTCTTAACAAAATACCATCATCCTCTCATCAATTCATTCTCTTCCTCACTCTTGCTCTGATACCACAAGATGTTGGGCCCTGTTTCCGAAGCCCAACAATCGATCCAAAACCAAAAACATAAGCATAGGCGAGTTTCTAATCTTTTTAACCCTCATCGAATAGCCCTCAATCTTATAACATACCAAGCCACAAAGGCGAGCCACACAGCGGAAATCACAAAAATCATAATTGGCTTCTTCAAAATGGTAGCTCTTAGTCTCTAGTTCATTTAAAAACAAGAACCACCTCATTTGGAGCTCTATAGCTCAAGATATGCTTAAAAATCCAAAATATGTTCATAGCCCAATTAAGCTCTCCAACCCGAGCACTCACTTCCATTCCATAAAACTATTTGAATTTAACTCCAAAGGCTATAAATTTTTATGGGGAGTTAGAAAAACGTGTTATAAATCTAATGCCTCAAGAATCACTTCAATCGGAGGTCGGACGAAGGAGTTATGGTCCAACGAACCCAACATATTCATATCCTAATTCCTATTGAACATACTTTGGCGCAAACGTCATAACTCTCATTATAGATGTCGGATTGACTTCGTTTTTAGACGGTTAGAAAGAAGACATCTAGGACTACAACTTTCATTTTCTCATATCATGAAAGAGCTTTTTTTTTCTCACCAATTCTATTCATTCAACCTCTTAACAATTACTCATGCGTGTGACTTATGTACATGCGACTTAGACTAAGGATTAGTGGCTAATGTTTGCTATGACATAGTCACAATGCATGTACCTTGATGCATAATTTGAAAACGCTCATCTAAGATCTCAATTCCGACGCTCTGATACCATACACAATTCCATATTTTATTAACCTCATAAAACAAAAGTTTTACGAACTTCAATTGCATTCCAAAAATCCCAAATTACACAAGACACTTGAATAAAAATTGGTCACAATGCAGTTACAACTTTGTTTTACATAATTACTCCAAAACAACACAAAACATGCAAATTCGGGTTATGTCTTGATTTACTTTCACTTGATCTCTTGCTCATCACCTGAATTAGGGAAAGAGAGTGGGGGGTGAGCTTTAACAGCCTGTGGATAACACGTTTATAACCAAGAAACAAGCAAAAACCATTGAAATAGTTATTTCCATTGTAAAACTCACTTTGGAATCCATGTAACACATATTTCTCAAATTGACAACTTATCAAGCAATTCATAAACTTCATAAATCATGATTCAATGCATCAAAACACATTTGATGAGATTTTTGTTTCAAAGCATACTACTCAATTTCATCATATCTTAACACGTCAAAATGCAAATGCACTCACAATTTGGCCCGAGGGTTTCGTGAACAAAACAGAGCAATCGAAGTTTACTCCGTAAACGAAACAAGTCCACTTTTCAGATCTCGTAGGCCACAAGCGGGCAGCCGGGTGAAGGCTTTATGTCGACGTGCACGTGACTACGAAACGATTCCTCTCTCGCCCAAACACAATCAAAATAATCATTCACAATGTCATAATCTCATGCTTTTTTTTCTTTATACCAAAATGCCATGACTTAATTCAATGGCATAACATGATCATACATAATTTAATTGTTTTATCACAACGTCATACATCGCAATGCCATTTCCACATCACAACATGTTAGCAATTTCTCAAATCAATCAAAAATAATAAAGCAACATTTAATTGAAATCATTTTATTCTCTTTGTTCAAAAGCAAACATTAGTGGCTCATTACTCAAATTATAAACATGAAACCCACCTTATTTCCTTGCTCCATACTTGTTCAAGATGCAACTACTCCCCTTGCTCCTTTTCTCTCTCTCTCTTGATTTTATTGACAAAGGCAAAATTTCCAAATCACAATGGATTCAAATTGGGCAATCCACAATACCTAATCACAAAATTGATCTTAGAAAACATAAACCCATACATTTCGTAAGTTATCTAAACCAAAACCCTTTCAAAAATTTAACAAATCAAAACTACTCTTACCTTTATCCTTCACCAAATCAGGAGTTTCTTGGCTTGAATAGAAGCTCTCATGCTTCTCTTCCATTTTCCTTCATGAAGAAACATCAAAATCCTTCTTGAAAACTTAAAAAATTAAAACCCTAACTCACTTCTTTCTTTCTTCTTTCTTCCTCGTCCACCGAACTCTCCCTCTTTCTCTCTCAATTTTGGTTCTTTTCCTTCTAATTTTCTTCCATCCTCCTTCCTTAAAAGCCAACCCACATGTCTTTTTACCATTTTTCCATTAATGAGTTAGTAATGACCCTTATACCTTTACATATAAGCCTTGCAACTTAAAAGCTTAAGTGGTCTTCCCCAAATGCCCTTATGCATTTACACTCTTGCTACGTAATTCAACCAAACCATATCTTAAAATCCAACCAATATTAACACAATAATTAACTCCAAATAAAATAATTAATCTGGAAAAACCATATTTAAAATCATGTTTAACTCCTTCCAAAAATCAAGACCTTTTTCTAATCATGCAATTGAAGGAATTTGGTAACACTTCCTTCTAGAAAAA
>JANZLX010000008.1:21941687-21954803 GCA_025531955.1 Erythroxylum orinocense
ATAATAATAATAATAATAATAATAAATTAATAATGATAATGATGATAAAAATAATAATAATATGATAATTAATTTTGTATAATAAAAATATAAATATAAATATAAGTACAAAATTTATAATAATAATAATAATAAATACAAAATAAATAATAATAATAGTAAATGCAAAATTTAATGATAATGATGATGATGATATGATAATTAATTTTGTATAATAAAAATATAATAATAATAATAATAATAAGTACAAAATTTATTATAATAATAATAATAAGTACAAAATTTATAATTAATAATAACAATAATAAAGGTTTGATTATGTCCTACTGTCAACACGTGTTTTCAGTAGCAAAGTGGTATCAGAGCGTCCAAGTATGGGACTGAGCTGCCTTCACGTCGCGGGTTCGAATCCTAGGGAGTGGATTCGCCCAGTGTAATTCTCCCTCGCACTAAAAAATGATGCCTAGGAGGCGCCGCTTCTAGCGGATGCGTAGTGGGTATAAAAGGTTTGATTCTGTCCTATTGTCAACACGTGTTTTCAATAGTAAATTAGTAGTAGTAATAATAATAATAATAATAATAATATTAAGAATAAAACATTTACTTATATGAAAGGAGGGGTATTTTTGGAAGTTGCTTATGTGTTTTGTCTCGGAGATGGGGACAAAAGTTTTTGTCCTTCCTTTTTGAGAGGAACAAAAACTTTTGTTCCTGTCATCTGAAGACGGAGGACAAAAATTTAGAGACAACAACCAAACATAAGAGAGAGACAAGATTTTTATGTTTTGTCTTCTGTCCTCACTAACGGAGACAGTAACCAAACACTGCGTTAGTAAAAGATCAGGTTTGGTGATAAGAACATTGGTGTACGTGTATCATGGATTCTTGTTTCTTTAGGGCGATGAGTTATTTCAACAATGTTTTCGATCTTGTAAAAGGAGTTCTTTTTAAGAAGAAGAAAGATAGGTGGGGAAAAGAGTGGAAGAAAGACAGACAGGATCTGTCACAGAGGTGATAGATCTTTCTTCACTACGGGGCATTGTTAGACCTACACTATGCTCAAAGATAAACGACCTTAATAAATCTTCCAATCCTTGAGTCTTAGGACCAATAGTCCAGTAGGTGATTGAAGTATTAAATTTAAATTTTCATAAAATTGTTAAAATTTGTCTTATATGATATCAATATGAGAAATTTTAAATGCAGGCCTTTAGAACAATGCCAAATATCACATCTTTGTTTTCTGCAAGCACAAAATCTTGCACGAATAAAACCGTCAGATGCTTAATCGATGAGACAAAAGTAACCGAGGCCTAGGTAGCCAGTTCTTCGCGATAGCTCATCTTGCAACTTCTCCAAAAGTACAGGAAGGATGTTCACTCATTTCTGTGTCAGGTTATCAGAATCAGGATAGTCCATCAGAGCACACATGCATCATCCAATAACTGGGCAGCTGCTTCAGCGATGGAGGTAAGTAAATGGCGTAACTTGCAACTATACATTGAATATTAAGGGGGCTTTATCTACTCATTTGATGCCCACATATTCTACAGAGACAGCATTGGGTATATAGCATACACATTGGAGCTTCACTCTGAAGTGTTATATGCTACCCCTTCCACATTGATTAAATCCTACACATTGAAGATATTGCCTTTGTCCCTTGAAGATGAAATCACTTCCACAAAATGTTATTGATCTCGAGGGCCATCGAAAGATTGGGTCTTTCTCAGATTCCAGTGAAGACCCTCGTGGATACTGCGAAAAAAGTCACTTGTAGAATCCACTTGGCATGCAGTAGGCACAGGCCAGGGTGCCATGCTGCAGACTAGTGCATCACCTGCCTCTAACTGTTTCCTGTCCTTGCCATCGAAAGACGCCCAAGCAGGGCTCCTGCTGTTGAAAGGTACTTGCACTCGTATCGTGACATGTTCAGGTAATATCAGTGGTCGAAAGGATAAGGAATGCGGACAGATTGGTGTAAAGAGAATGCCCGGTACCTGCAATTGCAGGGGAGAAAAAAAAATACAATACTAGTTATGCACCACGAGGATAGGATTGCCTCTATTCTCTTATCTAATCAAAACAATTCTATGTAGCATGCAAATTGCTTTAGCATGACAAGTTCATTTACGCAACATAAATGTTATCAACAAATCCCCCATTGTTTATGTCTCGAGCTTCAACGCCTTCAACTTGGAGTAACCATTTTGCAGTTAATCAGTCAAAACACACTCAAATTAACAAGTTGGATGCTTGCCACTTAGCAATTGTTGCAAGAGACCTTGATTTATCTTAATAGCAATTGGCACATGCTTATCCCTTTTGTAATTCAATGACTGTATCAGATTCAGAACCATCTACATCCCTCATCTAATTTTACGTTCTTACTTTTGACAAATTGACTTGTTAAGCATCTTTTGTTCTATGCATGTTGCTATTCACAAGAATAAACTAATAAAAAGTAGTTGAATTACATTATGAGAGGAATCAACAATTTATGTGTGCCAACGACTCCCAAATATAGTAGCTTTCCTTGAAGGTGCACATGGAGAAGATTTCTAATGATACATGGATATTTTAAACAAAGGCTTATATGACAATACCTGTGGATGGACCATTGATCCTCCAGCTGCCAAAGAATATGCAGTACTACCAGATGTTGTAGACAAAATTAATCCATCTCCTTGCACACATGTGACAAAGGAGTTGTCACAGTAACATTCCAAATTTGTTAGGAAGGATGATATCCCCCGGTCTATTGTTACCTCATTCAAAACCAGAATAGGCTCCTCAGTTTCATACTCATTTTTTGCAGCTTCTCTTATAACATGACATTGCAACCGATTTCTTAATGTTATACTGATCGGACCCTTCAGAATTGAATCAAGGCAGTCTCTGTAGTGTTCACTATCTAAACAAATGTTAAAGGGTAGTTTCAAGTCTGGTATGATGACAAAACGAGTATCGAACAAAGATAATTTCCAAAAGTAAAAGTAACCAACAAGATAATATGATCCTATGAAAACACACCACTATTTACGTCCTTCTGAATTTTTGTGATAAATTGAGATAGTGCAAAAAGGATACGGAATGGTGTCATGAAGCCAAGAGATCCTAAAGAAAATGGCACAATAGGAGGAACAGGTCCTTTAAACATTGACGCTGCCTGCAAATGGAATGAAGTTTGAATACTTGTAATTTATACATGAAGATGAGTGTAGGTCAATAACCCAAGACTCATATACATACCCAAAGGACAGTACCATCTCCACCAAGGGTTACCACAAGGTCAACGTCTGTATGCAGGAGCGAAACTTCTTGGTCTGCAGTGAAATGATGTGAAAGAAGAATGGAGTTAAAATGCTGAAACCATAAAAAGGAGTTGTTTCCTCTATGCCAGTTAACCAATAGTATCTCTCAAAGCTATAAGAGCTATGAACTTATTGCCGCTCACCATCTTTCCAAGTTTTTACAAAGCTGAAGTAAGATGATTCTGTTAGAAGTTCACCCTTCACACGTGGTTCCACATAAATGTTCAACTGCCTATGCTCCTTTAACCATCTGGGAATGGAATTGAGCAATCAGGTTTACAGAAGTAAAACACAAGTCACCATTCCAACCAAATTATTCTGAAGCTCGAGAATGAAATATAAATAAGATGCAAAGTTGAGAGACCACATATAGAGGTTCATGAACAGGAACATTGTTAACAGCTATGCTTCCTGGAAATCACATTAATCAAGATACCATCTAGCCAAAACCTCTTAGTTATCAAGCTAAAATTCTTAGTGAAGACAGAGCCATGGCATGGACAATCTTACAGAATGGTATATCAGCATCAGCTTGTAACCACTCAACATTGACTAAAGCAAAAGTTTTGACAGTATATACTAACAGCATTCCCACTTTTGGCTTTAAACACTTGAGGTCCTCTACATATTGAGAATATCAAATTGGCTCTAAGCCTTCAAGAAGATGGAAATGCTAATAAAGAATTCTCTGAAGGGTGATTGTTTGTGATCAGTGATGGTGACTTTTCTTCCAGTTTTTGACTTAAATGAAATTGATTTCAATACCACAGAGCTTTCCAGAAAGAAAAAGGGCTTGTCATATGTAAAATTGAGCAGCAATTCACTTGACAAGAATCCACATGGTCACAAATTTCTAATGCACCTAAGTGCTGATTGGGAAGCAAATGGGTTTTACTTCCACACACATGACAGGAGGTGATCTAACCTTGCCAACTACAATTTTAAGTTTGTTCGATGCAATGTGCCTTCTCTAATGACTATAATGCATCATCCTTGCAGTAAATGGACATTAACAACTAGAATTTCTTAGGGCTACTTCAGACAGCCATACTTTTACAGAATGACAATAACAAGTGAAGGATAAGATTGCTTCAAAAATACAGAATGAAATCTCAGTATTCACACCTGATCATTTCAACACACAGAATTTGAACAGAAGTTGAATTTGGTTTGGTCAAAATAAGCACAGTCTGCGGACTGGATTCCCATTTCAAAGAAATCTGAAAGAAGATAAATGGTAAAACAATCAGATGGAAGGGTAGGGAAGACCCTATACAAACTCCAATTTGGAAGGAAATAAGTGAAAATCTCTTGAAATGATGAATAATAAAAATCAGCTATCATTATTTCATTTTTGGATTCATTATGTTCTAGTTTTGATTCAAAAACCTGATGCAAATAGAACCATTATATGTAGAAAGAGGAAAAGGTACTTGGTTGCTGCTGCGACCTGCAGTTGTTATATTTCCTCTTTCAAAAGAGACAACATCATGTTTGTGCTGGTCACTGTTTTCACCTTTGCAGCACCATGAAAGCTTAAAAGATGCCTGTCTCAAACATTTGAGTGATAGTTCAATTAGGCATCTCACATTACCAATTTGTCACAATATGTATACGTTCTAAATCTATCATTTCAACTACATATTATAGGCTTTCTATGATTCCCAGGACCAACTTCCTGGAACAACATGTATTCTGCTATAAAAACACAAATAGCAGTTAGTTTCTGCAAAGAACAAGGGAGAAAAAGTTACCAAGAGCAATGACGTAACTTCCAAAAATGTGATGCTAGATCATGTGAATCTAATCTAGATTAATCATATACGATGTGCTACAAGCCAAATTAGCAGCTAGTCAATTGGAGCACATGTAAGAGATACCTTTCTCATCATCTTACTCTGAAACATCTGGCCACTTGATTCACTCGCCCCATCATGAAGAATTTCATGGGAACAGATTCCATTAGTACAACAATATCCAGCTTGTTCGTTGGCTTGATTCACCAAAACGTGCTTGTTTGTCGAGTTGTGACTCTTCTCATCAACAAAATCACCATTTGACAACCCAGATGAATATTCTGAAGTACAAACCGACAAAGATTAATTAATTAAAAAGATGGTCAAAAACATAAATCTTTTAAAAGACAGACACAAAACGTAACAATTGCAATTTAGGGTGACCCAAGTACTCCTTTGTGCATTAACTTCAAAAACTGTCGAGAAATAGAAGGGGAAGAAATAAGGGAAAAGGGGAAAGGGAAAAAAATTTGCTAGTTGAATTCATCACGTGACTCGAGAAAGTATGAATCTAAACGGCATGTGTTTTCTGTAGAGCATAAGAAACAATACTAAAAAAGTATCCCTCATGCATCAAATACATTTCAAATTCAACCACTTCCAGGCACTTAGATGGCCAAGGAAACACACAATGGCTAGCAAAGCGTAGAATTTACAGGTATGCTTGCCCAAGGTTTTGTAAAAGCTTTCATGAATTCAAGAAAATACCAAAGGAATCAAAATCGTCCCATCAGATTTCTTCTGAAGATGATCAGAAAAATAAAAAGAAAAAAAGAAAACACGTTACACACACGCAAATAAAACTATGCATTATCCTATCATACACAGATATATATCTCTGTTCTGGCTTGCTGGTTAATTGAAAGGCTTATATCTAGCATTGATCATGCATCACTCCAAAATCACTATCCTTCCTCCGCATAATAGCTCAGATAGAAGAATCTCACAAGAGCCACTAGCCACCTGGTAATACTTCAAAAAGCATATTCCAGAAATTTTTCTTGCAATTGCCAGTCACACGATGACATTATATTCATGTTACTTGTGTGCCTTGTTGATGCGTTTTGTTCCCTTCCAGAATACTTAAATGCACCATTCCATGTTGCACAATACAGCCATAAATGGACATATCTCACTTTTAAGTCCTGGACCCTCAATGGGAGTCAAGTTATGAACTCAACTCAAAATCAATTACAAAAGAGGCTTTAGCCTCTTGTAAACAGAAGATCAGGGGTTTGAAAGAAAACAAATGTAGGTGATCACTACTCACTCTCAAATTCTAAGTTGATAAATATATTGGTTTCTCTATGAATATCCCAGTATAACTCTAAAAACAATTCTCATACAGCTAGATTGAATCCAACAGCAGCACTCACAAAGGAAATAGGTCGGACCTCACTCTCTCCCTCATCTAAAGACACAGTGAAATTTCACCTATTCACTACTTAAGTAAAGCAACCTTTTGAAACTAGGAACTAAAAGTAATACTAAATTACCAAGAAACAAATCTACTTAAATGACCTCACAAAAATAAGAGCATCTCCCCTAGCTTATGTCACTAGCACCATCTGAGGTCTTCATGGCATCACAATGACTCATCTTCAAAACAACTGCATAAGATTTTATATGACCTCAGAAATTTGATGTCTGCAGAAAATTCCTGTACATGCCATTTAGACATCATACCAGTAAGATTGATGCACACCTTTAACTTCAGTAAGTGCCACAAGCTATGCCACATCATGCAAAAGATGATGCACATTTCTTAAAAAAGAGAACCAGTATCACCTCTTAAGTCCACGTAAATTAAAGTAAACGCCTTCCAAAACTCTCCTATTTTGTTCTTCCCAAGTTTCCCATCAGATAAGACATGGAAGCATTAATCTTCTGACTCCAATTGCATTACATAGTGAAGTTTGAGTCCACCAAGTTCGAAGCAATTCAAAGGTCTAGTTTGCCTAACAGTAGAATAAGCATAATCTGATGATACTAAATCTGAATTTCAAACAAGCTCGCCAAACTACAAAGTGACCCAAATTTTAAGCACCTGTATAAACAAAGCCCCAATATGCCTAAAACGGGTGGAAAAATGTTCCCAAACAAGAAAAAAGATATATCTCCTGTCTAATGAGGTCAAAATATTAGCAGGTAAGTAGTCTAACCAACAAAAATAGGCTTTGTTCCAATCAAAGAATGGAGAGAGAGAAAATAGCAACTAAGGGCGCATTTCCTGAAACTTAATATCAGAAAAGCATCTTCGCTATTCAACCTTTTAGAATGTAAATCAAATTTAGGTAAAATGCAAATAAACATTTGAAGAAGTCAAAGCTTTCAATCAGTCTACGATAATCTAATCCTTGACCCAAAAAAAAACAGAATTGAGTTACGAAGAAGAAGTCACTTAAAGAGTATGAAGACAGGTAGTTAGAACATCAAGTAAAAATGACATTAACTATGTCCCACAAATGGATATTGACAGGATGTCCTCAAAGTATCCTCCACTGTAAAAACTCAATGGAAATACATATTCATCTTTCTTGACGCTCTCTTTCCTAAATACTGACACCTTTTTCTTTTCTTTTAATCTGGAAAACATAAATGTAAAGATTGTTTTCCCCATAACTCAGGAGAAGTATTTAGCACAGGGCCACCACCCATGGACTTGTTTAACAGAGAACTTGTTTGGAAAGACATCCAGAGTTGAAACATACAAACTTCATGAAAAAAGGAGCATATATCTCAACCTAAATTGCCATTGCTAGGCAATGACTTTCTGAATAGAAAGTACAGATTCATTCTTAGGATAGTAACACAGCCAAGACAACTTCACCACCATGGCTCCATATTAAAGACAATTGTGCACATAGAATCAGGACAGCCAGCTGGACAGCAAAAGATATCACAACAGTGGATCACTAAGTAATAAGCCAAAAAATTTTAACGCTCAAGTCCACATCAGACATACTACAATGTGCCAAATGATATCAAAAATACCAACAGTGCATGAAAAAGGAAACTACTGTTTATACATATGGTCTTAAAACCTTTATTTTCCAAGTGCTGATTTCGCGCCCTCTCAAGTTCATATCTACGTTTCCATTCAGTGGCCTCAGCGTGAGCAGAAGCCTTTCCCTCAGCAGCACGTCTCAATGCCTTTGCAACAGCTAAGATGGAAAATTGCGCATCAAATTTATGGTTCTAGTTGACATTCTCAAGAATGGGATATGCAGATTCTAGAATTAGACATGAGCATACTTCTTAGAGCTTCTGAGAACTCTATAAGATGGTCATCAGTTCCTTGGATAGGAGTCTGTTGAAGAAGCTCCTGCACTGCCTTCTCAGAGTGGCTTAGAGAAAGTGAACCACTATATCCATTCTCAGGCTGTGAGCATGAAAAATTTGCATCTCCATGTCCACAAGAACCCTGTTGAAAGAAACTTAATGTTATTTCTGAGAGTTATGTGATAATGACTAGATTTATAATATCGCATTGAATGAGAAAAGATGAATTGCAATGTCCAGTAACATGGAAGGGTAAAAATACCACAAAAAAGGAGTTCATCAACACTAATTTTGAGAAGACAATAGAAGCAATGTCATTTATCGTTGCCAATTATGTGCACTTACAAAGGTAACTAAATGCGCAACTCCAAAATTAATGCGCAAATGGGGAAGAAGAAGCTCCAAAATTGTCCGATGTACATATTGAGTTGGTGAGATCACGAATGTTATCTAACCAAATATCACTGAAAAAAAATATACTATGTAGAGTTTTCTTTAGTTCCATACACCAATCATGCTTGGAACATCCCAAATCTATGGCGCCGTATAAAACCGTTAAAGCTGTTAACTGGATGAAATTTGAGGTTTTGTTCTACATTAGCTGTATAACATCTCCAATCAAGTAATCAAACCCCAAATAAAGTGACAATCTATATAACATCTCCAATCAAGTAATCAAACCCCAAATAAAGTGACAATCTTTTCAAGTAACAGGCATACGGAGTCTCATGGGCACGAGCTTGGAAATCACATATACATTCTGGCAAGCCACGCAAATGAAAGTAGTCAATAAAAGTGGCGGTATGGAAAACTCAGTAGGAGTGAAACCAATCATGGCTACAGGGAGATCCAAAGTCAGGATCGACAAACATCAAAAGTCAAAAAAACCCCTACATAAATTACGAAAAGCTTCGAACTTGATGATACCCACAAGCATATATGCATATAGAACACATAATAACAAGGAAGCAACAAGAAAGAGAGATGATTACGGTAGAATTGAGTTTGCTAGGAGCCATAACCGACTGACTGGAGATGGACATACAGTGAGATAGAGAGACAAGAGAGTGAGAGTCTCTAGGAACCCTTTTACAGAATGGTGATGCACATAAGCAGGATTGTTGTTAGAGAGAAAGTCGTTGGGATTAAAAGACCTGTTAAGAATATAGAGAGCTACAGAGGGTGGAGGAGGACTTGTGGTATAAATATTGTTGGGTTGAGTGGGAGGGAGATATGGGTAGACCCCACATAACGCGTGGCAAGTTTCAGAACTGACCTTCTCTGTCTCAGACTCTCAGTTGGGTGGATGTTGGAAAGTACATAGAGAGAGAGAGGGTTAAAGATGCAAGACTCTGGTGCTTCCCCAACCATATGAAACGAAACCTTAAAAACTAGGTAATGCCATTTATGCTTGCCTTTTTCTGGGATCGAATCCAATAGCGTAGCAAATGCAACAAATCTAATAGGTAATAAAAAACCAAGATTTGGTTGTTCCATTAGAAGAAGCTCCACTTGCTCGGTCCTTCTATTTTGCGTCACCGATTACGTGTGTTGGCTTTGGTCAAGGATATAATTTGGAACGTGAATGAGACAATTTTTACGGCTTCCAATTACATGATCTTCCCACTTTTTGTGATCTCATTTTTCACTTTTGCACTTTTTATCCAATCTTACTCGTACACGAAGAGAACGTTTCAAGACAGACAGAATTTTGCTTTTCACCATCAACTTGTCATATAAGGTATCGAATCTCTTCCTTTTCAAATATATATATAATGGATTTCTTTTAATAAAGAAAGACACTCTACTTAACTCGTATGTATTTTAATTAATTTATTTATTACATTATTTGTTCTTTAATTTATTAATTTGAACTAAATTGAAAATAGAGAATTTATTTGCCTCAAACAAATGAAGAAAATAACTTTTTACTTTTAAAATAAATTCTAACCTTTGGGGGATAATGAAGCTTGACTTGAGAATCTCGCAAAACATGCTTCTCTATCAGTTTAGAATTCTAACCACTAAAAGGGTTGGTCTGAGGAGATGAAGAATGCTAGATAGGAGCTTGAGGTCGTGGACCAACAAACAAGGAAGCCATTAAACTGAAAGCTGTTGTTGAATTAGGTTACGGTGATCTAAGTTGGAGTTGGGAGGGGGTGGAGGAGCACTAGGTGAATTTAAGGGAGAGTTAGAAGTCTTAGGAGTGAGGTGTGGATCAAGCGAAAGTGAGAGAAAATTAGTCTGGTTGATGACAAGGTTATGATCAAGGTTGGATGAATGTTGAGGCATACTTACAACAACAACATCCAACAAAAATCTCGCTGAGAGATGAGATTTAGGAAGATTCAGTAGTACATAGCTTTATTCCTAACTAATAGAGAGATTATTTCTAAATGACCAACATAAATAAAGAAAAAAGAAATAATAATCAATTTCAATGTGTTAATGATGAATGGAATTTATAGCAAGATGTATGGCAACAGGATTGTCATAATATAATTGAGCTGGCAAAAAAATTAATTATCAAATTATAAAGAAGAGTACGAAACCAAATGAGTTTATAAGTGGTAGTAGTCATGAAGAGATATTCAACTTCAACTACAGAGCGAGACACAACAGTTTGCTTATATTTTCTAAGAGATGGGAGAGTAACCAAGAATCGAAAAAAATCAATAATGGAAAGACATCTAAGAAGATAACAAACCTAACTAGAGTCGTAATAGGTATGAAAAAAAAATTAAACTTGAAGGAAAAGAAAATATCTTAATCAAGAGCATCATTAAGTTAATTTAAGACTTGAAGTATTCACTACAAGAAATTTGCAAATTACCTTCAAAAAAATTATGTAGTAAATTAGCGACATAAATTGCTTTCCGTAGGTAAATTTGTCAGAAAAAGGTAATTTGTGGCCAAAAAAAATCTGTCACTAAAGGAGGTGACCAAATTTTGCCTACAAATTTTAGCGACGAAATAGTGAAGTCATGGTAAAAATAGGTGCCAATGGTTCCAGGTAAAGAGTATGTAAGGAGAGTTCCGTAGATAAATTAATATAAAAGGATGTTTCCGTAGGGAATTTACCTACAGAAACACCATTCCATAGGAAAATTACCTACGGAATCGTTTTTTCTCAATTTCTGTAGATAAATTCAAACGACGTCAGGATTGTGGTTTAATTTGGAAGGAAAATGATGTCATTTGTTCAACCAAAAATAACATCGTTTTCTTATCTATGTAAATGAACAAGGACACCTCTTCCCCTCACTATTGAATGTCTCTAAAACTTGCAAATTTTTTTCTTCTTCCCTTGTCATCGTGATCTTTAGTTTCATACACCATCGTCGTTGTCTTGATCTCCAGTTAATCATCCATCGTGGTTAGTTATTGCTCCTTTGCACTTGGTTTCTTATTTTCTGCTTATTGTTGTTAGGGAAGCTTTTGTTTGGGTTGGTTTTGGTTGAAGTGGTTTGTGTTGTCTCCATCTATTTTAGCTATTAATGGTTCATTATGCGTCTGAATGTGTTCCTATTGGTGAAGAATACCATGTACCAGTGTTTTCGTTAATAATTAGGGATGAATTTCTTAGGCCTATAAAGTGTTCGGTGAAAGTTCTAAAGGGATAAATTTTTTCATTGCATGAATTTTTGTTTCTTATTCTCTCATTACATTAATTGTAAGATAAATTGCATGAATTTGTTATTGTTATTTTTGCATTGCATTAAGTGTAAGAGAAATTGCATGAATTTGTGATTGTTATTTTCTCAATTCATCCACGAATTTGATGTTGTTTGGCTTGTTTCCTTATTATTTGGATTGTTAAAATTCAATTAAGGTTCTTTTAATTGTAGTTAAAAACATAGTGTTTCAATAAAAGATAAACTCTTTTAATGTCAAAAGTTTAATTGAATTGGCTTTATCAAAAATTTAATTGTAGTTACCAAGGTCTTTTGATTTGATTCTGATTAAAAAAAAGTGAATTGGATTCCATTTATTGAGCCTACTTTAATAAAATTATGCCTAAATTGTGGAGGTTGTATATTTTATAACAATGTTGTCAAATATCCTAGAGGTCTAAAAGTCATTTTGGTGTTTGAGGAAGTCATATTTAATAATGACTTGTTTGAGGGTGATAGGAGGACATTGATAATTTATTATGGAATCATTCGTGGATTTGAAAGGTAAAGGAAAATGAGTATGGATAAGTAGGAGGAAAATTAGGTAGGACAGTCAAAATTTGGTCATCTTTATGTATTACTAGCATTGAGCCATAGTTTTCCTAGTTTATTAATAAAATGGGTCCTTTGTGCTTATATACCATTGAGGCAGGATGTTGGATCACGTTTTTGAAATCCAACTACTTATACAGATTCCTCATACTTATACCCGATTTTCTTGGAAACAAAGAAACATAATCAAAAGTCGAAAACGAAAAAAAACGAATTGCTTATAGAAGACCGCTACGGAAGCGGAAAACGGAGCAAACAGAAGACTCGAGTAGCAAAACGAAGACAACGAACGCGTTAATCGACCTGAAACAAATACCGACATCCGTTGCTAACATGAAGCATAGCAAACTCATCGCGTTGGAAACCCTAAGACGAACCATTCCGAAAATCGGTAGAATTTTTCTCTTTCTTTTCTTTTTCTCATCTCATCCATCTTAATACCATTCTCATTTCCCTTTTGGAAAACATCCTTAATCAAACTCAATTCACTTATTTCAT
>JANZLX010000008.1:21976890-21992616 GCA_025531955.1 Erythroxylum orinocense
TACAAGTAATCTATACCTACTACATTACAATACAACTTAAACTTTTCAATAGCACTAAATCAAGTTACATTCTAACAGACACACATTCAGTTGGGTCGCTGCAAGATAATGTAATGGTGTGTGTGTGCAAGGGGTATTCACGCAGATGACAGTGGTGGTGGTTGAAGATACAGAGATCGCAGAGTAAAATAGAAAAAAGCAAACAATTGGCATAGCCACCTTCAATGCTTCCATGTGCCGGTCTGCATAACCAGGAAATTTGTTGGCATTTTATTCAACTTGACGTCCCTGAACAGAGGTTGAAGCAAAGCAAGCTCTGACCTGCCACCAACGTAGCTGAGTGGGTTCGTACAGAGAGAAACAATTCCCAACATTTAATTTAACCTCCCACAACTCTCACTGTATACGCAGCTGGATTTCTGATAGGATGCTTTAAGTTAAACAGTTACTTTTCAATGCCATAGCTTCCTTCACAAAGTGCAGACATAGACTGTAGTCGTTTAAGAAGCAGACCAAGGGGAAAATCACACAAAAATTAAAAAAAAAGTCATAGACTGTACATTAATAAGCAAATTTCAGGCAAGCCTTAGTATTCTTGATCTTCAATTAAGGAAGAATGCCGCAGTTCAACAGGAGCTTGTATCTCTTTTTCTGTTTAGTATATAAGTAAGAGCATAAATTACTAAATTACAGAAGCCGCTGAAGTTGTCACCATTACAGCATTTTCAGTATTTCTTCGACCTCTAAAGAATATATATATAGTACTTGATAACGCAGCTAGTGTAGTGGAGAATTAAGACCCTCTTGAGAAGACAGCGAGCGAAGTGGTTGGTGCCTGTTGGAAACAACTATTGGCATCTTCCTAAACGAAGGCCTCTTTTCAAGTATTTGCAGTGTTCTCTTGGAATAAAGATCCTTCACAACTGGGGAAGCTCTCTCTTTGAACTTGAGGACTATGAAGAACAGGAGTCTGTAGCCTACAAGAATAAGATAGATTGCAGCCAAGTCCCACCATTTTGAGTGGTCTATTGAGACTCCAAATGTATTCGTAACTACAAATTCTCCTTTGATTCTCGGGTCTCCAGGTACTAGAGGGTCAAACTCGAGGCCAAGAAAATCATTCTTCACTCCACCCTGCACTCCCATTAACAAAGCAAAGTAAAGAAACTAGTCTTTTGTTTTGTTTTGGCAGAAAGCAAGATAATTGTATGAATTTTACATAATTTACCTGAATTCCCCATGCTCCGTAGTTAATATATGAAATGGGGTAGCGCCAGAATGGCTTGGGAAGATCAGGCAGCAATCTGAAGAACCCAGAGGTCATCATCATGATTCCCTGTATGAAAACCACCAAAAATTGATGAAACCTCCCACAGGACAGAACCGTATGGTCAATGTAAAATATAAGAAATTAAGGTGGTATAAGAGTGCTTTGATCTTACAATCACTCCAGCCCCAGTAACAAGCCCCATCAGGAAATTGGACACTAATGAAGCTATAACCATCATCAGGCTTTCTATCACAGAAATGCAGCCAAAGATGTTGAGACAGAAGAAGGCGTAGTAAGAGAATCCCGGTCGGAACTTGACCATGTTAAAACATATAGTCCCCGTGACAAGTGCTACAGCAACCAAGAACGGTAAGGAGGAGAGGTAGTTGGATAGTATATACACAGTTACTCCGTAGTACCCATTAAGCTTCTCCCTATAGAAGATCTGTTTACCAAGAAGAATAGTGTTATTGATGTTTATACTCAACGGGGTATTTGTTACTTTTTTTTCTTCTTTTCTTTGGGATGAGATCGTTACCTTCATTTCTTCAATGAAAGATGGGAAGCCACCAATGGACATGAACGTCATGAAGCCTGTAATGAATCCTCCGCACGCTATTCTGGCCACGATTGAAGAGTAGCCATGTCCAACCTTGTAGTAAATTGTACCAACACAGATAGAGACAAGAATGTATATGACTATCCTTGCCCAGTAATAACCAAAATCCCTTGACATGTTAACAAACGATCTCCTCGTCAATATTGATAATTGCTTCCACCAGCTTGCTTGACGTCGAGTTTTTGTTTCCGGTTCTAGTCCTTCCTGAAAAACATGTCTTCTTTAACCAATTGACGAGAAGAACAACTAAGGCAAATGCCAATGTTAGAGTTACTTACAGTGGATGATATTTCCTTTATCCTAGCTTTTGCCATCTTTGCATAATTCGACCGATTATATTTCTCAACAAGCCTATCTCTGATCTCTGCTGTTGCCATGTTCATAAAAGGATCCGCTGTTCTTGGGATATCCTATAATTAAAAAGGACAAAATTTAAGTTGACATTTGGTAAAGGCATCTGCAACAATGATTAGGCATGTAGAGATATGTATGAGCAGTACATACACGAATTCTCTGAGACCCTTTCAATGTGGCCGTCACAGCATCAAAATCTGAATTTACACAACGCAGGAAGTGATCAGAAGGATTCCTTCGACTTGGACATGGAAATCCAGCTTCAGCAAAGAACTGCAATGATCAACCCTTTAACAAGTTAGGATCAATAGGCCTTAGTTCAGAGTTTTATGCTTTCTTTGGTTGTTTCAATGCAAATTGACAGCAAGCAAGAGTCCTGCTCTCCTAGTTTCGTACCTCTACAGCCATCTTAGCTTGGCCAAAATAAACTGTTTCACCGCTGGAAAGCAAGAAAAGATCATGGAATAGAGCAAACACTTCACTACTTGGCTGGTGAATTGAAGATATCACAGTCCTTCCATCACGAGCTATGTTTCGAAGAGTTTGAACTACAAAGAAAGCTGAGGCACTGTCAAGTCCACTGGTAGGTTCATCAAGAAACAGCAGGCGTGGCTTAGTGAGAATTTCCAGTGCAACACTCAGTCTCTTCTTCTCTCCTCCACTGATTCCTCTCAAATGCCAGTTCCCAATCAACCGATCCGCACAATCTTGGAGCCCCATTTCAATAATCGTTGACTCCACAACTTCATCAATCTCCTCTTTTGACATCGTAGCCGGAAGCCTCAAGTGTGCTGAATAAGTGATGGTCTCTCTAGCTGTGAGAGTTCCTAACAGTACATCCTCTTGTGTCACATAAGCCTGAAATTTGTTACAGACCAAATAACAACAATTTTTTGTTAAGCTAAAAAATGATAATTTTCTGGACATGACAGAAATTCAAGGTTCAGATACGTTGTTCATGTTAATAAATCATTTCTATAGACTAGGAACCAGTTATTCGAAGTGAAACTAATATAGTTTTATGTAAACACTGAATTCCAAGACTAGTTGAACACAACATCGGTATACATTGGTGAAAATTACTTACAACACCAGTGTCTGTCCTCCTCTTCTTCCCATTGAATAGAACATTCCCCGTCATTATTACATTTCTCGAGAGTCTTCCTGTGGCGTGTTCAGGTAACTTGTCAGCAACATTATTCCAGGGGAGCAATATTTTAAGTGAAAAAAATGATCATCTCTTACAGCCAGCTTAATTTCAAGCTGAAACTTGACAATCAAAGTATTACCATGGCATACTCATTCATCATATGCACATATTATCTCATGTAGAGGAGTGATTATGAGCTTCGATTACATATTTCTCCACAACGATCTTTGTTCATACTCGATATACTCTCTATAGCAATCCAAAACATGGGTGAAATTAATGGAAAACATCACATGAACAACTTAATACACACAACGAAAATCAGCACAACATTAACAGGCGTAGTTGTTCCCCAATAGAGCTTGGTTAGTGGTCATCCATAAATTTGAACTCCTATATAATTACGACCTTATGCTACATGGAACAATATAATTCCTTTATGGAACTACTACGTACTAGCATTTCCTAACAATTTAAATTGGTTTTCGTTTTTCAAACAAAGACCAAACCCACATGGTCTGGCAATCCCTTTCAGTTCAGGTGGTTGGCAGTTGAGGCATTAATTGGAGTGGACCGTACCTGGAACATGCTTTTCAAGCTTTCTAGTTTATATTAGTATACGTTTTTATCGGCTCCAGAGTGTATCTTCCCAACTTTTATTACCCTGATGACTCGCAACATTGTTGTAGGAGTCAGTCATTACAAGTGCATTAAACAAGACATGTTTTGCTAATTTTTGGTACGTTTTTTAGGATTAAGGTCGACTACCGCTTCCAAATTCGTGATTAGAATTTAGATTATCGCATAAAGTACTCCTGAAAGTTTTCACATAAAGAGATGACCTGCAGCAATGTAGATGTGTCATACAGGATATGTACATGAAAACTTAACAACCCTCGAATGTTTTAGACTCGAGTTTTGATAATATAATAATAAAGTACTTAAGATATATAGTTTCTATTACTTTCCCTCTCAAAATGATGAATCTCGTCACCTAACGGCATGTAGTCTTTCCTCTCAGTTGTAATTATTGCTGGTTTAGTAGAAAATTTCCATGTATAGGATAAAGAGCAGTAGTCAAATGCAAAGGACATAAATGATCCCGATAAACCCTAGGGTAATTTTCCCGTTTTGGTTTGGCTCTGGAGACCAGAAAAAAGAGACAAACCAGAAGAGAAAACAATGGGCTCATTATTGTTGAGAAGGACAGACAGGAAACTTTTACTAAAACCTAGTCCATACAAGCGGAAAAAAAGAAAACATACCATGAAAATGTTTATGATGTGCTTTGAATATTAGCTAAATACAGAGATCGATAAAGGTGAGAGTAAGAGAGGGACCTGCTAGCGCATCCAGGAGTGTAGATTTTCCAGAACCAGAAGGACCCATGATAGCCATGATTCTACCTGGTTCAGCATAACCATTAAGCCCTTGAAGCAACCTCTTGGTTGGTCCATGTCCAAAATTTGGCAACACCACTGTTAGATCCTCCCAGACCAAGTATGTTCCTATTCCACGTTCACCCGTATCGTGGTTCACGTTATCGCTGCTGCTGCCACCTCCACGGCCACCGCTACCCCCGCTAGTGTTGAAACTACTATTATAACTACTACTTCCCGCCCCTATCTCCATTGTTGCAACCGATTAACAATTTTGGTATGTAGGATATGTGGAGAAAATATAGGAGAAGTAATATCGTGTCAAACTTAGCTAATATGAAGAGGGAACACCAGTTTGTCAGCTAAGTGATTGATGAAACGATACAACAATCACCAAACAACTAACCAAGAAAATGGTGATATGACTGGAGGATTATACAACATGTATGCAATTTGGATAGACAGAGACATGGGGGGAGTAAATGGTGTGTGTTTGAACAGATAGACTCGTATAGGTGGCAAGTGAAGGAAATAAATGTGGGTACCATACCATTCATGTCACTTTTATGACCGTTTAATTAATTTGCTAAATTCATAGATCGCATTTATTCAATCTTGTCTTCTTCTTCTTTTTATGCGCATGGTTAAGCCTTGGTTTGTCAATATATAAATATATAGCCTTGGTTTGTCAATATATAAACCAAGGCTTAACCATTTATATGTAATTTCCTTTATATTACTTTTTCAAATTTAAGTTTTCTGATAGATGATGAATATAGTGTCTTGGATACCTAGCCTGCTTGTTTGCCAGTGATTGGAAGGTGAAGGTTGGCGAAGCTGCAACCTTAAGGGCTATTACTATTGCACTTAGCTAAGTTAATAAGGAATCATGCACTTGGGAACTATTGAATAGAATGATATCAGTAACTACGTGAGAGGCAAAGAACATATATAAAAAATGTATATACATGAGGACTTAATAAGTTAGAGATATGTAGAGCATGCGTGCATTAGATGTAAAATTGGATACAGTTGATGATTTATGCATACTTGTTTAGAGCGTCCTCTGCCATGAATTAGTAATTAAGTCTTCTCCAACTAAAATCAGAAACAAGTCCTCTTTTGTCTGCCCATTAAATGCAGGTATGGTGAGTCATAGCAAGTTACTCATTTTAGATGCACACCGAGTGGACTTTGTAATTTTGACACAAAATCTTTGTATGGTTCTGCCAAAATGAGAATATATGTACATTAATACTCCTCGTCGGACTTCCTTTGTCATTAGTTACCATGTTTTACTTACATACTTCTGAAATGAAAAAACTTAGCTACACAAAAACTGGTTAAACAGCTGATAATAAATGAATTCTGTTATAATTTTAGATTAAATTATGGTGTAATCAATACTCCCTCTTATCCAAAATAAAAGTCGTTTTAAAAGGATGCATTTTTATTAAGAAAGTTAATGAAATATTTGATATATTCTTATTAATTGCATGTTGAAGTACCTTAAAAATATAATCTATGTAATCAAGATGTAAGAGAAATAAAAGAGTAATTTTGAAAATAAAATCATAAACATGCATGAAAAATCACGAACAACACTTATTTGGAATAATTAAAATCTCTTTAAAACGACTTTTATTTTAAATAGGAGGGAGTATATTTTTAGTAATAAGAAAGGTAACAGCGAGGTGAAATTTTAATCAAGTCAAGCCAAGAAAACAGTTGGCAGATGAGGGAATTTAATATTATTTAGCAATTGTACATAAGATAATGTGTGTTTGATGGTATTGGGTGAGGTTCGTTATTCCGTCAACATGTGTTGTAGTGTGATTTGTCATGAACAAAGGAAGAGTCCAGATTTTGTTAGCTTGGAATTGATGATAATTAATGTTAGCTTAAAAAGTCAGAATGTGGGGAAAGGCATTTCCTGTTGCTCTCTGAAATGTACCCTTCCCCGTTTGGCCACAAACTAAAGGTCCAGAAAGCTCATTATCTATTAGTCGTCTGAACTGAAAACTATGCTCAAATTGCTACACGAAAACATACCACTGCTTGACTGGCCAAGTTCTGATGTGCATATAAACATGCAAGTTGTCAAGATAACAGCTAGTTTTCAAATGGGATATTCCCCAGTTTTGAAGTTAACGTTATAGTCTAAGACTTGTGATTTTGATGCCGAAAATGATGTTGTAAGTTAAAGAAACAAGGAGATTAGGACTCAACATTGTGAGTTTATTTTGACTTATAGATCACCCTTTTAATAAGGCGATCATATTCAACCACTTACTTTAATTTTGCCTTAACAAATATTTATTAGGTGCTTTGGAGGTGGTGAGAAGTGGTTGGACCACCATGGAGTGGAGCTAGCTCAGGACTAGCTTTTTCTTCAATTACATCACCTTCCACGTTCATAATATATAGGTTAGGGGTCGGCTATTGGTTGGAAGTAAAGCACCCCATAATTTCCCACAGTTTTGTTTCAGCAGCGCCCAACTGCCAAGTCCTGGCTGTTGAACCAGAAACATACTGTACATGTGAATGACCCCATCAATTTGTATATTTTACAGTCATTTATAATCGCTGTAAAGGGAAGCCTGAAATATTTTACAAGGCAGTGATTTTCTTTCTCTTTTTGTGCTTGTTTTGTTGAGTACCTGTTTTCCTTCATTTATTTCTTAAGCCTATGACTTGCAACTTCCAACTTCATTTCATCTATCAGTTCCTTCATTGACTGCTGAAAATCAAGTGTAACGGTAAGTTAACAATGCCAAATAGGTTGGCGTCGAGTTCGAGTCCTGAGAATGGAGAAATTTATTTGACGAACACTTCCTCTCTTATGGGCTAATCCGGTGTAAGTAGAGATTAGTCTGAAAATAAATAACTTAAAGGCACCTTTGTACAGTTGAGACCCTTCTAAGATATCTAGTGGGTTAACCTAAAAAATAAACAATGTCAAACTATCTAAACCTGGCAAGCTCAGACCACAATAGATAGAAGAGCTTGACCGAGTGAAAGACATTTAAATGAAAATGTATTGTGGCAAACCTTAAAAATAGTTGACATGTATACTGATTTAGAACCCCCCATCGCGTAGTGACTAGAGACGAAGACAGGCACCAGTTGATTTTAGACAAAATCGGACATGAATCCTTAAAGGGGGGACCTTGGTGGCCTATTAATCGGACATGAATCCTTGTCATGTACAGAGAGAAAGCGTACCTGGTGTCCATAATTATGATTCAAAAGAAATATTGGTAGGTTTTAAATTGCAAATTTCAATCCCAATCACAACTTCGATATTATAATTACAATGACAAAGGTTTAATTAGTCCTCCAAAATTTAACCAAAAATTTAAGAAGAACCTTATCGTCATTTTCAGTAATAATTTGCTTCCCAATGTTTTCAAAATGGAGTCTTTTTATTAAGTTCGGATTCTCTGTCTAATATTATAGTGTCTTATTTTGTCCCATAAATATCAGCCATTTATTTATATAAGTCCTGTATAAATGAATGGTTAAAATTCATGAGATAGAATAAGACACTATAATATTGGACAGAAAATCCTGCCCTCCTTTTTTATTAAACCTAAGATTGCATAATCTTTAAGAGCCTAGTAACCTCCGATGACCTCCGATGATCGCAATAAAGTTCATACACCAAGATATAAAACGAGCGCTCTATCTTAAAATGCTGCGCTAGTGGAATATTCTCTCGCTTAAATGAATGGTTAAAATTTATGAGACAAAATAAGACACCATAATATTAAACATAAGATCCTGCCTCCTTTTTTATTAAGCCTAAGATTGCGTAATCTTTAGGAGCCTAGGAGCCTCCGATGATCGCAATAAAGTTCATACACCAAGATATAAAATGAGCGCTCTATCGTAAAATGCTGCGCTAGTGAAATATTCTCCCGCTTAAATAAATGGTTAAATTTTATGAGATAAAATAAGACGTCATAATATTAAATAGAAGATTCTACCCCCTTTTTTATTAAGCCTAAGATTGCGTAAACATTAAGAGCCTAGGAGCGTCCGATGATCGCAATAAAGTTCATGCACCAAGATATAAAACGAGCGCTCTACCGTAAAATATGCTGCGCTAGTGGAATATTCTGATTAGAGTGAAGTGAATTTTGTTTATCTTTTATCCCTTGTAAATAAAAAAAATAAAAAAGGAACGATTTGTTTCAAAAAGAAACACTCAACTATGTTTCTATTAATTAGATATGACGTTTCCATTATTTTAAAACACAAGGCAAGCCAAATCAGTTCAAATACAAACCTAAAAACTGACGGGTTATATGTCCATTAATTTAGATATTTAAAAACTTATTTATTAATTATTTAAAATTAAATAATGTTTAATATGATTTTTACCAAATTGGTCCAGAAAGTTCTAACATTTATTTAAAAAAATTTTGAAACTCAAACACTCATCTCCGTTCTTCTTTCTATATCATCAGTTATTTACATAGTAAGGAGAATGAACAATATGTTGAAAAAAAAAAATAACGAATTATATCCTACAAGTAAAATAAGCAAAGAAATAATATATGAAAATTTAATGTAGTTCACCTTTTAACTTGGGCTACGTTTACAAGCTAAATTTCGAATAAATCTTGTACTAATAAAAATTAATTAGCAAGTACGGAGAGTAAAAAATGACACAACAAAATAGTGACACCCACACACAAAGTGTTTCTCAAATTTATTATCCTTAAAATGATATCTTCACTATTTTGTCATTCACCATTTTAAGAGAACGTTTCTTAAAAATACCTAAAAAGTCAATCTCTTGTAATCTTTGGAACACGCAAATGGCTCCTTAAACTCTCTTTAACTCACAATATATCACTCGCATATGCATATATCATACACCCTTAAGAAAAAGGGAAGTAGGGTCACCGCTTAGCTTGCTTGACAACTTACCGATGCAAGCTGTGTTTTTTTTTTAATCTTTTAAAGCATTATGTGGCAGTACTCCATGTAAGTTGGTGTCGCTTTACAATTCTCCTCCTACCAACTAAATAGGGTTTACTGTCATTCCTGTAGACAACAGACATAACTCAAACTTTTCCCTTGATAAAACTTTTGTCATCGTATCTAATCAATTCTCATTTGTATGAATCTTCTCAAGCTGCAATAACTTCTTTTCTAACACCTCTCTGATCCAATGATATCTCCCATCAATATGCTTCGATCTTGAATGAAAGGGGGAATTCTTCCTATGATGAATAATACTCTTATTGTCACAAAATAGTCGATATTTATCATGCTTAAAACCAAGTTCATCTAAGAACTTCATCCATAAGAGCTCCTTGCATGCTTCAGTTGCAACAATAAATTTCGCTTTAGTGATGGGTAGAGTAACACACTTCTGCAATTTCAATTGTCATGACACAGCTCCCCCTGCAATGATAATTAGGTAACCTGAAATAGATTTTCTCGAGTCAGCATCACTAGTCTTGTCTGCATTTGTGTAACCAACTAACACAGGCTTAGTAGTTCCAAAACATAAGCATATTTTGGAAGTACCACGTAATATCTAAGAATCTACTTCACCGCACTTCAATGTTCCTTACCAGGATTTGAAAGGAAGCTACTCACTACTCCAACTATGTGAGCAATATCTGATCGTGTACATACCATAGCATACATCAAACTTCCAAATGCGAAAGCATAGGGGACCTTCATCATCTCTTCCTTCTCTTCATCCATCAAAGGGAATTGCTTAGTACTTAGCCTAAAGTGATTAGAAAAAAGACAAATAATCGCTTTAGCTTTATCCATGTTGAACCTTTGAGGTATTTACTCAATGTACTTCTCTTGTGAAAACTATAATTCCTTGGCACCCCTATCTTTCATAATCATCATGCCAAGAATCTGCTTTGTTGGCTCGAAGTCTTTCATGGCAAAAGACTTGCTTATCTGCTTCTTCAAACTATTAATGCTATTGATATTTTGGCCAATAATCAACATGTCATCAACATATAGTAAAAGGATAATGAAATCATCATCAGATAATATCTATACAAAAACACGGTGATATGAAGTAGTCGTCTTATAACCTTGCTCCTTGATAACTTGCTCAAACTTCTTATACCACTAGCTCGGTGCTTGTCTTAAACCATAAAGACTTTTCATCAATCTACACATATAGTCTTCATTTCCCTTTTCCTTAAAACCCTATAGTTGCTCCATTTATATCTCCTCTTTCAAATCTCTCTAAAGAAAGGTTATCTTGACATCCAATTGCTTGATTTCCAAGTTTAGACTTGCTACTATATCGAGCACTGTATGAATGGATGTCATTTCATAACTGGTGAAAATATCTCGTCAAAATCAATACCTTTTCTTTGGATAAATCCTTTAACAACCAATCTAGCTGTGAATCTTGGATGAGGAAAGTGTTCTTCATGCTTAATCTTGACACCCACTTATTTTTCAAAGCTATCTTGCCTTTTAACAACTTCACCAACTCAAAAGTTTTATTCTCTTACAAGGACTTCATCTCATCTTACATGGCTTTAACCCATTTCATCTTATGTTCATCTATCATAGCCTCTTGAAAATTCTCAGGTCCTCCCCCATTAGTAAATAACACGTGTTGATTACTGGAGTATCTAGTAAAGGTTGATCTTACTCACATAGATCTCCTTTATGGAACCTGAGCAGTCTCTAGTGCTTGTGGTTAATTTTGAACATCATCTTCATCAAAATCTTTTTCTAATTGATTTTGAATGGGAGCATCATCATCATCTATGTTCGGCTAGTAATTTTCAACTTCATTTCTAAATTGTCTTGGCATTGTTTTTGGAGGAATTAACTTTAACTCTATTAGGTCATTATCAGTTCTTGGAACACCCTTTTCACTTTGCTAAGATCTTTAATGGTTTGATTTTCGACAAATATAGCATTACAGCGCCAAATCAGCTTCTTCTACACTGGATCATAAAACCAATAGTCGAATTGACATTCTCTAATATCAATAAATAAACACTTGTGAGTCTTAACATCAAGCTTAGATCTCTCATGTCTAGGGATATAGATATAACTTTGTAGTGAATACCCTTAGATGATCATAGGAAACATCCTTTCCTAACTAAACTTGTTTTGGAACATCAGACTATAAAGGGATGTAAGGTGAGCGATTTAATACATGTACTATTATGAATAAAATCTCAACCCAAATGTCTTAGGCAACTTTACATGTGAGAGTATGCATCTAACTTTTTCCATCAAAGTCTTATTCATCCTCTCAACTAAGCCATTCAATTGCAGTGTCTTAGGAGGAGTAGTATGATGTCGAATACCATGATTTTTGTAATAAATGTCAAATGGTCCAATGTCTTCTCCACTATTGTTTATTCGAATGCATTTCAACACCTTCTCGATTTGTCTTTCAACTGAGACATCAAATTGCTTGAAAACATCTAGTACTTGATCTTTAATCTTCAAGGTGTATACCCACATCTTCCTAGAATGGTCATCAATGAAAGTTACAAAGTATTGAGCATCACCTTATGACTTTGACATTGGCCCACATAGATATGAGTGTACCAAATCCAACACATTCTTCATTCTTGAAGGATGGAACTTTTAAAAGAAACTATATTTTTCTTTCCTACTAGACAATCAGCATACTTCTTTAAATGCACTTGGTCAATTACAAATAATACATTCTTGTTCACCAACTAAGTCATTCCTTCTCGCTCATATGATCAAGTCTCTAGTGCCACAATTTAGTTGCAACATCTTTATCCACTGGATTCACAACATCATTAGAGAGCTTTGCCTGCATCATGTATAACTTTGAGCACTTATTACCTTTGGCAATTACCAAAGAGCTTTTAGTAAGTTTCCATTTGCCATCTTAGAAAGTGTTGCAAAAACCTTCATTATCAAGTATGCCCAAAAACATTAGATTTAGGCAAAGATTAGGAACATGCCTGACACCTTTCATAAGTAATCTCATGTTATTTTTTGTCTCCAAGTAAATATCACCTTTTTCAGTGATTTTGATCAAACTTGCTGGACCCCACTTATAGAGCCTAGTATTCAGAGCCATAAACTGAAACAATACTTGTCCTAAACCATAGTGAACCTATCTTAGGGCAATAAGCATAACTTTCTCTAGAGATGTTGTATTGAGGTCATTCTTTAGAGGGTTCGAAAGAGAACTTCAAGATCTACAACTTTTATGAAGACCTTAAAGACAAATTCTATCATCTGGAGGGTCAAAATTAGACCAGAAGATACAAGATGAATAGTGTACAGAAGAAGTGGAAGGTCAACTATGGAGGAAGCAGAAAATAGACGAAGCCAAAAGGTTGACGAATGCCAAAAAGCAGACGAATGCCAAAAAGCAGATGAATGCTAAAGAGCAGGCGAATGTCAAAAAGCAGATGAATGGAGTCAACTTAAGATGAAGCAAAGTCAACTTAAGACGAAGCAAAGTCAACTTAAGACGATGCAACTCTTAAGATGAAGCAGGGTCCACTTAAGACGAAGCAAAGTCAACTTAAGACGATGCAACTCTTAAGACGAAGTAGAGTCCACTTAAGACGAAGCAAAGTTAACTTAAGACGATGCAACTCTTAAGACGAGGCAGAGTCCACTTAAGATGAAGCAGAGTCAACTTAAGACGAAGCAGAGTCAACTTAAGACGAAGCAAAGTCAATGTAAGACAATGCAACTCTTAAAACGAACCAGAGTCAACTTAAAACGAAGCAAAGTCAACTTAAGATGATGCAACTCTTAAGACGATATGACATCATTACTAACGATATGACTTTATCATAAATGATATGTCCTTACAGACGATATGACGTCATCACAGATGATATGTCTTTGCAGACGATACATCCTTACAGAAGCAGACGATATTACCTATACTACTGAGCATCTCCCCTTAAAAGGACCATAACTTCTAACTCAGATGCCTAAAAATTTCATCTTATATACTGTTAGAAAGCTAGAAAGATGATCTACAACTTTCTAGAAGGCAGTTTTGACTAATTTAGCCTAAATTAGTCTAATTTTACCCTGAAGTCTGCACACAACTTATACCCCTATGAAAGACTTAATTTATGAAATGTACAACTATCAAAGAAACATACACATACACCTTGGGAACTTTTCAATTCTAAACTCAGTTGTTGAATCCATAGAAACTCATACATGACTTTAATTTACATAATAATGTTATAAACGAGGACTTAACGTAAATTACAACATATACAGAATGCTCAATGTTTACATGCTCATATAGCTATCCAAAAGTGATCAAACTAACTTGTTACAAAAGTTCCTAGTATCTTGGAATTGCCGATGCCTTACAAGGATTGCTGCTCTTCTCGTTCTACACCTGAGGAGGGAATAGTGGGATGAGCTACACAGCTCAGTGGTTAATATATTTATAGCCATTGGCAATTAACCACAATTCAAGCATGTGTGTGTATGTATGTGTGTGTGTGTGTGTATATATAGGCGTATGTTCAATAATTTTGTTAACCTTCCATTTAGTCAATTAATTTAAGCATTTGATCAATTTAACTCAAACTTATAACACACAACATAAACTTCAACCATTAAACATAACACTCAATTATGCACCATACTTGACAATTCAATTATGCAATGCACAACTAATTGGCATGAGGGTTCTATGGAAATAGAATAGAAAAACCAAAGTTTATCCTATGAACCGAATGAGAAACAACAGGTCGCCGCGACGATGCACCACTTTGTTTCTGAAGGATCTTTACTTTAAAGTTTCCACTTCTAAGTCTTCCCTCCATGCTCAGGTTTCATGATTTCATGTTTGATGTTGGGCTCCATGTAACATCCCACCCCCGACCGGAAGGGTAGTATGGTCATTTTGGCATAGGATGATTGATTGGGCTTAATTAGGACTGTTCATGCATACTAGTATTGGTACTCAGTGATATTTGTGCACATGCAAATAACTGTACATGCATACATGATATTCTCGGTAATTGTGCCTAATGCAATTTGGTTGTGAATACTGTGACATTGTGTTTGAAAAATTATTTTAAGTTATTCATTGTGTATTTTACATTTTAAGAGATTTTTAGGAATTTTTCTGAAATTTTTCGGAGAAAATTTTCGGACCGAAAAAATCGCCAAGTGACGAATCGGTCAGTTTTCAGAACCGAAATTTGCTGATTTCATGGGCTTGGGCTATTGGGTGTAATAATTTGGAATTTTATGTGGGACCATTGAAAGTGTTTTAAGGTTGTAATTTTTCTATTAGGATTAATTGATTAAAATTCATTAATTGAAGTTGACTTTTCTTCCTTACTTGGACAAGTGTCCTATTGACACCTAGCCTTTCATTTAATGCCTACTTGTTTCCTCTCTCGGTTTTGCTTGGTTAAAATAAGGAAAAGATTAAGTTTGATGGTTTATTTCCAAGACATCCGAAAACCTACTTTCCTTTTTACCTCTCCATCGAATTGTTTCAATCTCCCTAGTTATATTGCTACCTTCCTACCTTAAGTGTTGAAGTGAAAACCTTCTACTCCCCTTGGTATGATGAGTATCGTGTGTGCTAGAGATGTGAAGGAAGTTGGTGCTTTGGTGTTTTAATTGAAGAAGTTAAGAGTTGGAGTTGGAAACTTGAATTAGGTAAGTCTTTTATTATGCTTTTTAAGTTTTAATTATGCATTTAATGAAGGAATTGGTGGGTAGATGCATTAAATGAGAATTATTATGCATGAATTATGATGTATTGTACATTAATTTCATAGAGTATGGCTTGAGTGTTTGGGTACAACTTCATTATTGTTGATGATGAATGAGATTGTTTTTGACTTGGTGTTGGATTGATTTATGTAAGGTTAGATTATTGGAAATTGAAGGAAAACCAATTTTGTGTATGCTGCAATTTTTAAGGCTAGATGCTTAGGTGAAGGTCTTGATG
>JANZLX010000008.1:22051941-22062623 GCA_025531955.1 Erythroxylum orinocense
ATCTAAAATCTAAATTCTTGTAAGAATATTCAACGAAATACTAAAATATATAATATTCATACTCTTATAATTTTTTTAAAGTCACGTCCTTATAAGCCATTTTACACATAAATAGTTAATATTAATCAACTAATTTTATTAAACATCAAATGACAAATAGCTAATGCAATCCGTTGGTCAAATCAATTTATAGAATCAACTATTAACTAACAACTAATACAATTAGCTTATTGCTAAACAGAGTCAAAAATTTCGTAGAGTTTTGCGTACATCGGAGAGCACTATCCAATATTATAATGATCTTTTGACTGACCTACCCAATAACACAATCCAGAAAGGGTTTGGTTAATAACCAGGAAATTTGAACGTGGATGAAATTGGATAAACGGAAAAGTAAAAAATGGTTAAATCCAGAATACAAAAACAGTTGGCATCAGAGGAGACACGGACACCTTCAATTAGAAAGTCAAAGTAGCCATCTCGTAGCAATTCCTATTCAAGGAAAACAAAAATCAATAGGAGAAGTGCAGGCAGGAGTTGGCAAAGAGTAAATGCTTGCTGACCCTAGTGCGAAAGAAATATAGTTTAGTTTCTGAAACTCTGATACATTCAACAAACTCTCAAGCCCAAGACCCCACTGTCATTTCAGGTTTCCTTTACATAAATTCCATTTATGATGCGTGATTCGTAAAAGAAATAAAAATAAATATAGTAAAAAATAAAAAAAAAGTATAGCCAACAATAAATTTTATTTCTCTAATAATTTACAGGTATAAAATATTGCTGAAAGAATAAAATTATTATCC
Source organism: Erythroxylum orinocense (assembly GCA_025531955.1). Lineage (NCBI taxonomy): Eukaryota > Viridiplantae > Streptophyta > Magnoliopsida > Malpighiales > Erythroxylaceae > Erythroxylum > Erythroxylum orinocense. The sequence goes on from JANZLX010000008.1 coordinate 22,052,748, forward strand.
CTGTTGATATCAAACATAAGTTTTTATTCTATACTCATACATTTCTCTTCATTACTTCCAAACAAGCACCCCCTTAGATGTTCAACTTTCGAGTTGATCAATAATACAATTTACAGATTAAAAATACACACATTCTTTACAATTTAAAAAACCTTTAAATTTGTAATTTGCAATTAGTTTATTGATTAAATTATTAAACTAATTAAATTTTAATAATTTATTATAATCATCTTAAATTAGTTCAACTTATATTTAAAAGTTAAGCCGAACTATCATATTAATGACATTTGATTAGTTCGTGTTTAATGTTTATATTATATATGTTTTATTCAATATTTGTCTTATTCAACAAAGAAAACATTGAATCAGTTAATTTTTTAGTTCAATTTCAATTTTTCAGTTTGATTTAGTTTAATAATTTTTGCTTTTAAAAACTTATCAATTTAAATTAACCAGCTAGTTTTTATAAACAAATCAATTATATAAACTAAAATAAACTAATTAATATTTATTTAATAGTCACATTTTTAATTAAACTTTACATTTTTGCCTAGTGACGATACATTTTAATCATTTTCAAAATTTTCAAAATTTTCAAAATTATTTAATTTTTAACTGATTTTATAATGATATAATTCTAATTGAACCATTTAAATTTTAAATATCGTATCTTATCGGTTTAACTTTTCAAACTATTGATCTTATCTTTTTTTAGTTGAAATTTAATACCTAATTTTACAAGGAAAAATCAAAGCGATTAATGGATTTCACATTAAAAAAACCCAATAATTCAGGTTCCAAAGTACTGAGGTTGCTTTTCTTTTGTTTTTTCCTAGTTGGGGAAGAGTCAATTATTCAATACCCCACATTACCTTTTTCTGTTTCTGGAAAAGAAAGAAAGCTAACTGGTCAAAATCTTATTAGTCTCAGTAAAATCCTGCACAGAGATTACATCACAAACTAGTGAAGGAGCTGAAACAGCAGAGAACGTGCAGTTTATCGTCTACTTGTGAGCATGGGCAATTGGATTATAATAAAAGCACAACCCTCATTTTACAGTGCCTTAATTTAGTGGACTGATTTTTTTTTTTATTTGAGAAAACTTCACAGGTGGGCTAAACAGGCACACTTTTTCGAGGGTTTAATTGGCACACCACCCTATAAGCGGGTTAAACGGGTGCATCTTATTATTGTGGGCTTAATTAGTTCTCTACCTACAAGTAAAATCTCAGTTGCAAATTGAATATTAAATCATCTTCATCATCATACTCTGAAATCTCGTAATAAAATAGAGTTTAAAAAAATCTAATAATATACAATTTTACTTTTATATAATAGAGAGATTGTTTCAACTTTAAATATTAGAACAAAATAAAATCATTTTCATGATGTAGCAAAGCGCAAAAATAATCAATTATATTTTATCTTTTAATACTCCAATCCCAATTTTTTGAATTGCATAATACCCTAGTAATAAAATTTTAATTCAACTTATTTCGTGTACATGAATTCTTACTTTGCGAAGGTCATTAATATATGCAATTTTTTGTTTTGTAATTTTTATAAAGAAATTGTTTCTGTGATTTGAATATATCATTTTATGGTTAATTTAGTAAATTTTTAAATAAAATCTTTTGAATTTATCCATCTAAAAAAACACATATATATTAATTTTGTTAAAAATATTAAAATATCTGATAAAAATTGCTTAAATAGTGCATTTACTTGCCCAAAATCTTATAGAATCTAGTGCTACATAACCAACCTTCCAAATTATATTAACAAAATCAGTGAATCCCTCTAAACTAGTGGAATCTCTAACAATAAGGGAAATTAATTTAGAAAATAGAAAAGTGAGATTGCTAGTGAACTAAGATTGAGTTCATTCTATTATCTACATCTTTTCAACAGCCATACCAACACATTTTGCACTACTTGTTGTTTAATCTCGGATTAAGAATTAATGATTGGAAAATTGAATCGGGTCGACTGATTCAACTGTAAAAATTTTGAACTATTTAACTTATTTTTAATTTTTCGATTCGATTTATTTTAATAACTTTTGTTGTTATTAGATAATTTTTTTAATTAAACTTCAAATTTTTATTATCTTTTTTTTGTTTCTCACGAGGTGTCCTAGGAGAGTCCTAATTATGTGAAGACATTTTTAAGCTATCCACACTCATACTAGTCCTTGCTCGAGCCAGATAATTCCTTTGCGAAAGATAAAGCTCTGATTCCAAATTTTAAACGACTGCATATATGAAAACGGTTCAAACTCGCAACTTCATTTAAGCCAAAAAAAAATCCCTTACTAACTCACCTATGCCCCCGAGATTTAAACCTTAAACTTAAACCTTAAACCACATCTAACTTTCGGCTTAAAAACTACACTGTAAATGAGAGACTTATTAAGAATGGATAAAAGAGGTGATTTTGAGTTTGAGGCATGCCAGCCCGCTTGTTTCACTTTGAAACCCTACCCTCGAAGTCTTCATGTGTCATTCTTAAATATGGTTTTTGGCTCAGACCAAGTAATAGAAAAACAAAACAAAACAAAACATCACAACCTCAAAAGAACAAAAACCAAACCAAACCAACCCCACATACACACTCCACACAAACATACACTCTCTCCTCCTACTTCTGTCTCTGTCCCTGTATCTGTATGTGTTTCTCTCACTAACTTTGGCTCTCTGTAAACCACAGCAACCGCTCCTCCGGCATGGATCTTTCTGAGGCAACCAACTTGTTACTTTCAAAGATCAAGACTTTGGACCCTGAAAATGCTTCTAAAATCATGGGTTGGATTCTGATACAGGGACTCAGTGAAGCTGATTTGGTACGCTTAGCGTTTGGTCCAGACACCCTTTTACAGGATGTGGTTATGAAGACCAAAACTCAGGTAGGATTTTTAGCCAACACCTTTTCTTCACCTTGTTCTACACCTATCTCTCCATTAAATCCCATCTCCAGACCCAATAATAGCAGTAACCCATTTTCGCTTTCCTCCCCTAGACTCACCGGAAGTGGTTCTGGGAGTAGTTCTTTTGTTGATTTTGGGAAAAGCCAGTTACTACATTCAAGAACAGTTCCTGGTATACCATCCGACTATAGTAGTAATAACCCCATTAGCACAAAGTCGAGTCCTTTTTTATCCTATGATAATATACGTTCTGGCTCTGTTTTAGTACCACCGTTTTCTAAGAATGTTGGCAATAATATCGGCGGATGTGGCAATTTAAACGGCGATATGTTGGATGAGTGTCATTTTGGTGATTATCTCTCGTTTCTTGATGAGTCCTCTTCAAGAAATGAAGAATTTGTGGACCAAAGGGGTCAGTTGGGCACTTATTCACCGGGAAATGGGGATGCCCATTTGCATAGGAGAAGATTTTCGGAGAGTGATGCGTTTTTGGGTGTTGAAGATGAGAGTCTTGGAAATGTTTATAGACCATGTATGTATTTTGCAAAGGGATATTGTAAGAACGGGGACAATTGCAAGTTCATACATGGTGGTTTTGGTGATAATGTTGAAGTGAATGGTGGTGGTGTTATTATCGGTTCACCGAGGGAAATGGACAGACTTTATCTGCATCAACATGAAGAGATGCTGAGAGTAAAGGCTGCACAGCACCAGCGTCGATTGGCTTACAACAAGTATTTGAATTTTCTGTTGCAGCACCAAAGTGACACCCAAAGGTAAAAGCTTTGGTTTTCGGATTTGTTGTTTACTTTAATTTAGGGATCCTAAAGTTTGAAGTTGTTGTCTTCCATATAGATCTTTCTCTTGAACTTGTGTGGGCATTTAGAGTTGGTAAATTTTCGTCTTGCCTTCACTTAGGTACAATATGATGCAGTTTTTATTGCGTTTCCTAGGACAAGCGCATTATATCACCTTGGTTTGGATTAATGATTAAGTTTCTTGTTTTATCTGGAAAAAGCTGCCAGGGAACGCATTGGTGAACGGTCAGAAAATGCTGCTCAATCACTTTTATTGACGCAAACTTTATATTCAAAAATTGGAAATTTACTTCCGGTTTTATTTGTTGTTTGGCTTTATGTGAGTGCTGTTTCAGTAGAAATGCAGAAAAATCTGTATATTTCTGTTATTTCAATCATCGGCCTTTCTAAAATCAAATTATTCATATAGTGTTGCTTTGTCTTGATTGGTAATTATTGTCTGGGTGTTTACTCGATTGTAGACTGGGGACAGCAGCAGAAGCTATAATGGGAGATGAATTCCACAAGGTTGGTCGATTTCATCATGAAAGGAATGACCTTTTGGCAATGGGAATGATAGAGAAGGCAACTTCAGCTTCCAGACAAATTTACTTGACATTCCCGGCAGATAGTACTTTCAAAGATGAAGATGTATCAAATTATTTCAGGTATACTACCTCAATTTCTGATGATGATGCAATCTTAGTAACATTATCAACTTGGTTGGACATGTAGTAATGAGAAACTAACTGTTCCTTACATCTGCAAAATGATGAAAGCATGTGCCCAATACAGTGATGGAACTGAGGTAAAAATAATGACACTGACAAGATTTAGTCATGATAAATCCAAAATAGAAATAATCACAGCCAACTGCATTGAACTTATGTTGGACCAGTGGCTTCCTATCACCTCTAATTTCTGATAGTGATATATGCTAGATGCCTTGTTGTTTTGGGAATTAATTTTAAGATACCTACTTCGCATATGAAGTTGTACTTGACAGATTTTGATTCTTTAATTCCTTATCCATGAAAAATGCTTTTAAAATTCTGGCTTCTGTAATCAGGACTCGAATTGTGCATTTTGGAGCAGTAATATCCATGCTTTTTGTGCCCTTTTTTCCTTTCGAGAAGGGTACCAACGTGTGCAATCTCATTCTTGCTCTATAAGTAACAACTGTTAATATCTAATTTGATGTTTGCCAGGATAGGGGGTTCTTGTCTTTAGATTTTTTCAAAACTTCTCCTGATCTTTTATGCTTCCAGAATTATGCATCTGTAGTTGCCATAGCAGTGTCTGATCTCATCTCTGGTTGTTAAAAAATGGATAGTAATATTAGCCTGAAAATAGAAGTAAGAGTGTATTTGAAAGGAAGAACATTGCCCCATATCAGAAATCTACACATGTTATCTGCTTTACTGCCATCTGCTTGAAAATTGCATTTCCTAGTATTTTCTGGACTTCTTAATTTAGTAATTCTTTATATGGGTGTAGCAAGTATTGGTTTTGTAGATGAAGGAAACTTTTCATGCTAATTGTTGTCAATATGGAAGGCCAAAAAGCAAATCATATAAGCTCTCAAATGTTTTGTTTGTGTATCTAACAAAGTGTTCTTCTCCTACTAGCACTTTTGGACCTGTACAAGATGTCAGAATTCCTTACCAACAGAAACGAATGTTTGGATTTGTTACATTTGTTCACCCAGAAACAGTGAAGATTATATTGGCGAGAGGGAACCCTCATTTTATCTGTGATTCACGCGTTCTTGTCAAGCCATACAAGGAGAAAGGAACAGGAAGAATCCCAAATGAGTATGACTTTCTTTCATATTCATTGTTCCTTTTATCTGTCTTACCATTTCCCCTGGGAATGCTTCTAATGCTAATTGAGCAAACAGCAGGAGGCAACAGCATGTCCAGCAACAACTTCTGGAAAGGACAAATTTTCCACTCTGTTCTAGCCCATCTGGGCTTGATTCTAGAGAGCTGTATGATCTTCACATTGGTGAGTGAAAAATAAACATTCTGCAATTGTTTATTGAGAATCTTTATGTTTTTTTGTTACTTTTTTTTTATTACTATATCTTAGTTTGTTATATTTACCTTTTGTCTGCAGGTACTAGAATGCTTTATAATAATCAGGAGATGATCTTGAGAAAAAAGTTGGAGGAACAGGCTGAATTGCAGCAAGCAATTGAACTCCAAGGGAGAAGACTGATTAACCTAGAACTACCCGAGGTAAGGGGAGATTACATTAACCGTCACCAACGCAGTCTCTCTGTTGGTACTCCTGTTTCGTTGCCCACTAACAATGCCATCAATCAAGATACTGGTTTTAAATCTGATGTAACATACCAGGAAGCATTAGGAGGTTAGCGGATTAGTGATTTTGTTTATGTTAAACATGCTTTGTTGTATTCCAAGGGAGGAGTGTTGATCTTGTTAATTTGTTGAATATGCTGAATGCAGAGAATGTTGGTAGTGTTGCTGCTGCTGTATCATCTACATTTGCTGCTGATGAACAGATTCTTGAGCAAGATGTGAATGCAACTTGCTTTGAGAAAAATAGTGTTTTGACTAGCAAAGATGAGGTCATCAGCTCCGATGGTTGTGATGTCCATAAATGGTATGGAATCCTCATCTTCACAAGGCATTTCTCTACCATAGCTCCTTTAGGCCCTCTGGTAGTTCCCTTGTTTATCCCTGGTTTGCTTCTTTTCGATGTTACTCATTCATGTCCAACTTTTTACAGTCTTACGGACAATGTAGACGAAGCTCTTCCTGATAGCCTTTTTGCTTCTCCCTCAAAGTTATCTAAGAACCAGCAGCCAGCCCTTCTCCCAGATTTAGCAGAAATCAAAGAAGCCCCTAAGGTCTCTGTCGCATCGTCGTCCATGGATCCTGTTACTTCTACTAGCAAGGGGACTTCTCAGTAGTTGTCTTACAATTTACAGGGTACTGCCCCGTTAGCTGCCAGAGTCATAACCTGCATTTTCCATTTGTCTAGTTCTAGTTGGAAAGTCTAGTCCTGACTGGGAGATGCCTTACGCTTATGGCTTTGATTTCAGGTACTTAGGTAATAAAAGATTAGTGTGGCCAGGAGATACTTAACTTTGCTAGGGTAAGATATTATTGATTCTTGGAAAGACCCATGCTTCTCTAAGTTGAACAATTCATCAATGATGACAGTTTATTTTTGTCCTTGCAGAAAATTAGAGCACATTCAAGGAAGAAAAGTCCTGTAGAGATGTATAGCCAAAGTATACCTGCACTGAGTGGTAGATCTGTAGAGACTATCTCAGCAAGATTGCCATCTTTGTCATCATCAAAATACAATACTACTAACATACATAATGGACAGGTGGACTAATTTTAGTACGGTTTTCATCTTCTTTGTTACTTGTCGCCCATTTGTAGGTTTATGTGCTGGGCCACGGACTAACATGATCCTTGTTACATTGCAAGTTACACATCTTTATGATATATTACCATCTGTTTCCTTGAGTTATTACACACTAAATAGAACTCACGTGTAAGCACTGAGGTTATAGCTCAATGTACAGCCTACAAGGAGAGACCGCGCGGTTCTTAGTTAATAAAAAGATGCAGTTTTGGTTGCTATGATGGTTGGCAAATGGAAAGCACATGGTAGATGGAAGTGGATTAGCAGAACTGAGCGTGCCACATTTCTTCCCATTCCATCTCTTTTTGCTTTTTACCTGTTTATAGTTATAGTTTTAACCACATTGGAACCAGTCCGTCAGATTCAGATGGGGCAAAGTTAGCAGAAAGGTAAAGCAGAAGCAGAATGTTAGATGAGAAAAGGGTTGGTTGGTTTAAAGTGGTTGTTCCCTTTTGTGATCAATCAGAGGAGGGGGAGTCATACTTTTCCAGTTAGGGGACTTGTTTTGTCTTATTTTATTTCATTTTTCGAGGTCCACATGTGTCTTGTCACATGGGTTGCTGACATTTTTATAAAAGATGGTGCCACTGCCAGGGGGTACCACACTCAATCACTCCCTTCCTTTTCAACTTATTGAAATGTTTGTTTTTCCAGTCTGCTCTGTCCTTGTGCACTGGTCCCGGTGTTTCCGCAATTAGTTTAGTTCTCTGCCTCTCCACTCTCCAGTCTCTACCCTTGGAATTTTCCCTGTTCACTTAAATCCAATAACATGGAAACAACAATCTACTAACTACATATACCACAACAGTGACGTAGCTCTTGGTTTTCTGTATTGCTTTACACTTCATTAAAGCTACAGAAGACAATGATAGGCAACAGGGTAAAAAGAAAAAGGTACAAAGTTAGACATTAACGTTTTTCTGTTATCCCAAGTTCGTCTGATTAAAAAAAAATCGTGTGAAGAGTTATCAGATTAGTTATTACTTTTGACTTTGCAAAAAGAAGCAATTAAGCTTCCATGATTGGCCAATTGCCTGGACTAGTACCTTTAATAAGATCACGTTTGGAGAGGGCACATGGACCACCATAATTGACTTGTCTACATCAAATTTTACTATTATGTCAAAGGTATTAAGATATCAGCATTGGCTCCACTGTGCTGTGGTAATGATGTTAACATGTCTGACATGGGTTGTACAGTACAAAATTGTAATCTTTGTTTCTGATGTGTGCTTGCTTAGCCTTTGGTTACCAACCAAATTTTGAGTTTCTTTTGATTAATTCCCTCATGTGGGTACTTGACAGTGACTTTAGTTTGGCTTTGTTAGCCTTATTATTGTCATATCCATGTCTACTTATTTACAGTGTTCTTTTCATAAATGCAAGTAACAATGGTGAGTATATGAATATGAACTCATAATGTGAAAACCCAGTTGGAGTTTTAAGAGGTCCATCATTGCATTTTTATAGTGTAGCCCAACAATATCCAATTCCATACCCAATATAGGTTTTTAGACAAAACCATGTTCTCTATATAATATGAAACGCTAAGCCCATTGCTCTTACCTTCTCTAGGTCCAAGATGATGTAACCCTTTCTTTACCATTTTCCACCAAAACTAGCAATGGCAAATAGCAGCAGCATGAGTTGAATTCACTAAAACAAGCATTTCTTTCTTCTAGTCAGGCACAAAAGGATCACATCAGTACCATTTTCCATTAAAACAAATCCAATTTGGCCCTATCACTGCGACTATCTTCAACATGTTTTAAGATATATGGTATATATCATATTATTTGGTTCTGATATTTCTTGATAATTGGATATCTAAGATAATATTGATGAGTTTAAAATTCAAATTCAAGTTAATTAAATTTAATTGGGGATAATCTTCTAGTTATGATATAATCCTATCTTTAATTAATGTGTATTTTGACAAGAAGTATGGGTATTACATGTGGGGTACTATTGGAATTTCAGATTAGTTAAACAAAGTTTTTGGATGGATATTAGGCTTTGCTGTGTGAGATTTTGGTATGTTAATTGACAACTATCTTGAGTACTTTTTAGTTGGTGCGTCAATTGTTTTTTGTGAAAAATAGCTACTGATTTTGGGATTTTTGATTTTGGTGGGATACACGGCTGTGTTTATGATTGAACATTGTGAGTGCCTTGGGCATTGTGTGGATTGATGGGTTATTATTGAAGATGTGGGTTGTTTGTTTGTGTGTTTTTTTTATGGTGTGTTCCTTGCTTGATTGATAACAATTAAAGGGAGTTGTACGTGTTTTTTGAGTGGGGGATTCACAGCTCTGTATTGATCGTGTGGAGATAGCTCACGTTGGACTATCATCCTTGTGGAGTAGCTTATGATTGAACTGATTATGTGTGAACAATTTTCAAATCTCTTTTAGAGAAGCTAAGCCTATAGAAAAGTTATTCTGTTTCACAACTTTGTATTGATCGTGTAGAGATAACTCACGATGGGCTATCATCCTTGTATAGTGGCTCACGGTTGGACTGATTATGTGTGAACAACTTTCAGATCTCTTTTGGAGAAGCTAAACCTATAGGAAAGTTATTCTGTTTTAATCTCAACAATGTTCAGATTTTTCTATTAATTTTTCAAATATTTGAGTCTTTTATTTATTTTTTTCAATTAATTGATTATGGAGATAAATCCTCTGTTGAGGTTAGTACGAGACGGTCGTACTATTACGTGTGAAATTCTTTCACGAGAAGTGAGGT
>JANZLX010000008.1:22063991-22076297 GCA_025531955.1 Erythroxylum orinocense
AATCTTTCCGAGCACAGTCATGGATATGATACATACATACTATCATTCTAGTCGCGCAAGAGACGTGTGACTGTACCATAAATCTGCTGGCCAGGGATTTTCTTTCCACCAAAGGAAAATGCTTTATTGTGCATGTTGGTTTTGCTTTATCACGTTCATGTGTCATACTCTTCTGCATGATTATTGATTGTATAAAGCTCAATCCATTCAGGTGAGTGATCAAGTGAAGGGGCCAACCTAACAGCGCACAAAAATAAATAAGAGTCCTTGAAGTTCTTTTTCTTCATTACTTACTTAGTCAAGGTTAGTATTTGTAAGCATTACACTAGTGATTTGTTATTTTTTTGCTGAGTATTTGAAACCAACTTCAACTTCAACCATTACTCCGTTGCTTATGTTGTATAGAAGATGCAAAGTCCAAATCTTTCCATGAGATTCCTGTTTCATTTCCTTCTCGAGGATTTTGATTCCATTAATGGGTCTCTGGAAAGGATAGCAGAACATTACATTGATAAGTGTTTTTCTCGGTGTGAAGAATTATTCACTGCATAACATGGCAAAGCTTTAATGCAGCAAACTTGAAACTGAAAAGCATGGAACGTGACATTGGCAGCTCTCAAGGTACCACAAAATCAAAATAGTTATAATTTTTCTTTTCTCTGAATTTGTGACATCAATCAAGTTTTTGAACGTCATTGAATTGCAGGGAACAGGGGTTCAGGGTTGGAAGCACAACAGAATGAACATGAAGAGAAATCTAAAAGGATTGAGGAGCTCACGGGGCAAATCGAGTCGTTGAAGGCTACTTTAGAAGAGAAGAAGAAGTTGGTTCCGAAGAAGAAAACGGAAGAGTTTGAGCGCTTGACTCAGACTTATAAAAGGATGAGCGAGGAGTACAAGCAGCTGCTGGCTGGGAACTGGGAAGCGTCAAGACAAAACACATGAAAAACCTGAGGCAGAAGAAAGTCTAACCTTAAATCCTTTATATAAGATGTGTGGTTTTCCAGTGTTGGTATCTTCATGAATCATGATACTGTTCATCTAATTGTATAAGCTTCCAAAATTGCAGTTTTCGTATGATTTTGCTGAGACAAATGACTTATAGTTTTACGAGAATCAGCAAAAACCAGTCAAAAGGAAACCATATAAATGCAGTTTTCTATGGTTATATGACATGATCTCCACTGACCTAACATAGGAGCTGAACCCTCCTTAATAAAAAAGCGTGAAGAACTAAGCTTGTTTGATCAGAAAGGAGAAATGGAAACCGGCATCTTGTTAACATAGCTCCTTGTTTGTCCTGGTTTACAAGTTCCACTATTGACATCTGAAGATAATGTATGCCTGATCTGCAGTGTTTTGAAATTTGGATCGGTCATCGAATCGAAAGTTTTACTGGTTACCGATTTGATCGATTCAACCACCAGTTCGACCGGTCGAACCGATGTGACGTCATAATTATATAATAATTAAATTTAGTTATATATAATATTAAAAATATTTACAAAATATAAAAATATACAATAAATAAATAATAAATAAAAATTAAATTGTCGAACCGGTCGAACTGGTCAGACTGAGTCAACTAAAAACTAGTTTTTTAGGTTGAACCTGACCGGATAGCCGATCCTTCACCGGTCAGACCGGCCGATCCGGTTCGATTTCCAAAACAGAGCTGATCTAGCTAAGACTACTAGAACGGTTACATTATCTGCATACTAATTCCCTTTATGATGCACATGTTAAATTTGCACCTCTTACTCTCGTTGGATTAACTCACAGGTACTTGCTAGTAAAAATATATTATCAGAAAACTCTGTATTAGAAGAGGATAGAATATTCATGACTCTAAGGAATCCACTTCGATAATAACTCGATGATACCCAATTTTAAAATTTAAAAGATCTAAGATTTAAAATGTTCAATCAGATTATACACTTATAAAACGTACTAAATATTAAATAAAATTAAAGAATTTAAAATATAATGAAAGAGTTTTTAAATTAAAAAATATTATTAAATAAAAATTAATTGATTTATTTTTTATACAAATTAAGAATTTATTAACATATAAAAATTAACGAATTAATTAATAAATTAGTTAATTTTTAATGGGAAATGAAATATTAGAAAAAACTATTTAAAGAAGAACTTCCAATGAACAGAAAACTCCATTGAAAGGAAAAACACAGAAACCAAAAATAGGAAAAAAGACAATTAGAGGATCAATAAAAGAAGAGAAGAAACAGAACACGTGACAATTGTGAAAAGGAGAAAACTGTCACTGTCTTTCTCTATCTTATGTGTCTTTCGGTCTCTGTTCCTTGACATCAAAGGAACCCTAGAATCATTTGTGATCATAGTTACCAATTAAATTTATTTTTTTTTTCTGAATAGCTAATTAAGATAGGAGAGCACAAAGCACGACACCAATACAATAATCCGTCAACATTTATTGCACTTTCCAAATTTCAATCCCGTCTGATTTGATGACTCCCACTTTGACATGTCGCCGGCGTCGTTAGACACCGGATGTTCGATTCCAAGCCCTAACTGCAGCGGTCAGGTTCCCATTTCTTTCCCTTCCAAGTTTGTTGGGTCTTTTTTGAATTCGAACCAAAACTCGTCGACCGACATGAACCCGTTCAATTTCGGCAATTTAAATTCTGGGTTTTGGAGCTCTACTGGACATGAGGTTAATCCGGGCTTCAATTCGCCGTCTTTGTCGCGATCGTCGGGTCGTGGTCTTTCAAGGCCGAGACTCGGTAAGGTGAGGAAGCAATCGAGTTTCCAGCATTCGAAACCTCCAGCAGAGACTTCGCTGGATTCCGGTTTCAACCCGTTTCGACGGGGTTCCACCCGGGTTGAGCCAGGGTTTTCGGTTTCTAGTGAGTCTATGTCTGGGATGGATGCCAATGAGGCATTTACCTTTGGAGCGAATAAAAGTGATACGGGTAGGAATTCGAACACTGGCAAGTCGAATATTGAAAAGGGTATTTTTGAGGGAATGAGAACTTTGAGACTTGACAGTGAAAATGAATCTGTAAGTAATAACATCAATGCCTCCAACAACGTTGTTTTTGAGTTTGAGAATGATCAGCGTAAAAGTTCAGTTATTAATGAGAGCATGAAGAAGTTGAGCATTGACGAGAGTGAGAAAGGTGTGGAAGGAAGCTCTAAGTTGAATGCACATGGTAATGCCAAATTTGGATTTGGAAATGGGGACAATGTGCATGGTTCCTCAGGTTTAACAAATGAGTTGAAGAAGAAACTGACTATTTCTGAGACTGGAAATTTCGGTGGTCGCAGTTTTATTTTCAATGCCAGTGTTGAGAAAAAATCTGGATTTAGAAACAGTGAAGAGGGTTGTGAGAGAATAGCTGAGAGGTTGCAAAATCGACTGGAAGAGCGGATTAAGACTTTGAGCTCTAATGACTCTGTGGAGGCCAATAATGTCTGTAATAATACAAATGCCAAGGATGGTTACACTTTGGGAAGGAGGGGAAGCAATAAGGGTTATATTAGTCGAGAAACAGAAGCTCTACTATCAGATGAGATGGGATGCAAGATGAATATTGGAAGTTCAGCTGAAGAATCATCTGGTCGAACTGACACAATATTCTCTTCCCCCAGAGTTTTTGAGAAGGATGTACAAACAAAGAGCAGGGATGATGAGAAGTTGGCTCAATTTGCTGATGCAATTCCATCTGAATTTACTGTTCAGGGAAGTGTTTACAATAAGGATGCAAGTTGTAGTCAAGTTCTAAGAGATCAATCGGAAGTTAATATGCAAACTGTCTTCTCATCGGTTGGCTTGAATGGTGGGAATGCCTTCGGGGTGCCACCTAGACCAGAGAAGACTGATCAACTTAGTTTTAAAAGTAGGCTAGATAATGTTCAGTCACCCTATGTAGAATTTAGAACACCAAATCCAAGAGGAAATTTATTTTCAGGCTTAAATCCAAAACCAGAATTTGGTGCTAAGTCTAGAGACCCGAAAATGAAGAAAAAACGGGGAAAATTGAAGCAACCTACCAAAGTTCATTTATGGTCGGGACAAGATTTTGTTTCAAGGGAAAGCTTTTCTCAGGAAATCTCAGAGCCTTCTTATTCACCAATGGATATTTCACCATATCGAGAGACTCTTTCTGAAAGTCAATTTTCCAGGGAAACTTCTGTGGCATCAGAAGAATCAGTTAGTTTTGAGAATCCATATCCATCAACTGATTCACAGCCAACTGACTTGAATAATGCGGTTGATGAAGATCTTCTAGCTGCAACTGAACGCATGGATATAAATGAAGAAGAGAGCAAATGCAGAGAAGAAAAGTATGAACGTCAAAAGTACTGCTTTGAGAAAGGAAGTGGTGCTGAGAATAATGCAGAAGAGTCTATATCTGGGGCTGAAACTGAAAGCTTTAAGTCCGCAAACGAGGAACTGGATCTTCTCAACGATAGCGTACTCTTTTCATCAGAAAATGAATCTTGTTCAATCACGAATACTGAGCGGCATGATGGTGACTTAAGGACACAATTTGCTTCTGCTTCCAATTCAGATTATATGGGGGGTTCAGGATTTACCTTTGCGGCCTCTTATACCCAGCAAGCATCATCTAAACATCAACCCAAAAAGAAAGCTTGGGTTAAAGGTTTTCATGATTCCAGTAATGTTAGTCAAAAAACAAAAGTTCCTTATGCATCAGCCTCTGTACAGTTTACTTCGCCATCTGCACCTTCATTGGCTTCTTCTCCTGAAAGAGGGAAGAAAGTGGGACACCATGTTCCTCCTTCAATGGTTGGTGATAATTCAGAGGTTCCTGTAAAAGACATCAGTCAGCAATCTGATATGACTTCTGATGCATCTCTTGCAGCCCAAGAAGCATGTGAGAAGTGGCGGCTAAGGTAACAACTCTTATCAGTTGATTGTTCTGATTTTAATTTGAAATCCTCTTTTATTTATCTCTTGCATGACACCTAGTCTGCTTGGTCGCTGAATCATTTTATAAAGCATAGTTCTTACTCTCTTTCAAGTTCTAAGTTCGTATTATATTTTTTGTGCTCTTACTGCAGGGGAAACCAAGCATATAAAAATGGTGATTTATCTAAAGCGGAGGATTGTTACACAGAGGGTTTAAATTGTGTTTCTAAAAGTGAGACATCTAGAAGTTGTCTCAGGGCATTGGTGTTGTGCTATAGCAACCGTGCAGCAACACGTATGTCTCTCGGAAGAATAAGAGATGCACTGGAAGACTGTCAGCTTGCTGCTGCCATTGATCCCAATTTCCTTAGGGTCCAAGTTAGGGCTGCAAAGTATGTCTATTTTCTTTTTTCACCTGTTTGCTCTTTTGAGTTCTCCAATCGTTAAATTCAGTAGGCATAGGAGTCCACAATCTTAGACTTGCTGTATTGTCTCCCATATGATGTTAGAATGTTTAGAAAAGGAGTATAGCTCATTCCTTGGTAAATACTATATGAACTACATCTTCTTACTTTTATGTTGATTCCGATGCATCTTGTGACCATATCCAGGGAGTTAGTCAACTTGTTCTGTAAATCTAAAATGAGTGGCTTAGAAGCTTTTACAGTTCTTGTTTCTAACCGATTTAGTTATGTTGGCTTCTTAGTTTTGATAGTACCTAGGTTGCACTTTCCATTTTGGTTTATGACACTTGTATCTACTATTTAGTATTGATGATTACTTTATTTCTTGTACTTATTTCTCTTTCTTTGTTCCCAAGTTGTTACCTTGCCCTGGGAGAAGTTGAAGATGCATTAGAATATTTCAAAAAGTGTTTATGGTTAGGAAATGATGGCTGTGTTGATAGGAAGATTGCATTAGAAGCTTCAGAGGGGCTAGAAAAGGCAGAGGTGCTCTTCTTTCTCTTTTTGATAGCGTCTCATAATTGTTTCAATTTCAAATTTCATGCTGATTGTCTCTCTAATGCGTCATGAATCATCAAAGTACATGCTTTGTTGTTCATGATTAATGACATTTTGTATCACACGATTAGTGTTTAGATATTGGGACTCATAACTTTCCCTTCTAACTAGCAGAAAGTTTCTGAACTGATGCTACATTCTACTGAACTTCTGCAAAGGAGGGCATATGATGATGCTGGAAGAGCATTGGAAGTACTTGATGAAGCTTTGGCTATATGTCCATACTCAGAGAAGCTTCTTGAAATGAAAGCTGAGTCCCTCTTCATGGTTTGTGTTTCTTCTGCTGATACTTGGAAATTCTTACTTCATGTTTGGGTTTTGTTCAGGTATTATGTAGAGCACGTAAAGATTGCCAGGAAGGGATTAACTTTTTTCTTGTTGTAGCAGCTTAGGAAATATGAAGAGTCAATTCAGCTATGTGGGCAGACTTTGGATGCTACCAAAAAGAATTATCCTTCCACAAACTCGAATAACCACTTGCCCATTGTTAACGGTTCTGCACTTACAAAGGATGCTTCCTTGAGATTTTGGCGATGCAACATGATTTTTAGGTGCTATTTCTATCTTGGAAAACTTGAGGAAGCCATTAGTTCACTGGAGAATCAAGAGGAACTGATTTCTTTTACAACGAGGTATTTCATACACCATGTGCATAGTGCAAAATCCTATGTCATCATTTGTTGGAAAATGATACAAGTGCTATGCCTTCTGCAGTCTGTCTACTGATAGCAAGGCATTGGAATCTTTGATACCCCTTGCTGCCACTGTACGTGAACTCTTACGACATAAGGTAATTTTCGTCCAGAATGCGTGTACCCTTCTGGGAAAATTAATCTTAACCATTGTTATAGATACAGCCATAAAACTGTACATTTCTGCATCGGCTTCATATTTGGTTGGCATGTGTGCTGTGGGATGACTTTATAGCCCTGCTTTGTCAAGTTTTTTCCATTAAAGTATTGTGGATCCTTGCATGAAGTTTTCAGATAGATGCTACTTGAAATAGATGTGGGGCTTTTGGACTATGGATGGTCCTGGCCTCTGATACTAGATAACGAAATAGTAGTCAACCTATTCAATAAAATTTGGGTCCATTTTGTAGATGCTATTTAAACCAAACCTTGTGGCTTAACGATAGAGAAGGCTTAAAGCCGCCCCCTTCACCTTGATTCAAATTTTGATAAGAGTCTTAGGCTTTCTGATGTTTAAAAGAAGTATGCATCACTTAACATTTAGAATTTGTGTGACGTATAGTTTTCCTTTTCCCGGAATTCTTTTTCTCAATGCAGACTGCAGGAAATGAAGCATTTCAAGCAGGAAGGCATTCAGAAGCTATTGAACATTACACTGTTGCTCTGTCACGTAATGTGGAGTCAAGGCCATTTACTGCTATCTGCTACTGCAATCGAGCTGCTGCATACAAAGCACTGGGCCAAATTACGGATGCTATTGCAGACTGCAGCCTAGCTATTGCTCTTGATGGAAATTATCTGAAGGTTTCTCCCTGAACTGATAATATTGGTTTCTAGCTAGCAAAATTTACAGAACCACTGGACTAGATTAGGCTAAGTGATTTGAAAATTATGATTGTATTCAGTGAAGTTAATCTGCCAATGTATGCAAATAGTATAATTAAAATTTTATATACTTGTATGCATAAACTGTTATGAAAACCAACCGAACAGGCTAGTCTCATGTGAAACAGTATCCCTAAGGAGTTAAAAGTGAATCACTTTCAAGTTTTTGCATTTGGAGTTACAGAATCTATAACTTCTGCAAATCTTTTATTATTACATATTTAATTTTCAACTCAGATTCCTGATTAAAACATTAAGAGGTCTAGATGGAGTGCCTTAAAAGCTCCTCAATGAGAAATACTCGTGCTAATACAATTGTCAAATTTTTAATAGCTTAGTGAGAAAATTTCGTTCTAATACAGCTGTAAAATGTTTTATCTGGATATCAGTTAGGAAGCATGTAATTTGCTTGTTTATTTGAGCTGGTTCTATCCATTTCCCTATGTGCTAAGTATCTTGATAGCTTTCCCTTAATCAAAGATGGGAATATCTGGAGGTTTCTTTGATTAAAGTGTTTTTTTTTTGTATTTAAGTCACTTTTGTGTTGTTTGTGTACTTGGGAAATTACAACTGTGATTTATCTGCAACAACAGTTATAGTAATTTGTATGGCATACATGCTTGTACAGGCAATTTCTAGGCGGGCCACTTTGTATGAGATGATTAGGGATTATGGGCAAGCAGCTTCTGATCTTGGTAGATTGGTAACTGTTCTCACTAAGCAAGTAGAGGAGAAGGCAAATCAATCTGGATCATCTGACAGATCAAAAAACTTGACCAATGACCTGAGGCAAGCTCGCTTACGCCTTTCTACTATAGAAGAAGAAGCCAGAAAGGAGATTCCTCAGGATATGTACCTCATCTTGTGAGTATCTTGTGATTCTAGCATTTGATGTTATGATCTTGCCTCGCTGTGAGACTTGTCTATAATTGAAGTTTCTAATACATTATTGTACAGGAACATCTGCAATCAAAGCTGATAATGTGTTTTCTTATCTACATGCTTTTCCAAATGTATGCGGCACCTAATAAAATTTTGACATTTAGACATTAAATATTTTCTGTTGTATGTTGAAAGCCCAAATTTTCCAGGTTGAAGCTTGTATAACATGCCATACCTCTTGTATTTCCAAACTCTAGATTTTACTTCTGAGGTTATTTGTTGAGGTCACTTAATAGTGTACTACTGCTAAGATTCATAATTTCTTATAGACAAAACTTGATGAAAGAAACAAGGTTGGTCTGTTGAGATCATTTAATCTTTCATTTCAGGGGAGTTGAATCTTCTGCTTCAGCATCAGAAATTAAGAAGGCATATCGTAAAGCTGCACTTAGACATCATCCTGACAAGGTTTGATTACTGTCTTCATTTTGAGCATCTTTTTGTTAAATATTCCAAATCCAGAAAAGGTATTCTCCAAGCTACAATGCTTTTACAAGCTTGCTATTAAACCACTTATTTGACCAAAACTGATTGTTTGCATAGGCTGGTCAATCCCTGGCAAGAAGTGACAATGGAGATGATAGGCTGTGGAAGGAGATTGGAGAAGAAGTTCACAAAGATGCTGATAGACTTTTCAAAATGATAGGAGAGGCATATGCAGTGCTGTCAGACCCTAATAAGGTTCAATATAAGCATAACATTATTATAATTCTCACCCTTTAAAAAAAATAATTTTGCCCAGATCCTTATGTCATATGACCAATTCCTATACACATCTGCTTATCTTAGCAGATTAAGAATTACTTGTAATAACATGGTAGCCTCGTATGTAGGATAAGAGATTTTTCAATTGGGTTTCTTGATCTTTCAGTCATTAATACTGGCTCGATTATAGATATTGATGCTTCTGAATTCTTAACTCCTTTTTGTCTGTCCTATCTATGATAAGTTCATCCTTTTGTTTTCAAATTGGCATATTTTCCACTCATTGCATCAGGTCATGTCCAATCGGATTCGCATAAGATCTTCATTTATTTTCTTTAGTTATGCCTTTTTGCTTTAGATAAGCTGTTCCATAACTTAGAATCTGAAGTTTGTCCCTCTTGTTTCAACCCTTCTATATGGAGATTTAGTGTGTGTGATATTCCCTATCATCTGTTTGCAGCGTTCCCAGTATGATCTTGAAGAGGAGATGAGGAATGCCCAAAAGAAGCGCAACGGAAGCGGCACATATAAGACACATACGGATGCTCAGAGTTATCCATTTGAAAGAAGCAACAGTAGGAGACAATGGAGAGAGGTTTGGAGATCTTATGGTAGGTAACTCACACGTGGAAGGAAGGGTTTAAGACGCTTGATCTACATGTTGACCATGGTAATGGCAATCCAGCATGCTGCAACAAAACCCATCATGATGTCATGCAGGGAGTGTTAAGATATGAGTTTCTGCATTTCATGCATAACATGCAAGGAATGTCAATCGATATCCTGCTGCTTTTTGATTGATTTTACATGGAGTTGGTACTACAAGGCCTCTAAGCCCGTTTTGAATCCTGAGATTTTCTCAACTATAGAAGACACTTTCTACAAAATGGTAAAAAGGGGAAGGAGAGAAATTTGATGGTCCTTATACAAAGTTTGACATACGTTCTGATTGAACTTTCCTGAAGGCCCAAAAGAGAAAAGGGAATGAAAAATGGCTTGCCTGAGGAAATCATAGAGAGGAGAGGATTGCTAACTATTTGAGCACGTGTAAATGAATCGGCAGTGTACAGATGAGAATTAAGTCATGCCTTCAATTCTAATTTTCTTTGTTTCTGTTGGATCATATTGTTATGGTCTAAATTATGAGCAGTTTCGTGTAAACGAATATGAACTTTTTGAGTTCACAGATTCCTACATCCATCTTTTTTTCGTTTATTTTTTTGTGGGAGATGAATACACATTAGTAGTAGTCGCGGATCTTCTTCTTATTATAGTTAAATGCGTTAAAAACTAGATCGGAAATTAAATCGATATCGAAAGATAAAAATCGAATTAAAAAATAGATTATCTATCTTATCTTTTCCACCACTTTGTAAAATCTGTTACGCGTTTTGGTTTAATTCTAATTCCAAGTTTGAGTTGGTGTCTTATTCTGTTTTATAAATTTAAGTTATTTATTTATGTGAGTCTTGTGTGGGTCTTACATAAATAAACTCAAATTTATATAAATAAATGACTGAAATTTATAAGACAGAATCCCGTGTCAACAAGTTCAACTATGTATAGATATACTAAAATACTTCAATCTTGGCATTCACACCCTAGAATCCAGGATAAGATAATGACAAAATCAATCACACGTTTCAAACAAAACAGCAATTTAACACCTTTCATACATACCAAAAGAATTGAAACACGTCGTTTTTCAGATTGGATTCCGGTGAAAATTTAAGAAACTACTTTTGTTTTTGTCGTCGTCTATGCACTCCTAACTGCACACTACCGCCTCGTAACTTCTTCAGAATCTTCTTCTATTATTTCCCCTATACCAACGTACCGACCTCCAGTCACTGCCTTTATTGGATTGTTTAGTAACCGCTCCACCTCCGACAATCATCCCCGTCAAGACCGGCGGCAGGTTCCACTCATCGCACGGAACATCCCATCCTGTAGGCTCCGCAAACACAACATTGTTATTATCATCTGCAGTAGATTTGGTTGCTTCCTCTGCATAATCTGACGTTGGAATGAGTTTTGGATCAACCCCACAATTCCAAACCACCTTGTGGTCGCGGTGCCTATCCTCGGCAACATTGTTCTTTGACCAAAACTTTTTCTCCTTCCTATGAAAAGCTTCCATTGAAGCAGAATCGTCCCAGTTCATTACACCTGAGCAGTAACGTGTGTACCGCTTCGCCTCCATGAAACTCGTCCATTGCATGCCGAATTGCTTCTCCCACTCCTCTATCCTCCGGTTATGCGTCTCTGACGCTGGCAATGAAGAACAACACGGTACTTCTACTGCATTAGTACGATCACTAGTAGTAACACGTGGAGTAGGAGGTTTTGCCGGGCTGACACGACCACGCCGTTGTTGTTTAGTATTGCAACTGGCCATCTGTTAATGCATTCCTGGAAAAATAGAGAGAAAATAACGTATGGGTTTATGTAGAAAGAGAAGGTTGAAGAGGCTTGGCTATTGTTAGGGTTAATTTATATATATACAGAGACAGAGAGATTTGTGATTATTTCTTTGTAGAGTCTTTGAAGTGTGATTTGTGATTATCTATAAGATTTAGGAATACTTTCCACGCGTAATTAGGCATTCTAATATAGAAATAATTGTCTTAAGTTAAATACTAATAAGGAAAACTTTAAAATCCTTACAAGGTAATATTAAAAGAAGAAACTATAGAAAATTGCTTCGACAAGAATGAGTTAAAATCGTAATTGGTTAACCTTTAAGCCAATATAAAATTTTGATAACATAACCAAAAAAATTGGAAGCATGCTTTCTAAGTTAAAGGTAATATTCATGTAAAGAGGTTATTCGTCGAATTGGTCAAGTGGAGGAGCATGGCGCCAAAAGGTTCTGTGTTTGATTCTTCCTGTCTACGCTCTTTCGATTGTATCTGTCGTATAAGGCTTGCCTAGTGTGGAGTGCCCTATTGACGTGATTTGCAGGCTATTGTGTTAATCCGAGGGTTACCCAGTATGTATTCAAAGGGTAGCGACTGCGGGTTCCTTCATTTAAAAAAAAAAGACCTTTTCTCTTGATAAGGTTAAATAAAACCTCTATAAATGAATATTTTTGGGACCTGAAAAATTATTATCTTATACGGGGTTATTAATTTATCGATAA
>JANZLX010000008.1:22099142-22110998 GCA_025531955.1 Erythroxylum orinocense
ATTTTACTTCCAAAATTAACCTTTAATTTCTCTCACATCTTAATTACACAGATTACACATATTATATTTTCAAGGCATTTTAACATGTAATTAATAAGGGTATATCAGACATTTCATTAATTTTCTTAATAAATGTGCATTTTTCTAGAACGACACTTATTATGAATCGGAGGAAGTAGTATATAAGAGAACAAATAAATTTATTTAATAAAAATAAATTATATTTAAGTTTTATCTAATATATAATTATTATCAATGATAAAAATACAACTACATTAACATTAACAACCAAACAAGTTTTGTATTTTTATTTAAAAGAAAAACAGAAGTAAAAAACTAAAAACAAAAACTGAAAATTACAGAGAAGTCCTTAGCAACTTATTGTAACTTTATAAGCATTCAATTTAACACACTAAAATTTAAAAAAGTTCAATAAAACACAGTCTTATTTTCAACTATTGTATAATAAAAAGTAGGACTTTTAAGTGCAAATTAGAATAGTATTATTGGGCTACGATGTGTTTTAGGAGAGTTTTAATTATGAAAAGGTACTTTAAAGTTATTCATATCTAGACTAATTCTTGTTCGAATCGGGTAGGTTTTTTTGTGAGAGATAAAGATTTAATCCTAAATTTTAAATAATTACATATATAAAAAAAGTTTAAATCTCACTTAAATTCCTTACCTACTCACCGTGACTTGAATTTTCATAACAGCCTGATTGAATAATCATGCAATTAGGTAAATCTGATAACTCATGAGCGTTCTTGTAACTGAATCCGTTACTTAGTGGTGTGGGTGTGATCGTATTGGGTACGGTTTTTTTTATAAATATCTCAGTCAAAACGGCTTGGTCAACCATATAAAAGGAGGGAAGGTAAGGATTATTCGATTAAAAATATGTTACTAAATCACCCCTAAAAGTAAAACGTCGCTTTCGCAGGTGGGTCCCACCAATCACTTGAATACATCAATCCGTTTTTTTTGCTGCACGTGTTGGAATTCATCCAAATCTTTTTGCCAGCTAAGCATTGGCTGGGGTTGCCAAGTCAACCCGTGTCGGTCACTACCAATTTGTTCATCGTACGGTCCTTGTTAACTTGATCTTTCCTGATTTACGATGTACGCTCATGATAACATCTCGGGGGTCATTCCACATGTTTTCTAAAAACATATGATTTCTACGATTAGACTTTGGGAAGACGCAGAGACAGACAATAGCTTTATTCCTGGGTGGCACAGCTGGACTTAGCGGGGACACAGCTGGCACTAATATGTGGCTAACGTCGCCGTTTTATTCTGTACGGTTTCATCTTTTTCATGATTCTGTTACATTTTTTGGGGCCTTTTTTGCCCTACCTAAATAAATAGAACGCAGCTGTCTCTCTGAGCATTTGGGAACTTCCATCTACTTGGACAAAACCGAATCAAAAACCTAAATGCGAAAGGTCACCTTTTTTCTTCCTATTTTACCCTTGCCCCTTTCCCTTTTTGACAAATGAGTCCCCACCAATTTATTTTGTTTATCACGCTGTTAAGGGCATTTAGGATGTTTATTACATTTTTTGTTTATTTACTTTATTTTTATTATTGTCAAATTTTTAATTTTTTTAAAATTAAAATTTTAATCTTGACTTTATAAATTTTTTTAAGTCATGTTGTTTTAAGTTATTTTTAATTTATTAAATAATAAAATTCATACAAATTATATGAAAAATACTAATAAAAATTTAACACTGGATTATTATTATTATTATTATTATAAGTTATATGTTTTTTTATTAGAGTTATAAACTTGATTTTTGTAAAATTAAATATCTAAAATCTAAATTCCTATAAGAATATTCAACGAAATACTAAGATATATAATATTCATACTCTTATAAATTTTTTAAAGTCATATCCTCATAAGTCATTTTACACATAAACAACTAATTTTACCAAACTTCAAATGCTAAACAACTAATGCAATCTACTGGTTAAATCAGGTGATAGAACCAGCTATCAGTTAACAGCTAATACAATAAGTTGATTGTCAAACAAGGCCTTTAATTAAGTGTTGATGACGACGATGACGATGAAAAATATTTTGATTATTGTTGTGACGGTTAACTCATATAAAATTGGGGTGCAACTTATTATTGAAAATATCAAGATTAGCATAAATATTTGGAAAAAAAAGAGATATAAAATATGATAGTCTTTGTTTTTTTTGTCTAGACCAAAGTATCCACTGACGAATATAGTGACTAATCCTCTCACTGATTTATAAACACCTCACAAGATGAGATAATTGGCCTAAAAATTTAAGGATACTTTGTACCCAAAATTAAAGATCGAACCCTGATATTTAATAAATATGATAGTCTCTTTAGTAGATTGGTTGTTATGGTCGTGTGTTGGTAAAAGAGAGTTGTATTACTACCACCTAACATAACAAGTGATGTCATTGCCATTTATAAAGTCAACTTTTATGTGGAAACTCCGTTTTGTAATTGCGAGAAAATAAAAGCATGCTTTCTCCTATTCTTATATGCCAACTTGGTTTAAAGCCAAGCCAAGTACATGCAAATTCCACATCTACCACCACACAAATAATTGACAAGAAAAGCATTCACCAATGTCAATAGCTATCGACAACAACAACGAACCGACTCTTCATTATGTTCAAACTAATCATGATATTGTTTTGTGCACGAACACAAAATGGACACGACCTATTTGGAGTTGGCAATGCAAAAAAAAAAAGCTTTTAAACCTAAGACACAATGAGAAGTCACAATCACTAATTTTTTTTTTCTTCTCCCTAATGTTCTTAAACAACCACAAGCACCTAGTCCCACTCCCAACCCTCCTTGCACTCTCCACTTTAGAAGTGTCTTAATCAATCCAAGTCAAACACAATCAATGACATCACCTTTCAAAGTTTGGGTCAAAAGCAAAACCCTTTTCTTTTTTCTTTCTAAGTAGATGAAAAAGCTTGTAAATAAGAGGTGGTATCTATACTTTGGATACATACTATTCGCCACTAACATGTAACAATTAAGGATAAGCTTCCCGAGCCTACACAAGTGGGTGGACTGGAGTAGAAATATCTTACGTTTCGAGTGGGCAATAGCGTCCACCCGACCCCAACAGAAGCAAAACAAGTCAAAAATCCCGTTAACCTGTGAGAAATATCATAAAATAAGACGCTCATAACAAATCTGTAATTCATCGGCATCTACAAGGGCAAACATGTCATTTTCATTGTCTCTATAAGTACTCTACAGTTCGTCCCCAACACTACTTAGATGCAAACCACCTCATTCTCTCTCTACACCAAATAAAGAAAAGCTCGGAAGAAGAAATAACTCTCTTTTTATTTAAACCTTTCCTCGAACAGGTCATCGACAGTAACCACTTTCACCGGCGATTAATCGTTTAAAGCACCGCCTGCCACAGGCTGAAACGGCCCTAAGCGGGAAAGAAGGAAAGGACTGGAAGTTTCCATTTTGGGGTCCTTATGCAAAGAAAGCTGGGAGCTTTAAGTTTTTTAACCATGAAACGTCGCCGTTTCCCTGTTGGGACTGATTGGTAGTGATAAGTATTAGTGAAGGAGTTGTTGGTGGTTTGATGGGGAAGGTGGCGGTGGGAGTGGCGGTGGGGCTGGCGGTGGTGGCGTGTGCTGTGGCGGGGTTGATGGTGGGAAGGAGAGTGAAGAGTAGGAAGAAGTGGAAGAGAGTCGTCGGGATATTGAGAGAGTTGGAGGAGTATTGTGAGACAACTGTAGGAAGGCTCAGGCAAGTTGTTGATGCTATGGATGTGGAAATGCATGCTGGGTTGGCTTCAGAAGGAGGGTCGAAGCTTAAAATGTTGCTCACTTTTGTTGACCGTTTGCCTACCGGGTAATCCATCTGTCTGTTCGTCTAATGATAGTGGTTCTCTTTTCTTTTTGCCTAGTTAGTTTATGGAGATGTATTTTGGAGTTAGGCGGGCTTTCGTTATATTTTCTTAAAGGGTTGTTGATTGCTTCTAGGTCAGTGTGGCAATCCTGGAGTGATTAGATGATGTTCTAGTATGTCGATGATATGTGTATGCTTACTGTATATTGTTTCTTCGGTCAAAAGATTTATGCTTTCTTCCTTGGTTTTGCTATTTCATTTATTGGGTACCTTGTGGGTTCGGTATGCTTTTGTGGGGTGTACTTCTTTTTTCGTTTATCTTTATCTCCTTTTTTCAGTTGAGAATCGAGATTGATGCCCCAGCCTGTTGGTCTCTTATCAATACTTTGGAGTTGTGGTTTGCAATTTTGTAATTGTTTTGTTACAATTTCTTCACTCCTCCTGGCGGCCTTCTTTTGTTTGTTGTCAATACACACTTCCGTCCAAACGGGTCAAATTGTGACGATTTTGGCTATTTCATTGTTGTTTATGCTGTTTTTACCTCTTCGTATTATACAAGTTTCTTCTTTCCTTCATTCCTTCCTTTCATTCTTCATTGTTATTTTTGTTTCTTTATTCCCTTATGGTGAATTCGTTGTTGTAGAGGATACCCTTGCAGTATGTGGGAGGGGTCTAATTTTAAAGCTGTCCGCTTTTAAACTATTAACGTGTGTCTTGTTCACTTTTGTTTTTGCATCATTGATATTGATGAATATATCCGTTAACTATTTTGTTGGGAATATTTTTCTGGGAAAAAAAACTTGCTAGATAAGATTTCATAGAATCTTAAAAGGTGCCATTTCTTTTCCCTTCTATTCTCGTATAAGTTTAGTGGGACCTTATGAGGGATACTGCTTGCTATTCTCCTTGACGTGGAATCTATTTATTCTCAGTCCTCTATTTGGGTATTTGTATACAAAAAATGTAATTCTAAGACTCTTGTCTGTTTTTTGTTTTGCAACATTCCATTGCTGATATACAAATAGTTTTGCAGATTCTTGTCTCAATTGCCCTTTGGATGTAATCTGCAGCTAGGGCATGGATTTATCCATGAGTTTCTACTTCTTTCCACAATGGGCTGTAGTTTAGGAGTTTGATTCATAAAGTACCAACTCATAGATGTTTATTTTCTACTTTCAATATCAAACATGAGTCTCACATTCTATTTCATTGTGTTCTATTTTTAGTACACATTTCCTTGTTTCAGTAACTAGTTGTTCATGATATTATTCTTGCTGCTACTTATGTTGTATCCACAATTGGTTTTTGATGTTATTGTCAGGAGTGAGATAGGAGCTTATTATGCTCTAGATGTTGGAGGTACTAATTTTAGGGTCTTGCGGGTTCAGCTAGGAGGCAGAAGATCCTTGATCTTATCAAAAAATGTGGAACGACAACCAATTCCCCAACATTTGATGGAGAGCACAAGTGAGGTGATCAGCTTAGACTTCACACTTTTTTTTTTCCCAACTTCGACATCCTCTGTTTGAAGAAGAGTTAAAGTATGACAAGATTAAAATGGATTAATCATGGATTTCTTCCTGCAGGATTTATTTGACTTTATTGCTTCAACATTGAAGCAATTTGTTGACAAAGTAGAAAGTGGTTCTGAGCTTTCGCTGTCTAACACCAGAGAACTTGGGTTTACATTCTCTTTTCCGGTGAAGCAACTTTCTTTTCGCTCGGGGACGCTTATCAAATGGACAAAGGGATTTGTTATTGATGACCTGGTTAGTAAGAAATCTTATGCTATGACTGTTCCTCAAGTGCATAGAATCATTACTTTTGAGTTCAAACTTATTATTTTTGTTTGAAGTTTGATTCGTATTCTCTTGCTATGAGCAGCATCTCTCCTACTTTCATACTGTGTTTTG
The DNA here is from genome assembly GCA_025531955.1 of Erythroxylum orinocense. Taxonomy (NCBI): domain Eukaryota; kingdom Viridiplantae; phylum Streptophyta; class Magnoliopsida; order Malpighiales; family Erythroxylaceae; genus Erythroxylum; species Erythroxylum orinocense. Next base: position 22,104,940 of record JANZLX010000008.1, read on the forward strand.
CCTTATGATACAGTCGGTATCTGAATAAAAATTATCTAGAAACTTACAAAATGCTGGATTAAGTATTATGCAGGAAGCTGTTTTGTACCGTTTATTAACATATTGTGCTTCTAATTTTAGATTGGAAAAGAGGTTGTTGAATGTTTACAGGCAGCGCTGAACAGGAAAAGTTTAGGTATGGAGGTTACGGCATTGGTGAGTATTCCATCTCAAAATGAAAAGTTCAGTTCTGACCTTTTTAACTTTAGGAGATTTTTGACTAAGGATTTGTGCTCAACCTGTGACGCTTGGAGTTTGTTTGATGAAGGCTTGTGCTATGGACTGTTATTTCTGGTTTAATATTCTTATACGATCAGGACTGAATCTTTATTTTTTAATTTGGGGGAGTGGGGGTTGAGCTGAATATGAGCAATAATTGAGAGAGGGAAAGATGAAGAGCAGTAATGCCTTTGGTCTCTTTAAACAGGTTAATGATACCGTGGGCACACTAGCTCTTGGACATTATCATGATGGAGACACTGTTGCTGCGGCAATTTTTGGTACGGGTACCAATGCCTGCTACCTAGAGCGGGCAGATGCAATCATCAAGTGTCAAGGACTTCCCACCTCTTCTGGGAGCATGGTATTCTCTCTCTTACTTGATTTAGGGATGTCTCCATCATTCTTCGGGAGACAGTAATAAGTCTAAAGTTGATAACATTGTTCTGTTCTGTCTTCTAATAAGGTTGTGAATATGGAATGGGGAAGCTTCTGGACGTCTCACCTGCCAAGAACTTCATATGACATTGATTTGGATGCTGAAAGCCATAATCCTAATGATCAGGTATGTCAATTTCCTTCCATCTTTTTTGGTTACTTTAAAAAAGGAAGCATCTTATGTTTCCTAAATTTTATTTCAGGGCTTCGAGAAAATGATATCGGGAATGTATTTGGGTGAGATTGTAAGAAGAGTTATTCTCAGAATGTCACAGGAGTCGGATGTCTTTGGATGTGTATCATCTAAATTATCAACACCCTTTAGTTTGCAGTACGTGTTGTAATCTCTCTCTTTGTGATTATGTACATGCATGATCACTGCTCTCAAAAAATTGTCCTCCTTAAAAATCTGGATTCATCAGGCGTGAATATGCCGTAAATTACTTTGGACGTAAATACGATGATTAACTGTTGATTATTCGGCTCATGAGGAGAGCATTTGATGTTTAATGGCATGGTTTGTGTGATGCTCTATTATTGGTGTGAATTGGTCTATGCTTTTATCAAAGTTTTACCGCCTCAACCTCATGGTTGGATCTGTGTTGCAGTGAAGTGCATGTAATTCTTTGTTGGAACTTAAAAGTGCATGGACATTATTTATGAACGCATGCGTGATTGCTTGTACATTTTATTGCCATTTTAAGCTTCTGGTATAATGCCATTAACACAATGCCTTGTGTTGTTGCAGAACACCTTTGATTGCTTCAATGCATGAGGATGGCTCTCCTGAACTGAAGGAAGTTGCAAGGGTCTTGAAAGAAACTCTGGAGGTAGATAAGTGTCACGGACAAAGTGTTTCACTTTTCTTTTGTCAATGAGTCTGTATATGTTTCTCTGTCTCATCTCTTTTGGTGGGTTGTTCCAATCCAGATCCCGGAAGTCCCTTTGAAGGTCCGGAAGCTCGTTGTAAGAGTGTGTGACGTGGTGACACGCAGGGCTGCTCGATTAGCTGCTGCTGGTATTGCGGGGATCTTAAAGAAGATTGGCCGTGACGGTAGTGGAAGAAGTAGAAGTGACACGAAAATGAGAAGAACGGTTGTAGCAGTTGAAGGGAGTCTATATGCCAGGTACACGATGTTCAGAGAATACTTGCATGAAGCCTTGAATGAAATCTTGGGAGAAGAAGTTGCCTCGCATGTCATTCTTAAGTTGACAGAAGATGGATCAGGTGTGGGAGCAGCTCTAATGGCTGCCTCGCATTCGTCTAACACTGTGGATAGAGAACAGTTGCTTTAAATATTTATCTCATTGATATACACATATAGCTCCTGTAAATTTAGAATTCTTTTCGTTATCGATACATTTCGATATAGAAGTATAAGAAAAGGTCCGTCTCCGTAAGCTTTCGTCTTTTGGGTGGCTCACCCCAGTTGTTGCTTCATATTCATTGGTATTATTCTTCTTTTCGCAAGTCTGTTTTCAACTTTTGTAAGGTCGGTCAATGTAATGATTACTGTTGCTAGTGACGTGAAATTGATGGCTCTTCTTCAAGAAATGGAAAAGATGTCCTCCGGAAGGGCGTATGATGTCTTAACTGTTGAATTCTTTCATTAGATATCCATGGTCGTTTTTGTTTGGTGGCACCTCCTCTCTCCTCCATTGATATTGCCTTCTGCTTTAAAGCCATTGTTAATTCAAGGTCTCTTGGCACTTTTAATGGCATGCATAGCACTGGCTTTCACATCCTCAAACGTCAAGGACCTAACAAGAACCCTGTTCAAGGATTAATATGGTAACAGTATTGGCCATAAGCAAGTTCATGGTAGCTGCTTAGCTGCACGTGGACTACCACTTGAGATTTTGCTGTTAAGATTGTCTACCTTCTAGACTAATATATGTAATCCTTTGCCCTTTCCTTGTGCATTTCTACTGGTTTCCAATGGATTTTTGATGAAGTTGAGGGTTTTTAATGGTTCGTGACTCTTCGACCACTGTCATGTACGTACACCTTAGCATAATTTTTGTTTTAACACCTAATCGATCACGTTGAACATGACCAACCTCTATCCTCATTCCTGGACGCTTGACGATGATGATAACGATGCCAATGTCCATTCCAATGCAAGTTCCCATTTGACTTTACTGTTTAGTCATTCAACAGTAAGTAATAAAGAACTTATCTTCAAGTAAATTTAAATTAAAAATTTAATTTAGTTGCTTTATATTCTACTCCATTTGTTCGTAGGAAGGTCATAATGGACGGGGGCTGATCTTCTGGCCCAACAATTCAGCTCCAACCCTGTTTCATTGCAATAGGCTCAGATGCAATGGGATAGGATTGGTATTGAGTTATTGGGCTAGAGGATTTGAGGGGATAATAGATTGGGCTTTTCTGCAGCTGATGATTCTCTGCCATCTTTTCTACAAAACTTTCTACTATTGGACAAGACAAGGATGATTCAATATATGTATATGATTTTGAAGCAAATAAGCTTTATCTTTGAATTGCAACAAATAATAAGTTCCTTATGAAATATATATATATATATAGACACCTAAGATATAGATGTATGTATACACTTAATTTTGACTAAGTCATTCATCCCTTGGAATTTAAGATGAATCATTGTTTAACTAACTATTTATATAGGTATAATGAACATTATGTGTTTTATTGAGAACCATAAGAATTATTAATGATTGATTACTGAAACGCTTTACTTTCAATTATTAATGGTTCTCTTTCTTCAAGATTTTTTTAAGTATGAGATTGCAAATATAGACAAGGATAGGTAAGATCTAACGGATGATAAAGTAACGCCTCAAAAAATAAGTTTCTACAAGCGCAAAACATGTTTTTTATGTTAAGGTTTATGTATAATACTGTAAAATTATATAACATCTACTATCACATCATTTTAAAATATCACCTTATGATTTTAAATGTATTGTTACATTATACAAAATATACGATTATATCATACAAATGCTCTTGTATTCTATAAAATACATTATAACAGAGAAACGAGTTATTGAAGTTAAGAGTTATTGAATAACTTCAGAAGATGTCAAAATGCAATAACATGTTCATATTCTATAATTAACTATTTTGTTGACCTACTATAGAGGCTTGCTAAAGTTGAGAGAGTTGTCTGATTATTGATGAAAATTGATAATAAGGTCTAGAAGAAGGTGAAATAGAAGTAGGTCTTCCTTTATTTTCATAACACAATTCACTGTAGATATGATATAAAATCTCACTAAGAGCCTGTTTGGTTCAGCTTTTGGAGGCTAAAAAAACATTTTTTTTACCGTAAAAGCTATTTTAAAGAAAAAATGTGTATTTAGCTGTAAACTTCAAAAGCATTTTTAAAGTAGAAATAGCTTTTTTTAAAGCTAAAATATTTTTGCTTCACTTACGTATATATCGAAAGTTAAAAGTGACTGTTCTGTTTCTTTGGTTTTGTTCTGTTTATACAAAAACTCATCTTCTCAAACACCCAGCAAAAACTCATCTTCTTAAGACATCGAACGGATCAACTTACAGGTATGTTATTTTTTCTGGTATGCTTTTTATGGGATTTCTCGAATTCTATTTCATGTTATTTTTCCTCCTCCTCATTTTTTTGTCCCCTCCATTCACGATGACTTTGTGTGAGTGCGTCGGCTGATGGTGTTTTGTATTGTACTGGCTGATGGTGTATATGTGTAGGAGGAAGGGATGGTGTATATTAGGATTGTTAGGTCTGCGTTCTTCGTCTGCGTTGAACACAGGCAACGTCTGCATTTAATGCTCAACGCAGAGGAACGTCTACGTTGTGGCGTTGAACACAGACGAACGTCTGCATTTAACGAACGTAGACCTTCATCTGCGTTGAATGCAGATGTTATCTGTGTTTAACGCTCGCCCAGCTATCAATGAATTCCAAGCCAAATTCACATCCCCGATTCTAACAAAACTAGCTATCAATGAATTCCATGAAACTACGGTCGTGTTTGGCATTAGACCAAAAATTTTGAGAAGCCATTGCTTGTCTGCCTAACTTCATATACATGTCTATGAGGGCATTACAAATACCGTCCCATCATTGTGAACATGCTGAGGCTATATTTTCCAAGGGAAACATGACCCATTTGTGAACGTGTTGAGGCTACTGACAACATTGTGACCCTATTAGGTCTTATCATGTTGGTTCATATTATCCAGTACATGAAGAGCTTCTGTAGGTAGCCCATTGCATACATAATTTGATGTTGTCGTATTGTCATGATTATGCACCTTAACAAATTCATGAATTGTCCATTTCTCATCTGACCTTCTCTTCATATGCATACTGGCTTTGCAGTCTTCTTTTTTTCTCTTATATTGCCCTTTTGAATTTTCTAATACTGAGATTCCATCAAACCTGTGAGTGAAGATTCTAGTCCCTTAAAGTAGTTATCTAGTTCTTTTAAGTGCACTCAATGATTCAAAGTAGGCATGTAAAACTGTTTTTAAATATAGGCTGAAAGTAATACATGATGAGTAATTTGTATTTGAGATAGCAACTCCTTATGAAATGTGTCTCTTTCTTTACTTCTGTACGTGCATAAACTTCCATAGTCGTTGCTATGCTTTTAATGCTTTTGTCTATGTCATTTTGGTTATGCTTTTATATTTTCTTATACTTGTTGGTTAGGTCGGCTGTGCTAGGCCCAGGCCCAGGTCCACGTGTCCACGACCCATTCGTAGGTGGTAACCTCCCATGCATACGTAAAGACCTGCATAAAGACCTAAACCTAGAAAATATTCCATATATAAAGTACTACTTTGCCATGATACAGGTACGAGATTAGAACCTTGTTATTTTCTATTTCACTAGCCGCCAAAACCCTCACAAAAAGACTAACTTGAGCGTCGGAGGGACCTACCGGAAATTAATCCCCGGTGAGCCTTCTATTGTTTTGCAGGTATTTCCCAGCCAAGATCATCGAACTCATGGATCCAAACAATGACGTCCCGCTCCATCAAGATCAGACAGAACCATTTGTTAAATTCATTATTATATGCAGTGGGGATTTTGTTGTTGATAGAAAATGTCAATACCAAGTCAAGATATTTAAGGTGGGGATAAATTGAAAAAAGGGTTAAGCGGAGTGGAATGATAGAACTCTTGAAATTTAATCAAAATTTTTGTGGAAGAGACATTAGCTGGAAATCGACCAAATAGTCACTTTAATGAAATTGGATGGAAGAAGAACTATGAATACAAACAATTTAAGAATAAATGGGATGGATTAAAAAAAGATTGGCAGCTTTGGACAAATTTAGTAGGTAAGGAAACTGGACTAGGATGGGATCCTACTAATCAAACTATTGATGC
>JANZLX010000008.1:22171300-22189417 GCA_025531955.1 Erythroxylum orinocense
GATAATTTAATAATATATATTTAGTTAACAGAAATTATATTATAAAACAAAAAATGAAAATCAAAAGAAATAAAACCAAAACAGTGGGGTGTGTTCCCTTAAAAAAACAGTGGGGCGTGAATTTTGTAGTTGAATTCACACGAATTAGGGCGTGAATTCAATTTACAAAGACAGTGGGGGTTAAACCCACATGGGAATTCAATTCCTTGCATTTTTTTGGTTCCAAATGATTGATTTGAATTCAATCCCACGATTGAATTCAAATCACAGCTTTCCAAACAGCCTCATAAAGAAAATGGCAACTGATGCGAAAGTAATGCGGAAGTGGGAAGTTCCTTCTTAGTACCATTATCTTTGACTTGTTCTTCAGTCAAAATATCGGTGATTCCTCATTGATACTCGGGTGGTGGTCCATCGTGGCTTATCATTACCTCCTCCTCCGACAGTAACCTTGTCCTCAAGCTTGAGGTTGAGGAAATAATCCTATGAGTGCATGGACCGTTGAGTTGTTTTTCCCCTCCGTATCTAAGCCTTCATCATCACATTCTAGTACCAGGAGTTGAGGTCCCTTTCAATGATGTCCGGGGGCAAATTTCTCATCATAATTAAAGCATAATCCCTGGGTCGTTCGCTTCTGCATTTCGTCCCAAGTAAACCGCTTCGTAGGTGACGCGGGTTTGAACTTTGTTGAAGATAATGATTCTGCCTTGAATCGACTGGCAGGGTGTGGAAGTTGGCATTGACGATTCAGCTGCTCATCCCGCATTCGAGCAAGGCTAATGACATCTTTTAGAAATTTTTGTTTGAATATCCTAATGTCATCAGCAATGTCAGGCTTTAGGCCTCCCTTGAACGTGCCCACCAAAGCCTTTTGTGTCCATTCTTGCACTCTATTACCTAACCTCTCAAACTCCTTTTGATAGTCTCGTAATGAACCTGTTTGTGTTATTCTGGACAAGGATTCATCAGAGTCCTCGCAATCGGTAGGACCAAATCGTGACCATAGCTCCTCAACAAAAATATCCCATGTAACTTCTTTCCCCTCCTCTTGGTAAGCCCTTCGTAACCACTGCCACCACTGATTGGCTTCTCCTTCTAGATGAAAAGAGGCCAATGACACTTTTTCTGGTGCTAAAGTGCCTTGGTACTCAAAGACTTGATCCACTCTAGTGAACCATTCAGTCGGGTCAGCACCTGAGTACTTTGGGAATTCTAGTTTAGTTAGTTTGGAAAAAAAAACATTGTCGTCGCCCTTCCTTGCTCTCCTTTGTTTCTACTCTGCTGTTTCAAGATTGGTCGCAGCAATCATTAGTGCTTCTTTCAGGTCCCTCCTTGTTAGAGAGCACAACTTTAGATAGCTTGGTGATAGCATCCTCTATATGTCTTAGCTTATCAGCAAGATCAAGCTCCATCCGCTCAAAGCCATCTCGAAGATGTCCGAGCCCAGCTTCCAGTTGTTCAATCTTGTCTTTGTTGGTAGCCATAGAGAGTGGCTCTAATACCAATGATAGGTCCCAGTCAAAGAGGACAATACCAATTAAGGTTGTGGTCGCGTGCAAACTTGAAGTACGCGGGGCCCCTGTTCTCCCCGGTACGCAAAACACGGACCCAACACACATAATTCAAACAGAAGCACATATATAATTGAGATTACACATCTAGGTCAACTCACAGTATGCTTCAGAATATCTATTGCCTTAATGACCCGGCAATATCTAGATGCTGACGATCAATTTATGTCTCTATATCATGTAATGCACACATATTTACACATTGCTAACTTGTTTAATCGAATGAGTACTCAATCATACATATGTATATATGATATGTCCAATGCATGCTCAATTGACTTTCCCAGGTATGTATCCTTAATCACAAGTCTTAATCATACATTCATTATAGCTTATATACATCTAGTTTGCAATGAGGTTTATGCCTTAAGTAAGTTTGATTATTCTCAATTCATCAATCATACATTCATCAATCCTTTTCTAGCATTTTCCCAATTCTCATTCAATCATACCTAATTCATTGCTTATATCCTTTGGACCATAATTGTATTCATAAGAACATCCTTATTCCATTAACAACTCATACTTCCCAAATTCATATATATTGATATCAATCAATTCATTCCTTAATTTATAACCTCAATTAACAACTTAAACTTATCAAACACTTAATCACTTAATCAAGCAACTTTCTAGGTTCATTTCAAGCCCCAATCATGTCTTATTACACCAAAGTAAAGCAACTTACCCTTATATGGTTTGACCATCACACAAAACACATTTTTTTTCACTTTAAAGCATTGCCACAATCGTGGGAAGGAACTAATACAATTCTCACAATCGTGGGATAGGTGAACCAAAAGTTTATGTTCATTTTCCTTCAACTTTTCTTCCAAATTTTAACACATTCATGATAGTCCAACAATTATGCATCATTTATACCTTGAAGATACTTCAATTGCTCATCAATTCATCTCTAATTTCAATTCAAAATCATTCAATTGGTAACTCAAACAATTTATCTATTATGCATCAAAAACCAAACAGAAGCTTTCATTCACTTTTATACATGTAATGCTAACTCTTTCCCATTTTAAGAACACTACACTAGCACCTTTCTTTAGCATAAATTTACCTTCAGCATACTTCAATTATCAATCTAATTCATCCTTTAAACAAACTATAACCTAGGGTTTACACATGTCAAAAACAAATCCAATTCATCCATTAAATTCCAAGCACACTTCATCATCAACTCTATATGCAATTCATCCCTAATCAATCATCATGAATGTTATGATCACATGTCACAATAGGGAAATCAATCAGTTACTTTTTCAGCTTATAGTCCCCTCAATTAACAAGCTAACCAAGCCTTTCAAGCATTCAAGCATGCACCAAGAATAAGATGGAAATAAAAGGGTTTAAATCATAAGATGAAGGCTACAGAATTTCGGCAAAATTTAAGGTTATGGAGATTATGTGGGTGTGTCGATAGTGAGGAGGAAGAAGAAGAGAGAATGTGACCGAAAACATCAAAGAAGATGGTCTTTCAAATGTGGGAATCGTGGGGTACAAGTGTGTGGTGAGAGGTGAGACATATGGTGTGACACTTGTCAAGTGAAAAGCTATGTCTTCTTCTCATGCTTCCAATTGTCACCAAATGTTTGGTCTATTTGTCACATAGTTTCCTAGGCCACTTGTCACTCATGTATTCAAACCATTTTTCATCCAATTAGTTAAGCCATTTTTCACTTGTTCGCAATGCTACATATCACCATTTCATAGGTCTAATAACCTAAATTTTCATGTATCAATTTATCTTGCCCTTTGATATTTTTCCTAGACTAGATGCACACATCATTCCATCAATCACTTAATTGTAACATCAAATTTCCAAATTACTAATTATAATTCATAAAAACAAAATTCAAGACATAATCAATACATAAGTACATCATAATCAATTAAAACCTTTTATACCCGGAATATGTCAATTGAGTGCATATACTATCTTTACATTGTCTCTAAATCATGATTCATGTGTGTATGTGGATATGATACATGCAAATGAAATGCACTTCATATCTCATATGATATGACTCAATCCAACAGTTAAATCCTTAAGTGTAAAAACGGGGCAATTGTAAAATAGGTTCATAATCATAAGTTAATAATGGCAGAGATGAGGATGTTCCGTTGGATGAGCAACCTTACTAAAAGAGATAATGTCAAGAATGTAATGATAAGAGACAAACTAAAAGTGACTAATATTAATGAAAAATTAAGAAAAATAAGGTTTAGGTGGTCTAGAAATATTAAAAAGAGACACCCTAACGTTCTAACGAGAAGATGCGAGAAGGTTGTACTTAGAGAATGTAAGAGAAAAAAAAGAAGGCCTAAGAAAAACTGGGGAGAGTTGATCAAGAATAATATGACTCTACTGAAATTTATCGAGGACATGACCCTCAACGGAAAATTTTGGCGTACTATGATAAGGGTAAAGGATCTTATATAAAGAGGTCATTCTCTTTCTCACAGGTCTTTTAAATATTCTCCTTCGAGTCTTATGCCTTGTATTTAGTCTAAACATTTAATATGTAGTACTTGCTTCTTAGTTATTGAGCCCAAACATTTCCTTATTTAGCTCAAATATTCTCTTATAATGGTTTGTTTAATTTATTTATTTACTTGCCTTCTTCCTTATTTATGTATTTATTTACTCTTTTTATCTTTTATTTTTATTTTTACCTTGTTATATATTTATTCTATTATTTATTTTATTACTTATTGTTATATTTTTATTTTATTATTATCTTTTATGTCTATTTTTATTTTATTTTTAATTATTATTACTTTTATTATTTTAATATGTATATATTATTTATTATTTTTATGTGGGTCTATCGGAAACAATATTTCTACCAATCATGAGTAAGATTGCATACTTCTAAATCTTTCTAGAATCCGCATATCAACTAGACTTTTACTGAGTTATTGTTATATTCTTAAATAAAACATACATAAAGAAAGTTATATTAAATAAAATATATAATTTTAATAACAATTCTATATTATATAAATAATTATACTAATTTTATATAATTTCAAGAATTGCATAATGCTTATATCTTCTTGGTTCCATGGCATTAGAAAGTGTATCATGTCATGTGCACAAACAAGCACTAGTAAATGTTCATCTGATATGCAAAATTAATTAAAAAATACTTGAAAATCGAACCTTTTCGTGCTATTATCCTTATTGAAGTAAATGATGAGTTGTTTACTCTCATTTAGTAAACTCAAAAATCTCTTCACAATTATCCCCGTACATCAATCTTTCATCATTCTCGACTACAACCTGATTTTCTCCTGTCTCTGTTTCACGAAAGTTGTGCAGATGAAGAGAATGAGACATACGAATGCTACATCGTTTAGTTGGCATACCAGAGATCTGCCGGCCAACTGGTCTTAACCGTGTAACTGTTTGCCAGAAGGCAGAATCATGCTTGTAGTTAGATTTACAAGAAAATCACACCATTTATACTTGATGATAAAAGAGATGGCTGCTTAAGCAAAGAACGTATTTTGCAATTTCGTTTCACTATATTCACACGATGTCTACATATGGGTTTGATCGGGTTAATGGCAACTATGCGTTCAAGGAAGATTGAATCTAAAACAATTGATGTTAGTGTCTAAATCTATCCCTACCATCAAGCTATTGGCTTTAAAATAATGTGCTCGTACCAAGTCCTGGAAACACCCCTTGGTGCCTTTACAAGACTCGTATCCCTTTAACAATCAATCACATAAAGAAACCCGCATAGCAACTTACTGAGACATGAAGATGAAAAAATGTTCAGTGAACCTATAGGCCTCGTCAGATTTTGCTGCTCAAGCAGACAATATCAGCCACCGATGAGGATATTTACATCCTCGAATTAGAGCAATAAAATGGAGCAACCTTCCACAGTAAAATGCCATTAAAGAAGCAGCAGCCCAAACAACACAGTTTATTCCTCGTTCTGAAATGACTCGCCCCATCGTATCTTACTGACTGCCATTAACTTCAACACCAATATAAATCTATGGGTAACTCTGAATGTACAAGTAGTTCCAGCCATTGTGCACTGTATCACTAGCTAAATGATGGATCCAATCTTACATCCTCATCTTCTAAACCATTTTATGCCATAAAGGATAAGGATGCAACTCTATTGAGCCCAAAGGCATCAATCACTTGGTGACGTCTGGTTAGATGCTAAGTCATCCATAGGACCTCCTTGCCTTGATGATGCCAATTCAGTAATTATGAAGAAGGGTTTTTGACTCTGAATGTGAAGTAACAACATCCTGGTGTGACTCGAGATTTGAAGTTACAACATGATGTCCCAACACTTTCAGGGTAGATCTTCGTCAAATGATGCTGATAAATCTTGCTTCAAACCCTTATTAGAACGGTCAATTGCATCTATATTCACCTTCACATTGGAAAGTAAGTGCCCGTTATCAGCTTCAAACATAGATACAGACAAAGAACTCTCATCTGAATTAAGTGCATTATGAAAATGCTCCCGAGTTTCAACGAACCCATTAGTAGAAGCTGAAATCTTAGGATCCTCACTTGAAAAAGATCCTTTCAGTTGATTTGCCTCAGTTGGAAGAGGGAAATCATAGGTTGCTTCCTCAGAAAGTTTGATCCCATCATTTTTGCTCTCCAATGAGTGACATCCATCGGTTCTTCTAGATGACGCATGTGGGCAGACTGGAGGGGTGCTTTGTCGGCACACATGACACCTGAACCCGATAATACAACTAATATTCTTCTCATTCAGTCCAAAAGCATCTCCATGATACCATTCTGCAGAAAACAAGGAGCATGAAGAAAACACGAAAAAGAAAAGAAGCTGAAAGCAGGGGAAAAGTGCAGAAAATTTTAAAAAAAAGTTCTAGATTAGCTTATGACAGAGCTGAAACAAAAGAAAAGAAGGTGAAAGCAGAAGAAAAAAAACGTATAATACAAACATTGTGCTGTAAATTAGTTAATGGCAGATCCATTAATCGATATTGGAAATGAAAACCAAATCAGGAAAATGTACCTCCACAGTTCTCACAAGAAATATAACTAGAGGTACACGTATTGCCCCTCTCAGAACAAAGATGGCACTGGGGTTGATCAAGGATGGCATCACCAAAAGGAGCAAGAAGCCTTTTCCTCCTAAAATGCAATATCCTCTCATCATCTGGCTTTCTAGACAGGAGGAGACCGTTATGCCAATAACTATGATAAGCATGTGTTCTCTTCTTTCGCCATGACACAACTTTTTTTGGTTTACTAGGTGTGCCTTTTATAGATTTGACCTGTTTCCCCTTTTTTCGTCCTCTAAGCTTTTTATTTTGTAATGACCTGTATTTAGCTTGTCTAGCTGAACGACGCAGGGGTACAACAGTAACAGCCTTCTTATTGTTTTGGGATCGTAGAGGTCGTGAAACCTTTAATGCTTTCTGCTTGCTTTTCACTCTCTTTGATTTGGTGCTCATGGTAATCTTTGTAGATTTTTGTTGCAGAATTTTCACGTTCTTGTTATTTCTGTCCCTTTTCAAGCCACTCTTTCCTGTTCTTTTGACAATCTTCACATATTTCCCATTCAGACATCGGTGACATGTGTATATACAATTAGCAGTGAATGAGCCAGGAGACTTTCTGACATGTCTTTTATGGAAAAAACCTGAAATTTGCATAATATCATGAGATACTGAGCTTTATATAAAACAAATGCATCGTCTTTCACCCTATGGTCAAATTTGCAAAATAGGTTAAAACAACATATTGCTGACTGACAACTAAATTTTTAGTCAAGGATCAAAAGATTACCTTTGCAATACTGACATGACACAGCCTCCCTGCGAATTATTAACGGATATAAACAGAAGTCAGTATCCCAAAACAAATAAGACATTCATGCATTTGAGACCAAAATCAAGAAACAAAATATAGGATAAGAGAAGTCAGTGTGACAAACAGAGTCCATAATTTCAGAATGTGAGACCAAAGCCAGGCTTTTATTTGGAAAGATAGATAGCAGAAGACTTCTATCAATGCTCCTGCAACTAAAAAAGTGCACAACACTAAAACAAGATGTATGCATGATGCATATGCATTGGTATAGGTCTCAATTAACTGAGAATCAAAACATAGTTAAAAACCTTACAATCTTAAATAAAAACCTTACGATCTTAAATCCTCAAATATATAACTGGTATAACTTAAAAAAAAATTTAAAAAAAGGTGTTATTGCGCTGAGGTTAAGATATTTGACCTCTTGATTAAACTCTGGACTCCTTACATCAAATCCATTAATTATCATATTATCAAAAAATTTTGTAAATCAAAAGCTTGCTATTGATAACGTAACCAGACATGGAATGCCAATCCACCCTCGACCATTGTCAATAGGAGCATAGTCATATTGATGAATCAACTTATCATACAATAAGATTTCAGAAGAAAAGTATAAGCACAAAATACCTTATTGGAACGTCCTTTTTACAGTGCCCACACTTATGGTACTCTGATCTTTCTGCTTTAGCAAAAAGATAAGCAAACCCCCTCTTCTTTGAAGGTTTTCTTAGTACTAAACCACCATCATTAGGTCTTGCAGATAACATTTTACCAGACTTGCGAGCAATTCTTTTCTCTTCAAAACTTTTCAAGAGATGCAATGGGACATGAGATTCACTAAGCCAATATTTCTTCCTGTCACTGGAAGACTCTTCAACCAAAGATCCATATTTCAAGACAACTTCAGGAATAGTTTTCCTTTTTCCAAAATCAAGAAGGTACTTTGAACCTTCACCTCCTAGGCCCTTCCTGCGAACAATTGTCTTCTTGAACAACCTGAATGACTTTCTAAATTCTTTATCCAACATGGACAGAAAACGCGTGTTCTCAATTTCATCCCACTTAATGTTCAAATCAAGCTCTCTAACCTGGAAAAACCATACTACAAATTAGGACACAAGACTAAATGAAGAAAAGAGAAGATGATAAAGTAAAATCCAGAACATGACCAATTAGCCAGCATGTCACAACATTAATCTACCAAAATATCCATATTTTTCAGCCTTAAGAAAAGGGCTATAATTTTGACGTTTCATTATGATTCTTTCTGATAACCTACAAAACTCTGTATTGTCAATTGCTTCTTTGATGACTTAAAGTGATAACAGTAGAAATAACAAAGGGAGCATGCAATGATCAAGAATTTGGAGGAAATCAAGCGAATGAACTGAAAGTAACAAATAGCAAGCTGGGAGACAAATCCATACTTGCAAAGCAAGCTGTTCCACATTCTTTAATGACTCAACCGCAGCTCTCCAGGTAAGATTCTTGGTTCTCCTTGCAAAATCTGAATTCTCAGGATACAATATGCCAGGAATCTTTGTACACCCAGCTGCAAATTTAAACTTCAGATAGATTAAGAATAATTTACTTAGTTAACTAAAGTTTAATACTAACACCTGCAAGCTATATGGGACAAGAAAAATGGGACCTTGTCTAGCAGCTTTGGACACGATGGACTGAGGTAAAGCCTTCCAATTGAATAGTTGGCGAGACAGCCTACCACCCCTCCACCAAAACATGGTCAATCCACCCTCCGAGCTGGAAGAATTGTTAGCCTCAAGTTCTGAATATCTAGCTCTTTTTCTGCCAAACCCACTCTTTGACGATGCACATAAAGAGGCAGTTACAATATGAGAAGCTGAACCCAATGTAACAAAAGAATCAACATGCTTTGACCACTCTGCTGAAAAAGCAAGATGATGCAAATTTGACTCCAGCTGTAAAACACCAATACCAACAAAAAAGCCTAAATAAGAAGGTAAACTTGAAACAATCCTCAAAAATTACAGCTGCTTAAGAGGATCTAGTTTGTTCTAAACCAGGGACCAGCACTGCAACCTGTAATGCTAAATTGAAAAGCTAATTTAGTGAGGTGAAAGATCCCTTTCTGTTGACATTTTACAAATTTGCGAGACAACACACAAGCTGAAATCAGATTTCTTCAGGTTTGTTTACAGACTTGGTAACACAATCAAGTGAAGGTTATGATATTAAGATGCTCTGCAACTGATAGACATAATCAAAATCCACTGTTTGCAACAAAAGCAACCAGATTCATTATGCATAAATAAAAATATTGAAAAAGTTATACAAATTAGGCGTGAAAAGCTTCACAAACAAGTCAGCTTCATTTGGAATAAATGCCTTACACAAGTAAGAGTTTGAACTAACCACAATAGCAATCTAATCAAAGAAAGTCCTTACCATCAACACCAATTGTTTCAGAGACTCAATATCAGACTCCTTAAGAGCGCTTTTGCGCCAAACCTGGGTAAAGTGTGGATTTAACCATGGGCCCAATAGAAGTCCTTGCAACCTATCTTCCATGGAGAGAATATAACTGGTAACCACATTTAGATGACCTATACTTGTTTTTATTTGAAGGCCACCCACCTGACATAGAGACGCTTCTTTGGTCAGACCATAACTAATATTAAACAAACAATCTGAATCATCACCCAAAAACCTGCAATGGTAACACCATCCACATTTTTCTGTCTGAAAATTTTTATTCGTTTCCAGAATATTTGGCCAGTAGAAACTCGCATTTTTCTTTGAGATAACCTTCATCTGAGCTGAGATTACTTCCTCTCCCGAATCTTCACTCTTTCTATCTGATGATTTACGCATCAACTCTTCGACAACTAAAGAAGCCATGTGACCAAAACTATAGTAGTTCTTGTAACCAGCTCCAGGCTGCACTAGCTTAGCTTCCCCATTAGCTATATTTATAGAAGATGCCGTATAACCAGAAGTTGCGGATTCTGAATTATCTCTTCTATTATTGTCAAGGCTGCTAGATGCTATGATCCTTCCTTGAACTTCACATTTCTTTAAGTCAGCAGAAACGTTAGAAAAGTCAGTCTTATCGTTCTGGAAATTTTGATTCCTTGCCAACATATGAGTGGTTTCAGCAAATCTATCCAGACTTAAACACGCAGGCTCCGCAGCACAATGAAGACTAGCAGATCCACTACCATACTCCTCCTGGAGCCTTCCGTCTTTAAGTGTGCCATTATTGACCGCATGTGTTTCTGCCGATACCGCAGTTGGGGCCGCTATGCACATGTCTGGGCCCAGAGTAGAGTTTGCAGAACCCAAAGTTCTAGTTGCTCCGTACAAGCTGACAGCCATACCCCAATGCTTTTGGATAGCTCCCAAGATGCCCCTATAATGCATCTCTGAAGACTTCAGCACTTCAACAACTACATTGAGATCTTCTTTGTTGTAAAAATTAAATGAAACTTCACCTTCACAAGAATCAGACCTGCACAAGCATGTAAACAGTTTGAAAAAGTTACAAATATAGAAAAATCACAATAACTCAGAGCAGAAGTGTACATTAAATACATAAAACACATCATCCACATCATGGAGCTAACAAAAAGAGGAGGTGAGAAAAAATACTTTCTTCATAAGCACACAAAATGACCAGTAATTTAATTGTTATTGACAATTTTTCTTTTTATGGAAAAAATCCCATTTAATGGTAAGTTAATGATGAATGTAAGCATGATGATCGAGCACAAACTTACACCAATAAATAACCACAGCTGCCAAAAAATATTCGGCCAAAAGGATCCACACCCAATAGCTCTGCTCCTCGAAGTGACTTTCTTGGCGTCATCCAAGATTGATGCCGGTCTACAACACATTCAGGGCAGTACCAGTCACCCTCTGGCAAAGAATCACTGACAACACCAACACACTTTGAATGATAAGCAGCAGGACAACCATCACAACATATCAAGCTCCCATCCATCTTACAAAGGTAGCATTCATCACTGTTCCAGTCTGTTGTATCATCAGCACCCTCCTCAGTCAAACAAGAGCTACCTGACAAATCCATTCCAGCCCTCCTTTTCACATATCGGTCAAAGTCTAACTCGCACTCAGCGCCAGAAGATCTCCTGCTAAGCTCTGACCTAATGGTTTCCACCTCAATCATATTGTCACAAAGACAATGCAGTATCTCAACTTTCACATATGCTGGTTGTTCATAATAGTTAGTTTTTAAGAGTTCCATACGACTCAGATCAAATCCAGGTTTCAATCCTGAACCATGAATGAGGAGATACTCAACCATAAACGCAGGCCATGTAATCAAGTCCAACAAACCCCAGTTAAGACTCCTACATCAGCGGTAAATTTTCCAGAAAGTAAGTAAACACAGACCACAGTTAAGCATTAAAAGAACAGAGAAGAAAGAGAACTGTACCTCAGGCAATCAGAAGCAGATTCTGAACCTTCATGTGAAAGCTGTTCCAAATGCTTTCTTAGAGTTTGCAAAATAGCAACATGAATGCTATCAAATAATAAACTGGGAGAATTGCACTTCAACGCTGCCACAAAATCTTCCAGCTCAAAGGGACTTAAAAACAATAAGGTACTAAATGATCTTAAACAAGCATAAATTGCAAAAATGTCAAGCACAGGAGTTCCATCCAAATCTAAATTCTGTGATGATGGTGGTAGTTGCAACTTCACAGGAAGAACAAGCAGCTCATCAAACCTTTCATGCTGTAATGTGTCAGGGTTTTCCTCACTCACTGCACTAAATGGAGCAGAAACTGATAAATCATTGGCCACAACAGATGGAGCTGATGCTAAAACATTGCTTCTAGCTGACCCTCGACGAGCACTCCTTCTCAACACTGTCATCTCAGGTGTATAACTTATATCATCCAAAAGTTTTCTCCTCTTTCTACGCTTAGAATGCATTTCTAGTTGTGTACTTCCTGTGTGATCTTGGATATTATCAGTTACCATACCACAATCCCCCTTAACACTGTTGGCACCTGTAGAGATCGTTGCTTCTGACATAGAATTCAAATTATCTGCAGGCTTTCTGCCCCTCCTCCTCCCCCTGCGGCTACCACTAACTCCACTTATTCCACTTTTAATATACACTTGTTTCCCAGAAATTAAATCGCTATCCTGCTTAATAGCTTTAGCATCTAGCATTTCAAGAGACTCACAAGCCCTTGCATCTTGACCAGAAACAGTTTCGTCCCTTTGAATTCCATTTGGTGTCCCAATGCATGAGCCCTTGCTATCATGAACTTCCTCCAGTGTCCCACTAGTGCTGGTTCCTTCATCTTGAGTCCCCACCACAACCTTTCTAGGTTCCTCCATCTTTTCCATGTCTTCTTTGACCACCATAAATGAAGCACTTTGCTTCACCTGCCCTTCGTCATCACAACCAATATCATCTCTACTTTCATTATCAATTAACAAATTTAAATCAAACTTGGGTTCCCTCTTCTGGGCCTCCACAACTTTTCCTACCAACTGGACGTCCTCAAAACTGTCTTCTGTATCACCATTCAAATTCAAATTCAAGTCAATACACCCTCTCTTCTTTGACTCTCCCCGCACACTGTGATTCAAACCCCCCTCCTCGTTCAAATCAAACCCTTCATTCAAATTCAAGTTGAACCCAGCATTCAAATCTAAGACGCCTTTAGAACCAACATCCCCATTCTCTACAACCCTATTCAAATCAACGTCTATGTTCCTCTCAACACCCTCAATTTCTTTCAAATTTCCCACCAACCCATCATTCAAATCCACATTTCTGAAAATACCCAAACCCCCATTGTTATCTAATCGTGTCCCTAGGGTTTCACCAATTGAATTGGAGGTACCTGACTCTGCAACTCCTGCTTCATTCCCTCGATTCCTTGGCTCCACACGGCATCGTTTCTTGGGTCTGCGATCAACCCGAGTTTTGTAGCCAATCGGAGCATCAACCACGAGTTCAACAACCTCGGAGACGCCAAGCTCCTCGGAATCTCCGTCTTCGTACGCAATCATGAAGAATCCAGACGACGCGTCGTAGGATTGCACAACCCCAATACCCTTTAAACTCTTCTTCACAAATTTACCCACAAATTCCATTTTGTTCTCTGAAAATGGAAGTCTCCTTCTCCTTCTTCTCTTTGATCAACAAACAAATGAATCAGAGAAGATAAGAAACGCACTACTCGTGGGGCTTGTTCCTTTCTTTGTCTTTCTCTCTCTAGAATTGGGGGGTCTTTAGGCAGAGAGAGAAGAAAAGGTATGAACTTTCTCTCTCTGGAGGTGATTTAAACGTGAACACGCAGGGTTACAGAGAGAGAGAGGGCGTGAAATTGACTTTTCTAAAAGGTTAAGTTAGGAAGTGGGGTAAGTTAAGTGGCTGATTTGGACATAGAATGGAAGTTTCTTTTCTTTTTCACTCCTGTAGAATGGAAACCCTTTTACAGGAAAAGAAGAAAGAATAGGTCTCAAATGGCATTGTTGTTCATTCTAAATCAATGGATTCAACTCTTGCAATATAATTACAGCACTTTTGAGTTAACTCACCCTCTACCAAATCCAGTTTCATTCCCATCCCAACTTGATCTTTAAGAAAAGTAACAATCCAATCCATTAAGATGAAGCATTCTTTCTTGTGTTCCCATGGCATGCGTCTTTAAATTAGGAAGCATCCAATTTTGACTTGAGATAACCTAAACATTATCCTGAGGCATGTTTTCTTTCTTTGTTCCATCCAATTCAAAGCAAACCAAACCGTATTTGCATGTGTTTTGAGTTAACAAAAGTTAATCTTGTTAATAAAAAAAGGAAAGCCGTACAAATGAAATGTAGGTGAGCTCCTTTTCCTTTACTTGTTTGACACAAAGGCCTGAGAAGACACCTGTTCATTTCTCTTTTTCTTTCTTTGACTATGTCACTTTATCATCTTACTCAAATATGAAAGAAAAAACATGAGCTTTCTTGGATGATTGAGAACAAAGGCCAATGCATGACTCAACCTTTTGGTGGATTTCATCCTTCACTGTTGTAGCAATCAAAACTCCAAACAAGCTTCCCCTCGTCTTCTTAAATATTGATGTACTCAATTCTTCAGTAAACTACAAAAATTAGAGTTTTGGATGGAACTGATTGAATCACTGAAGCTACGTTCAACTTTCCTGCTCTAATATTTGTCTGGTTTAGTATTAATATAATGTACATCAACAGAGTTTTGGGCAGGAAAAGAAACCCAGGGCAGATGATGTGGAGTTAAACCAAAAACCTTCAACCAGATAAGTAGTCATTAAGAGGCGGGCGTACACCGGAATAAACTGCTTTCAAGAAAAGGGGATGAGTATTTTTAGTGAACACCTCTGCATCAAACTTCTCAATGAAAGGCCATATCTGCCACAAAAGTATTAGGAACATAAACACCACAAAGCTTCAGGATCAAATTTCGTGGACATGATAATACAAACATGTACACCATGCTACCCAGCTAATTTTATAAGCCCTCCTGCAAGCGATGCACCTGAAACTACTAAGTCAAAAGGGAACATGGAGTACAGTAACTAGATTTACCTCTGACGAATATTGCCTAGAAAAAGCTTTGACATAGCCTAAGGTAGATAGGCACCATTGTTCCTTCTCACTTACATCGTAAGGAATGCTTTCCTTCCTGCTGTTTGGCTGACTGCAATAGTTATTGAAAGAAAAATTTTAACAGAAACATCGTCTTCCTTACAGGATAAATGTTTTAACAGCAATACAGAAATGGGCAAGGGCAAGGGCAAGCTTGAGGACACAAAGGAGAAATAAATGGAGACAGGCAGGGTGAAAAGAAATACCTTATCTTGGTTCTTTCATTCTCATTATCCACCTCCATTGCTGACGATTCTTCATGATCAACTGCCATTTCATCTATTTGAGTCGACTTTAATCCACTCAGTGATTGAGCGTTTGATGCATCAGGCAGGCATTCAATCAAAACTCTTGAGAAGTTCTTGTACAAGGAGAAGAATAACGCCTAGACATCACAATATTTGTCAGGACAAGAAAGGGACAACATGAATCTTTCATCAAATGCTGCAAGGAACTATCGATTTAAAGATTATCTAGTGCTGGGATTCTGTTCCTAAAATTGGTAAAATTCCTGTGTGATTGTAAAGACCATGTGCGGAAAATGAAGGAAGGCCACTTGCAGGGTGTATGTATGTTAGCTATTCACTACCATCTGGTTCTTAATATCCATTCCACAGTTGCTACAAGAAAAATGTTTGAAGAAAAAAGTGCAAAGCAAAACATAACAAAAAGGGCAGTTTGAGAAAACCAAACTCCCTACAATCTTTTTGCCTAAATATGAGAATAAAGGCAGATAACCTCTTGCTGAAGGCTTGAGCATTACGAGATGTTTAAAGGATAATCCATCCAAAAATATTGCACATGAATCAAATCTTCAATAATCTACTAGATATGATAACTTGCATGGACCTTAAAAAAAGATTCCCAAAGGTAAGGAATCAGTGACAAAACAGATCAGCAAACTAATTTACTATATGACAATGATGCTAGGTAGGAAATCTATGAGTCTGAAGTTCAAGGGAGATCCAAGACAGTGACATCTCTTCCTCTATCTCCGTATCTTTCTACTGTGGGCAGAATGCTGGCACTTATTTTTAAAATCTTAGGAAAATGACAAGTTGATCTTGGATGATAAGATGACAAATCATTGATATCTCCAACAAGGATGCTACAGCTCGTCTTTCACAATTACCTCATTTTCCTCGTGTGCTTGGGCTAAAAGAGCCTTCTTGGCCTCCAGGGATTCACGCACTGGTACCTCCTCTTCTTTTGTCTTTTCAGCATGTGATTTCAAGAGCTTGATTCTGACAGGGTTATCACCAAGAACAGGCTCACCATCCACCAAAGTGAGTTTCGACTCAGCAGCATCCAACTCTGCTTTTGCCTTGGCTGAAGCTCTTTCAGCTGATGCAACACTTTTCTCAAGAGATGATACCTCTTTCCGTAGATCACATATACGGTTGTAAGTCTTGCTCAAAGCACTTTTAAGGACCTGCAGCAAGGAAAAGAAATAAACAGAAACCTCAGGGTTTAGTTCATAAATCCTAGAAACACACTCTTTACCATTATTAGCATGACAACCAAGATATGGTAGCCAAAGAATAGGTTACGCAGACTTGTGCAGAACCCATTACTTAGCCTCCTGGCTTTATCACAGACATCCAAAAAAGGCATTCATTAGAAGTCATATCAAAGAATTTGTATAATATCCCAACACATGGGTTAGCATCAGATTATTAATGAGCTTAAGAACTAGATTTGGTAGACATTATGCAACATGAGAGTTATGTGAGAGAGTTCAAACTTATAAGGAATTAAAATTAACCATCTTCGTAGGGATGCTAATCTAACACTCAACTACTTGGAGGAATGAACTCCCTAGGTGAGCTGAAACTGAGAGGGGGATCACGTTCCCTAAAAATTTGAACAGCAGTTCTTATTTAGGAATGCCATAGCACTTATATGATAACATTTGTCTTTGACTACTAGTCCAATGTACAGAGTGATAACAACTTACATGGAATTATTGCAATTACTAATAGAACAGACAATTTAAGCATACAAAGAATTCTCATGATGTACCTCCCATGGTTGATCAGAAGTATGAAACTGCTCAACATTTTCTGGAGAAAAGACCCATTCTACAATAGCCAAATTAGACAGAAGCCAATAACCCATCATTCTATCAATTGCTATAGCAATCATTTGAGCATTGTTCTTCCAATAGGAATTCACTTCTGCTATTAAGACCAGCTTATCATGATCAGGACATACTCGCGCAATAACTTGTCCATATCTCTCCAAAACAGTAATCAAATGAGTGAAACTTTTTGAACCAGTGTCGATAAAAGTTTGAGAAACAACTTTGAGGGCAACTTCCCCGCAGCTTCAAAGTTAACAGCTATCGATTGAAGCCTTTTTATGAAGGTTTCAAGGACATTCAGACGGATAAAGTGGTTGTGGACATACCGAACTATGGAGAATGATGTGCACACAATGTCAAGCTAACGATTATAAGTGCTTAACGGGAAGCAACCCATTAGAGATAAATCAGATTTGATTTCTTCTTTCTCTTCATTTTCATTTCGATTTTTCTTGCTTTTTCTAGGTTTTGAATTCTGTTTCTGTTTTTCAGATTTGGTGTGAATCTTTCTTCTTGCATTTACTTTAACATTGAGGACAATGTTGTGTTTAAGTGTGGGGGGAGACTTTAGTTTGTTCTAGGTTACAATTTTTTAATTTTAGGGTAGTTTAGATTCGAATTTATGCTGCATTGTGAGGGGCAAATTGGCCGCATCTTCTTGCTCTTGCTTGAACTTGAGAAAATTTTCAAGTTAGTTGCATATTTTACATTAAAAAACCATAAATTTGAAAACAAAAATTAAATTTGAAATTTTTTTCCGAAAATTACAACAATATTTTCTGTTTTTCTTGCATCTTAAGTGTGTTAGCTTTCTTTAGGATTTCCAATCATTGAATGAGTTCAAATATTATGCGTGAGATTTGGTTAATAACGATGAATGTATAAACTTGATGAATGGGTTTTAATGTAACACTTGAGCTTTCTAGATAGTAGAGTGACCTTGAAACTATGTTGTATTGACTTAATAAATGACC
>JANZLX010000008.1:22189752-22200323 GCA_025531955.1 Erythroxylum orinocense
CATAGAGTACCCACCGGGACGCCCGTAGGTCATTCCGGTATGTAGCCTATGATAAGAGACCACTACTGACAACCACCTAAATGCCAAAACCCCTACTCCGAACTCCCAACGTAATCATCCATTCCTATACTTCTGCATCCAAATATTGAGTCTCGAATTTCAAGATCTGAATATAACTTGCACAATCAAGATGGTACCTCTGTTTCTGTCTCTGTTGGCAATCAAATGTACCACAAAAACTTGGCAGATGATTAATACATCCAAAATCCCATACACTGAGCTGCTATCAATCCTTTTATCTTGTCTAAGTTGAGGTCAAAAGGTCTGTTAGTGGCAATAAAAGACAACCCCTATGACAAATCTAAGAGTAAAAGAGAACAGAACCTTGAGCTGAAGTTGAAAAATCAGTGAAGATGAAATCAATATGCTTCATAGTTAAATGAATTCTACACTAACTAAGCCAATTCACTTGACAAAAGAATGGTTTAAAGGCATGTATGAATTGTCATTTGCATCATTCACATATTATCATCCTTCATTATCTTAGAGTTGACCATGGAATGAAAACTAATCTAGATCGATTGAAAGTTTCCCATATCAACCATCATAATATCAAATAATTGCACAGGAAAAGAAGCATA
This sequence comes from Erythroxylum orinocense, assembly GCA_025531955.1. Lineage (NCBI taxonomy): Eukaryota > Viridiplantae > Streptophyta > Magnoliopsida > Malpighiales > Erythroxylaceae > Erythroxylum > Erythroxylum orinocense. Next base: position 22,190,394 of record JANZLX010000008.1, read on the forward strand.
GCTTTTGCTGGCAATTCCAAGGAAAGATAGAAAGAGTGAGATGGAATGTATTGAGAAAAAGAGAGACAGCAAAAGTAGTTACCACTATCAAGTTTCCACCCACTGTTGGATAGAATTTGTATCCTCTCCCACAAATCTTCCAAGAAATCCTGATAGAGAGACATAGAGAGTACGAACATAGAATAGATGTAAATGGAAAATTTAAGTGAACAAAAGATAACCTAACAATAATACTACATGTTAGAATCACACTAGAAGTGGGATCCTTTGTAAGAAACCTAATCAACTTGATGTCCTATCCTTTCCCCATTTCTGATTGTGTGAGTTCCATGCCTCTTCTAACATGTAATACTTAAATCATACCTTTTCGACAATACCTTTCCTAGATTCATCCTCAAAAAATGACAAGCCAGTATCAAAATTATGCCTTCTGATGCTCATATAGGCTTCTAAGCCAACCATCACTCTCTCAATCTCTTCAGGGACTTGCTGCATATAGTTGCTATTTGCTGGCATATTTGTACTACTTAAAGAATGAGTTTATTTGTATATTTGCTAAAAAATGCTATCAATGTCAAACAACAATCATGGAGTTGCAAATTCTCCAAGGGGAGAAAAAATAATTACCTTAGTGAGCTCTGATCCACCCTATGGAAGACATGATAAAATGCAGGTTACATAAAAGTCACCATGAGCTTGCCAAGAGGGATTTCCTTTCTCTTCATCTACTGGTGTGGTAGCAGATGACAATAATGTCTCGAAAACAACCACCAGAGAAGTAGGTCGGAGAACTTTACTGCACATCTACAAACAAATAAATCAGCAAATGTTCTACTTTCCACAAAAGAGACCTTCATAAAAAGTACAAAAGTGATGCCTGTCATCAGAACTCAACAAAAGATTTGTGGGGAGGCTGCTGGAGGTAACTTATTTCCAACTAAGGGACACACTAGTAGTTCTCTTTGCAAGAAATAAATAAGCACAATAAGATTAACAAGAAAGACAATGTCTTGGTGATTAATCAATTCCTCGAAATCTGAAAGCCAGCAATCAAAGAAAAAAAATGAGTAAAAAGTGCTTGTCTACCTATATTTCCACCAGTATTCTTAAGCTGAACTATTCAATTTTAGTTTAAAATATCAACTAAAAAACATCATTAGACACCATTACTTTACCAATCTCCTAGATTTGTTTCTAAATGACAAGATAGAAAAAGATCAATGTACCATAGCAATCAAAAATCACATCATAACACAAATCCTGTCACAACTTACAGAATCTAAAGCATCCTGAAATGTTCACAATACATTAGGAAAAGAATTCAGAGTAGAGTTACACTTAAATAACAATCACCAACAGTTTGATCATGGCATCTATTAAAATTTCCTCAATTATAATGGCTGAAATGAATACCTAATAGGCATGACGGACAATTAGTGCTAAAACCAGTGAAACAACATCATACAATCTCCAAGACGAATAAGGTGGTTGAAGCTATTCTAATCAGTAAATTTATAACTGATAGTTGTACAAATACATTGGTGAAACTCAAGCAGTTTAACTTTCACTAAACTTAAATAGATAAAACCGATCAATCTTCCAAATATGTCATGATTATCCTTCAAAAACATGCCTTAATATTGTCCACATTGCAACAAATTGGTATCTTCGGGTATTCAATAGGCCAAAAACTACAATTACAAATATACTAAACCAACCTATTTTGCGTCAAGTGTCACATATCATCCAGAAATTGTACAGCGTAGCAGTATTTACCAGTACCACATAATTTCATTCTCATATATATGTTTTAGAAATAGGGGTTGGAAATCATAATGTAAGCAAAATAGGTATTGCAACCAGTGTCATATATATTACAGTACTAGGCGAAAAACGGTAATGAAATAATGTATACTGTTCCAGATATTTTTAGTGGAATATACCGCTAAATTTTGATTTGTACCAGCTGATGAAAGCCAAAATACTGAAAAATACCAGGTCTAAATTATAAATTAGGAAAAGTTGGAAGTGTAAAATTGAAAAATTAAAAAAATCCAGAACGATATCACACCCCCTATATCCCCTGTTACAGCTTATGCATCTATGATTGCAACCCAGAAGACAACAGTATTAAGAAAGAACCATAACCAATTGAGTTTGGAAGACCGTCCACCTGGATGTCAGCTTGAATCTTCCCCAAAATTTTCCTAACAACTTCCTCATTTTCCAAGTTCAACAATCCAATATGTGAGAAAGCAAGAAATAAAGGCAGATAGAGTCAGTACAACTGACAGTGAGTAGACAATGATAAAGCACAAAAAAGATGAGGAATTCATTTGTGGTTACGTTGGTCTACATATCAAATATGCAGCAACAGTACGAATATTTTTCTTTTTATGTCTGATAGAATTGGACGGATTCAGAATTCAGATAAAGCATATAGATTAGCAATGTATGAAGAAACAGAGTACCAATCAATGTGGCGTAAAAAGGAATCTTGTGAGGCAGTTGTTGAACGCATTGAAGAAGGAACTGCCCATCATATCATTAGATTATACTACTAAACAGTGTTAACACTAACCAGCAGGTGTTTGTTAACATCAGCGGAATATCTTAAAAGAGGGAGAGAGAGAGAGAGAGATACCGAAAGAACATCATCCTGAGAGTGGTCCAATTCTCGGTGAACAGCACCGAAGCACGTCTCCTGAATAGAAGAAAAAAAAAAGTGAACTTGATAAAACAAACAGCTTGCTTCGTAATACCTAGGATTTATAGAGAGAGACCGAAGGAATTTGCAGTGCTACGAACGAACAAAGTGGTCATTGAAGTCGGACGTCGCGTAGTCCGTGCCCTTGTCGCCGATACGGAGCAGAAGACTTCTCCAGCTCATTTTTCGATACAGAGAGAGAACAGAACCACAAACGACGCTCCGCTTCCTTTTTTGAAGGGTTTAAGATATTGCAAACACCACCACCCACCACATCATCTAATCGTCATCAATATAATTCATCATCACCATTATTATATAATTAATGCTTAATAACGTCTCATAAATCTAAACCTGAGGATGCAGTGGATATTATTCACTAATTACTTACTATCCTTTTCTCTTTCACTTTGGATCTATGATGGGTAAATTTCTCCTCCTCTGTATGACTTACATACATGAATTGGAGTTGGAGTTTATCATCACTCCAAGATTGAGAGATGGTAAACCCAAAGGTCATTGCTTTTCTCAAACAATTTTGACAATAACAATGTTGATGATATTGGGGAGCACTAGGCAGGTGAGAGCAGAGGATTGTCCAGCTTTGATAGGCATAGGTGTTCTAATTGGGTGCCAGGATTCCCTAATCAAGGATAGACCACAAGTTGATCCTTCACACACATGTTGCAAGGCCATAAAAGATATTGGCCTGCTTTGTACGTGCAAGATAGTCACCAAGGACATTGAGAAGATCATCAGCTTGGACAAGTTTGTCTATGTTGCCAAGTTCTGTGGCACCCCACTTACTCCTGGTTCTCTCTGTGGCAGTAAGTCAAGTAACCTCTTCCTCTTGGGTTCTGTACCTTAAAAATCGCCTGTATACACTATTCCTCCAGTTGCTCTTTTGTTAAAACTAGTTCGTCTCTTTTCAGGTTACAAGGTTCCTCCAGCTATAGCTTGAGATCATTCACCTACAGCTTTGTAGCAATCAATTATGCATTAGTAAGAAGGTTTTCGTTATGTATTTGCCTTTGCACCTTTATCTAATAATAAAATGCTCCTGTTACCTAACATTGTCAAAAACATGGGAAAGGAACACATCCAACAATTTGTTGGGCAGATCTTGAAAATGACAATGCATTAATGTTTTTGGTAGGAGGTGAGCTTCATTGTGATTTCCACTTCTAGCTTAGCGTCCCTTGTTAGATTCCAAGGTTACAGCTAGCTAGCTATCTGGTAGTTTTGAGCGTCAAACAACTAATTTCATTGACAACAACATTTTTGTCACTGATATTCCCATTTCGATTACGAAAATTCACCCACTTGAAAAACCTGCCTCGGTATGAAAGCAATGTTTTGGTTTTGTCCCTTCTAAAATAAACAAGTGAAGATCGAGAGTGTATGAGAGTGACCCCTGTCCCTGTGTGGTTCTAAGAAAGATTAGGATAAGTATCATGTGTTGAGAATCATGATATCACATGTTTGATTTGAAGCCATTATAATTATGTAGGTCAATACTGTATGATCTTTAAAATTTGATAAACACGGCTCCAATACACAGGATTTTACTTAGTTACATATGAATGAGCTTGTGCCTACAGGCGAGCACAATTGAAAGAAGGGGAACAAAAAGAAGGCTTATATAGATGAACACAAAAGAGGAAAAAAAATCAGTGATACTAGATTTGTCATCAGTCTTAAAATTTAGGGCCAAGCAAGATCATATGTCGAGAAGCATTATGTGGCATTTTTATGCCAATATAATTGTGCAGATGCATCCCATTTTTGTGAAATAGAGTTTGATGAACGGGTTCTTATTAGTTATACACGAATGAGCTTTTTCCTTGTAACAGCTATAAAAGATGAGCATAAAAGAGGCTTTCAAGCCAATCTAACAGTATACAGTTGGAGAAAACACATAATTCTTTCATACATAGAGGAAATCAATATGAATGTTGAATTATTACTTCTTAGACCTCCAAGCAGACACAGAAAAGAGGGGACGGTCTTGCCAGCAAATTACTGCACACCCATTTTCTTCCTTAATCCTATAACCATCACAACCATAACCTTGCAACAACCTCCTGGCCTGCAAGATACCACAATAGCTCAAAGAAACATTTCCAAATCCAGCAAAGTCGAGCCTTTGCATCCACTTCTCAAGTTTTTCATGTCTTTCCCTCCTCTCAGCCCCTTCACATGCTATAATGTTCTTTATTTCCTCACCAAATAGCATCTTCTCTACTTTCAACCTTTCCATTGATGTTCTTGACACAGTAGATTCTAAACAATCAAACAGTGCTGCATAGGAGTACAAAGCCTCCAACAGCCTCTCCATGAGAGTTGATCCATTATGATTCGAATCTTGTTCCATGACCACCATCAACTTCGGTGATAGTCCCCATAAGGTGTTAAGAAAGTAATCCATCTTCACTGAAGCAGTTGAAGATAGCGGAGATGCCGAACTTGAGTCAGGACTTGGACTATATCCATTAAACGTATCTTTGTCAAGCAACTCTCCTAATGTGCTTTGGTTCATATGGAGGACTCTTTGCATCTGACTTCCGTTTGAATTTTTGAGTATTAATGGAGATCTCTTCCTCAATTCATCATCTGACGCCAAAAAAGAATGCAATTGGAGAACCGAACTAATTGCTAAAGCCTCCCCAGTTTTAACTCGCACTTTTTCTAAATCAAGATTTTCTAATTTGCCAACAATGGGATTGAATTGGAAAGGAATATCCAACTTTTCGGCTTCTTCGATAAGCTTGTGAGCCATTTGATCAAGTACCTCTTTCTGCTGATGAATCCCTGTGATTCTCAGATGAGGAGGTCCCCCAGGCCGAGCACTAAAAGCCTGAAGAAGTGCAATCCACTGAGTAGGCTCAGCTGCATTAAGATCAATTATATGAATCATCTTCTCCCCTTCCATGGCTTCAATTATAGCCTGATTAGCAAGTACGAAAGCAACTTTCAAGAAAGGAAGCATCTCAAAGAAGTGTTTCCGGACCAGAATTTCATCGGGAACCAAAGTTATTCTGGTAGCATTAAGGGCCTTGTGTAGACCAGGCCAGGCTTTGATGATCCTATGAGCAAGTGCCTCTGTAAAGTATGCAGCAATCCGCTGCATAGTATCACCATCAGGGGAGGCCAATTGAGAGATCTGGCCAAGAGCAATCTCGGCATTTTCAAGACTACCAGTGGCTACATGATTTGCACAAGTGAGCAAAAGATGGATCAAATACAAACCCCTCTCCTCAGATTTTAGCTCTCTAAGCCACGGATAAGGTGACCCAACACCAGGTGAAAGAGACATCATGGAGAAAAACTGAAGAGGTGATGAAGTTATAGATGATGAACCATCATCCTGAAACATGGGTGCCAGTGAACAAACAACCCCACAACGTCTACTGGAAAGCAAAGACAAAAAACGGCTTGTAACTTCCAAAAAGAGATGGGATCGGCCAAATCACTATAGAAAGGATTATTGAACGATGACAAATCTAGGAGAACAAAGATGTCTTTCCTTGAGAAGGTATCTAAGTCTAGTCCACCACCCAAAAAAAAATAAAAAATCAAAGAACTAATTAACTTGACAAATTGCACTAGAAGGATCTAAAGTTCTAACAAATGCACTTGATTAAATCTGCAGCAACAAGCTCGAACAGATGCCTAGTCAAACGAAAGATTCAGATAAAGAACGAAGCAAAAACACTAAAGAGTACTGAGTAGAAACAGAACAAGGAATAGTAGCCCAAGCAGACCAATAACAAGAAAGTCCTTACTGGGTATTGGAATAGGTTAAAAACCCACAAGAAACCCCATGCAAAGTTCGAAGCTTGCTTCTCTCTCTATGTAGAAAGAGGAGGACGCCTGGGTTTTTCTGGATTTTGTCTGTCTTGTAACAGAGAGGGAGGGGCTCACTTGGTTGAATTAAAAGCTTTCAGTTTCTGAAAGACTTCTTCATGGCTACGTTGGCGACAATGCGTGAGGGCTGATTGCTGTCGTTTTGTATTTGTTGTCGCTCTCTCTCGCCTTGAGTGGAAGGGAATATGGAATTCGTGAGAAGATGAGCCCAAGTCAGTTTATAGTTTTTTTTCCTTCCTCTCTCTAACCCCAATCTCTCTCCCTCTCCTGAAAACATTTGTCTTTTTACTTTCCTCACTTTTATGACTTTTGTCTTCACATTAGGTGGATAGGGAATGAGGGCTGGCCAAAGAAGACTTTAAATTATTCTCAAAGCTAGCAAAAGGCCAAACATGCCCTAACAAAGACAAACAACGCCCTCAGTTTTGTTTCATAGTGGGGCAAGTTCCAAACATTGGGTTTGTTTTCTTGTCCACTGTCCATGACCATACAAATACATTACAATTGGTATTATCTTCTTATATTAGAACAAAAGGACAAGGAGGTTAAGGAAACTTCCAAAACTAGATATTACATTTATCTCTACTTGTGGAGTCTTAGTTGGCGCTTGCACAAACTCAAAAGCTGTAGTAGTACTGTTTCATTTTTTCCCTCTCTATTCTATACCTTTGGTTTGACTCTTGCCCATTTCACCAAATCTGATTTGGTTGTTGGTACTCCACTCAATCAATAAGAGATTGCCATGTTTACCACACCTTCTTCTCATTAGTTCCCAACTCCTCTTGCAAGTTGCTCACCTTGAGTTTCCCTTATGTGAGAAATACACTAAGAGCACCAAAATATTAGGTTATGCTTAACATAAGATGCCAAAAATGAAAAAAGAACATAAGATGCATATGGTATCTCCCTAAAGCACATCATGGGTAGGGATGTTTTATGACTAATCTTGTCAGCTTGGGGAAAGACAACACGTCTATGTCTCCAAATTTTCCTTTCACAACAGGAAGCAATTGCAATTGTAAGATATATAAAATATAAGAGCGTTGTGGTTGGGTGTAATGTTATCTTTTGTGTGAATCTGACAAAAACCACCACTTGAAGTGATGGTCCATTTTCACCGACTCCCATTCCACTGAAACCCGATGTCAGAAGACATCCACATAAATGTTGCAAGAAACAAAGAGACCTGCACCCCACTATCTTGCCAGACATGCATGTGTATGTCATCTAAACCATTTTCCAGCTTAGACTATATTGCTGGCCAAAGCATATATATATAAGCTTTAATTGTACCCAAAAAAAGTTCTTTCAAGAAGAATAATGGCCACAAAGGACAAAGGTAATAGTACAATAATGAGAATAATATCACAGGAAATGCAACTTTGTTCCTGTTTTAATGGCCTACTCCAGGGAGCTCACTAGAGCCTAGTTCAAGCAAAGTAGTACATACCAAAAATAATAATATACTGTTCTGTCTCGTCTACCACATTGTCCAATATAAATATCAAAAACAGTAACCTTTTAGGCAACGAATACAATAATTCACCAAAATTACTTTGTTCGTCTTATGTCTCTTGCTGCTTCTGCAGTTTATACTTAACGAAAAGCTTCTCTGATTGGAACCATCAGAAGGAAGGGAGTTCCTTTTTCTCCTAATTTAGCCCCTCAACATGAAGAGAATATTAATACTTTAAAAATGAAATATGCCTTAAAAATCAGAAATGAGAAGGATATTAATATCTACTTCAGCTTTAGAACTAAGTGGTAGACAAATAGGAACGATGCTAAAACTATGAACCTATTGTTAGATTATTTAACACCTCATGTCACTTATAGATTTGAGTTTTATGAAAAGTACCCATTATAATAATTATTAGATATTAAATAATGGATCTCAAATAGGTCAAAGACTCTATCCCTCTGTCTTTTAAAGTAAAAGAACATGAAGGTTGGTAAAAGACTATAAAAGTTTTAGAAACTTATTGAAAGGTTATCTAAACCATTACCTGTACCATTGAAGATAAAAATCAAAGAAAGAAGAAGAGAGGGAATCAAAATCTTACAAAACATTCATGGATATAGGTATAACAAAATTAAATCAATTCATTAAATTGTTTTACAATTGGTATCAGAACCATGATATTGTATGATTCGTTTTCTACTGTGTATTATTTTGGTATGATTGTGTTACTGTTTGTTCTGTATGAATGGAGTGTTGCATGATTATGTATTGTTCATGGCATTGTTTTCTTCCTATACGAAACAGACGCAAGAACACAAACATGCAACAACACATTCGCTATTAATATGTATGTGTTGCATTATTGTTGTTTGTCATCCACCACGTTAAGAGACGGAGCTATGTTGTAGCAGAGGGGGACATGGCCCCCACTTTTAAATTTTTTTAAAAAAATTATTTATATAATTAAAATTTTTAAAATTGGCCTCCCCTTTTAACTTGTTTTTTTAAATTACTTATATAATTAAAATTTTTAAAATTATAAATATAAGTGGCCCCCTTAAATTTTTTTTAAAAAAATTACAAATATAAGTGGCCCCCTTAAACTTGAGTCTGGCTCCGTCCCTGACCACGATTGTTTGTTGTATTTCATAAATTTCTTGCTTTATGTCGATGATGATATGTAATGTGTGTGGGTTTGAGGAAGAGACATACACAGTAGAGAGAACCGAACATACAAACCCGAATGAAACCATCCTCTGTGATTATAATGCCATGCTTGGAAAGGTAAGGCTTAGGATGTGTATGTTATGGGTTAGAGTGAGAGTAAGACACGGTAGAGAGAGAATCGAAAATACAAAAACCAAACGTTGATCCTCTATGTCTTACTCTCATGTTGGCAAGAGATGCTCTTAGTAAGGCTTGGGATGGTTTTCGGTATGAAGAGAAACCAAATGTTAAAAAAAAAACCAGAAACATAACAGCGTGAAGAAGATGAGGCACGCGCATGCCTCACATAAAAGATGATGTCGGGGAGAGATGATGAGGCGCGTGCAACGCACACACCTCATATGGAAAAATGGGCAGTGGCACCTCATTAAGTATATATACTAAGAACAAGTTGGGATGGACGACCACGCAATCCATCCCAACCGCCCGTTTAATCCAACGGTGACATTCTCTCCCCCCCTGTGAAAGCGACCACGCAATTCATCCCAACCGCCCCTTTAATCCAACGGTGACATTCTTCCTCCCCTCTGTGAAAGCTCTGGATGTATCTGTTCATTGAATGTTGTACCTGCGCAGTTATCCTCTGTGAATCATTGAATGTTGTGCCTACGCAGTTATATCTGTCAAGCTCCCAACCGCCCGTTTAATCTAACGGTGAGAGTCTCCG
>JANZLX010000008.1:22216794-22233541 GCA_025531955.1 Erythroxylum orinocense
AATTTCGTGCTCCCCCTCTCTAAAATGAAAGACCACTTCTTATTTCTTGCTTTTATACTCTCCTTATGACAAAAAGTCCATATTACCCTTAATGAATAGCCTAGGTTCTTTATAACTTAAGTGATCTTCCATTCTTGCCCTTCCATGTCACTAACCACTTGAATTCATTTAATCCATATCATATGGTCTTAGTCTAATTAACATGTTAATTAAATTTCTTTAACATGCTAATTAATTCCACAAAACACAATAATTGAATCCAATTAAATCATGCCACTTAATTTCATGACACCTTACCTTAGGCATTTATCACTTAACTTTCTAATTCAATTTAATTCATGCTAACCCATACCATCTAACTTAATTAATACTACATGTTAATTTATTTCACCATTTTACATAATTAATCTATCAATGCCTAAAAATTCATTAAATTCATACTTAATTTTCTCCAAAGATCAAAGCATTTTCTTGCACATGACTTCCCTCCTAAAATGGACTTTCTTAGAAATTGAATTAGGCTCAATGTCATCCTACCACTTGTAGCCTTATGTCTCTAATTTAATCCAAATCAAAAATTATCCCAATTGGATGATTAAAGATCAACTTATGGCTAAAACACTAGAGCTTGTTCATTGAACTTACCTTTTCCAACGTTTTCACTTCTAATATTTCATATTTAATCCATCTTGTACCTTAAATCATCTTTTCCATTTCATTTTAAATTCATGAATTTTCCTTTCTTCATACATAAATAATCATGAACAAATTTCTCAATTAATCAAAAAGATTCGGGGCCCAATAATAGTCAAGTGAATACGAGTGCTAAATTTACTAGGATTACAAGTATCAGCACTAATCATATTTCTATTATTTAATATAAAAATAAATGATTAATTTAAAAGAAAAGATTAACAAAAATAAAATAATTTAATCTAAAATAGCAAACCAAAAAATGTCATGAATGGAATAACCGAATGATAATTAAGATCCAGATATAGAATCTACTATAACTTTTATGATCATACATTTTTTTAAGTTAATTATTAATCCTAGTTTATTAGACTAGTAGAAAGTCAAAGTTACAAACACATTCTTTCTTAAGAAATACAACCCATATCCTTGAGTTGATTGAATGAAATCTCTTTTTAATCAAAATCCCTAAGAATGCATCAACATGTTACATGCATTTCGATGATAAATTTGACTCTAACCTAAAAGATCTATGTGATCTTATTTATAAGAGTTCATGTAACTCTTATATTCATTCCATTTATTTACATGTATCATTTCTTAATCTCTATATATGAAATCTGGGATTGAATCAAAACAGTGACAACTTTCAATTCAACTACAAGAAGTAATTATGAACAATTCACATGTAAGCTTAGATCTTTTATTAAATCTATTGATTATTTTTAATGGTCCATTCCATCTAGATCTATCATAGTTTAGTTCATTCTAAGAATAATAATCAAGAAAGAAAACAAGAAATCATTTTAATGGATCTTAAAATTTTCATGTTCTTTACTTGAATCTTGATAGAATCCTCTTTCTTTCCTCTAAAGTTACTCTGTCCTTACCTTAAGACACTCTAATTTGGCTATATACTATTCTTATCCTTTATAATAGTACCCTTCATCTTTTATATCAGAAAAAACCCAGAAAATCAAAACTAAATGGTCAATATAGGTTAAACAAACACAAACCTATGTTGGTACCGTGTTATTTAGTTACTCGACAAACATATATCTTTTGTTAATAAACACAACATATATGTTGGACCCCGTTTCCGGAGCTCAACATCCGAAGTCATAAAATGTGACATATTACCCTGTAGGGTCATTTCAATGAAATCCCATTAATCATCATCGGTTAATCTTCATGCTCTGATACCACAATTGTTGGGCCCCATTTCTGGAGTCCAACTCTTACTATGATACCACATCTGTTGAACCTCGTTTCCAGAGTCCAACTCTTGCTCTGATACCAAACTTGTTAGGCCTCTAAATTTTTATTATTACTATTAAGCATGATTTAAATAAATTATGAGGTTTATTGGATTAATTATTTTTAGAGCTAATTATTATGTTAAGGTTAGTAGGATTTTATTGTATGGATTAATGTAATTAAAGTGTTAAGGTTATAAGAATATTCAAGGGTATTTTCGGTAAGACACTTAAGCATAAAAGACATAAGGCATATAAGGAAGGGCAAAATGGACTTTTTACAATCTTTAAGGGCGTGATAGGAAGAAGGAGTGTTGTTTTGCTTTTAAATGAAGAAGAAAAAACGTGACTTGAGGAGAGAAGAGAGAAAAAGGAAAATAGAAGAGAGGAGAAAAGAGTTTCGGTGGTTTGAGAGAAAATGAGAGAGTTGAGCTAGGGTTTTATCATTTCTTAGCTTTTGAGAGAGATTTTGGAGTTGTTCAAGAAGAGAAAAAGGTAGAGGAAAAGAAGAGCTCCCATTTGACCCAAAGATCTCTTCATTTGGTGAAGATTCAAGGTAAGCCCATTTATAATCTTTTGGATTTTTGGAAGGATTTTAGTTCATGGAGTTTAGAAAATGCTCAGGTTTAAGTATTCTAAAATCAATTTTAGTGATTTTGCATTGTGGGATTTTCAATTGGATTCCTATTGAATGGGGTTTTGCCATTGATGAAGGAAATCAAGAAAGATAAAAGGAGCAAGAGGAGAGGCATTTTGAACAAGTATTTAAGCAAGAAATTCAAGGTGGGTACATGTTTATAATAGAGTTAATAAGCCACTAATGCTTTCTTTGAATCAAAGAAGTTTAATGATTTCAATTGCATCATAAAAGTTGCATTTATTGCTCTTTTAATGCTTTGAGATAGTGCTACATGTTTGGTATATGAATTGTGTGAATGATTTATGAAATGAAAAATGGAAATGATTTTGAAAGGATATCAAGTTTATGAAATCAAGTTTCGGAAAAGTACCATTTTGGGCAATTTGTTTACAAGATGTGAAATGCATGATTATGTGGGTTTGTGGTGGTCCTCTAAGTTAAGTCAAGTGCGCTTTGACAAAAGGCTTCTCCCGCCTGCTCGCTAGTGGCATGGAGCTCCTTCATGGACTCCCCTAAGTTCACGGCTACGCAAGATCATAAATTAAAATTTCGATAGTACGTTCTGATCACAGCTTCACAAGACCATTATGTGGAAATATATAGTACGTTCTGTTCTGGATCCACCTAAATAATTCTGATGTGCTTATGTGTTTATGATATCTTAACAAGTTTGATGCATTCATGTTTTGTAGTTTGTGAATTTTGGTTGAGAATTTGAGAACGATACGTTTTATGAATTCAATTAGAACTTTGTATTAACAAATGAACATTTCAAAGGTGTTGTTTATTTTCCATTATAAACTTATTACCCCCGAGATTTCAAGCTGACCCCCTATTCCTTCCCATCTCCAGGTGATGTGCAAGAGACCGAGTGAGCAAGAGAGTCAAGGCATCACTCATAATTCTGTATATTTTGTATTTGAAGCTAGTTTAGGCAAAAACAAGGCTTTAATCGCATTTCGAGAACTATTAGTTTATGTATCTTTTGTATTTTGGGATATTGTGAACCGATGTATTGTGGCTCAAAAGGCCCATTAAAGCTTTGTAAACTCTTATCATTGGGTATTAATGAAATATGGATTGTGTATTATGATGTGAGTTGAAATTAGGTATATTTGAAGAAGTTATCAACTTGAGATGAGGATTTTTGAACATGAATTATTGCTATATATATATATACATAAGTGAGATGTTATGGAAAAGAAAGATAGAAATTATGAATGATGAGATGTAGTTGAATGTGATGAGTTATATGAGTAGAGATTTGAGAGTTAATGAAATCAATTTGGTAGTTGAATGGTTAAGAAGTGATATTGCATTAGAAGAGGTAAATTTGGAAAGATTATGAGTGAAAGTGATGTTATAATGGTTTTAGAAACCATTAGAGATGCTTTGAAGGGAGTTCTGTCTCACAAAATCTCTATTCGGGGTCTTCACAAAAGTTGTAGATCTAGAAGATCTCTTAGAAACTGTCTTTGAATGACATTAATCTGACATCTCTAGTGAAAGTTAAGCCAATTGCCCCAAAATAGGTATAATATGATTGAGGACGTAATTATAGTCTTTCACGGGGGTAAAAATATGTGCTCTGACTTCAAGAGAAAATCTAGATTAATCTAGACTGAATTAGACAAAGTTATCTTCTTTAAAGTTGTAAATCTTTCATTTATCTTTCCAACCGTATATAGTATGAAATTTTTATATATCAGAGTTGAGAGATATGACCATTACAAGTTAGGATGTCACAGAGGATGTTTTATATAGGACAGCTTCGGTTGCGCTCGCACTGGACATTCTTCCCATCGCCCCAGGCCTTCTTGTGATCACACCAAGCACTCTTGTGATCGCACTAGGCACCCTTGTGATCATACCTTTGTTCCTTGCGATCACATCTTCCTCGCGCTCGCACCTTTGTTCCTCACAATCGAACATGTTTGACTCTTTTGGGCATAACTTTGTCATCCGACCTCCAAATGACCTGATTTTTTAACCAATAGATTCTAACACATTTCTTTACCTATACATAAAAATTTATAGCTTTTGGTATGGATTTGGAAAGGATTTATTGAATCAAAATAAGGGTATCGGTTGGAACAGTATGAGTTGGGTATTTTATTGAACATATTTCGGTATTTGAAAGATATCTTGATTTGTAGGGCTCCAAATGAGATGATTCTTGTTTTTAATGAACTAGAGATATAGACCTACAAATTTTATGAAAAAGTATATTTGTAATTCTGGTTTGAAGATTTCCAAAATCTGCTCTGAAGTTGAAGAAATGAGTTTGATTATGGTGACTGACTGATGTGGGCACGCCACCCTTGTAGGATGCGCATTCGGATGTCACTTATGGTTTCAAAGCAAGAGTTGGACTCTGAAACCGAGGCTCAACACTTATGGTATTAGAGCATGAAGATGAACCGATGATGATTAATGGGATTTCATTGAAATGACCTTACAGGGTAATAGGCTCACGTTTTATGACTCTAGATGTTGGGCTCTGGAAACGGAATCCAACAGTTATAGTATCAAAACAAGAGTTGGGCTCCAGAAACGGGGTCCAACAATATATCCAATATAACACCTTGTTTGGCCCACTTTTTTTTCCTACCCTTTTTACATAAAAATCACCACCAACACAAGTCCTAAATATAAATTTATATTAGAGAACACGAATTTATATTGTGGAACACAGACCCATGTTGTACAATATACGCCAATTTGCTCCAACTTGACTTTACACTACTCTAATTCATTATTATTTATTATAGAGCTAAAATAAGGTTTGAAAACAAATGTAAGCCATATTAATTACCAAATCCTATTTAAAAAAACCAACAAAATTCAAGCAAAATGCTCTTAAAATTGTGCTAAGAATGTATTTTAATTAGCAATTATCAGTAAAACCAGTACAACTTATTCTAAGAATTATCCCTTTAAATTTAGTAAAAAAATCATTAAAAAATCTACTAAAGGAAATATGACAACAAATAGCTAAAACAAATCCAACTAAGTATGCATGTATTAAAGAATTGATAACTATGTATAATAACTTTTATACACTTTTACTTTGGTAGGCATACTTATAATGGATTGTTAATCTGTGCCTCTTTGGTTTTCTTGAAAGGTTTATATGAGTATGTATATGACTTACTAGTAACTGATAAGAAGTTAGTTGAATGTTTGACATAAATCTCCCAAAAAGCCTTAGTTACTCCCATCTTTTTAATGATAGGTTTGCAAGATACAAGTTGAGGTTTTTACACAAATCATTCACAAAAGCATCAACTTAATCTTTCCTTTGATAGTCATGTAGAAAAAGGTTATGGTTTTAACTGGATGCATCCCTCTAAAGCTTCATTAGAAATATTCTTAAGGAATATTTTATGTGGTATATAATTGTCATAAAAAGGTAAAGCATCACTTAATTTTAATCATTAACATAAGGGAATATCAAATACTCATCCTCTTAGATAAGGGGATCAATGTGCTTGATGGATCACTGACTCCATCTTTAAAAAGTTTTTTGAGACAGAAAGCAACCACACTTTTTATAACAAACTTGTCTTCTTAAGTGACTTCCAACATTAATGTGATCAATCAAACTGATCTTTTCCCAACAGGTGAGTTCAAATGTATTTTCTATTTACCAAGTTATAAAGAATAACAAGGATAAATAAGAAAGTCAAGGAGTGATATTAGTAGTTCTAGTAGTTTTAACTTAGGTAGCTATAATGATTTAATGTCTATAACTTCAAACTATAAGAGTCATACACTTACATCTATTAGGTATATCAAAACAATATCTACTTCCTATGTAACAAGTAAACTTCTCCTCGAAATAATAAATTATCATTGCTCGGTCATATTTGGAGAAAAAAAAACATTGTATTCAAAATTCATTATTAGACTCCATGTTGGTGAACTAATATGATAAGAAAAATTAGACAACGTTAATACTAAGTTTAGCAAATCAGTAAAAGTATAAAAAAATTAATCAACCTTAACACTTAGGCCTTGTTTAACAAACATCAAATTATATTAGCTGTTAGCTGATTCTATCAACGGTTAGCTAATAGCAGATTCTATCAACTGATTTGACCAGTAGATAACATCAGTTGTTTATTAAAGATATTTGGTAAAATTAGTTGTTTAGTATCGGTTGTTTATATGTAAAATGACTTATGAAGACATGACTTAAAGTCTAAAAAAAAAATTAGATTTTAAATATTTAATTTTACAAAAATCATGTTTATAGATCTAATACAAAATATATAATATATAATAAAAACAACAATAATAATAATTACAACAACAACAACAACCAAAAAATCATTACATAAATCAACATAAAACCATATATTTAAATTAACTTATTTTATTTTATTTATTTATTTATTACACTTAATCATATAATAATTATTATAATTGAGAAGTAGCAAGTGTCTAGTTGTCAAGAGTGTCACGAGTGTAACGCTTCATGTTACCCTCGTGATAGTCCTTTTCTTTTTTTTTTAATTTTTAGCAATTAAAAGCATCTAACACTCTTAAAAGAATAAATGGCACATTCATCAACCAAACAAAGTTTTATCAGTTAATCATCAAAAGCGTGCCTATAGAGGAGCTTTTAAAAAATAAGCTAGTTAGGTTGAGTAAATTAACCCACTAGTTAATAATCAAACAAAATAAATAGTCAAATAGTTAATACCTTCCAAAGCGCTAAAAAATGGCTTAAACGCTATCTACTAAACAGAGCCTTAATGTTGTAAGACAGAACAGTTAATTAACATTGAAGTAAGTATAATAGCTTACTTAATAAAAAAATAGCCAAAGTTATGATTTGTTTCTCAACGTTTTATAAAAGATTATAAGTTTTTATCATTATTTATGGTACTATTTTGCACCTTAACATTACTAAAATAATACTTATTGTATCATAAATAGGGTGCAAAAATAATTACAAAGAGAAAAGTGACAATTTATTTAGTCCCTTTATGAAATATTAAAATAAAAAATCATACTTTCAGTCAAATATTTAAAGAAATCATTTTTAAAATGTGATAGGTCCAAACTACTTAATTATGACATCACATTGGCTAAATTGATGACTCATAACCTATTAAAAACTTAACTCTATTAGGATTAGGGTGTTATTAGTATCATTTTGGAATCGTTAAAGTGTAATGTGATGTAATAGATAACATACAAAAAATTATATAATAATTATGATTAATAGTAAAATAAAAATAGTTGTTATATATTTTTAAAATATGAATTATAATAAATTACAAGAACTTAATCATTTTACTAATTAGTATTATTAAAGAATAAATAAAATTTTGATGGAATATGTATATTATTATATACCATTAATAATATTATTTTTATTAATAAAATAAAATATTATATTATTATATACCACAATATTGTCTTTATTTATCTTATGAATTTTTTTAAAATGGGTATTATTTATAAAAATGATAAAACATACAATTTAAAATTAATAAATTAAATAAAAATCAATTCATTTGGGGTCCAGAATCGTAAAAGTTGAAACATAGTAAGTGGAAGAGAACACTCGGAGCAAAAAGCAGCGACCTTTATAGACTCTGATATGCCCGGTTGCAGGGAGAGACTTCAGTTTAATGGAGTCATGTTTTTCTTTAAGCTCTTCTGTCTTTCTAAAGCCTCCATTAATCCCTATCTCAATTACCTCTACCAGTAGTAACTGGAGAAGCAAGAAGTGTAAGCCCCATCTACTACAAGTTTCTGCATTGTCTTATAAGAACTTCATCCACTTCGCTCTCACTGAAACCAGACGCCATATGGGTTTGGTCCCTTCTCCACTACAGGTTCTATTTTTATCTGTCTCTGTTGATTCTTTTACCCTCTTTATGGATTCTAGACGTAGGGATCAAACATGGTTTATCTATATTTTTTTTGTTTGAATTGACGTTATTGGGCTAGTGTTTATGTAACATGGCTTCGTCTCCTTTAGTCAGTCACAATATGGATTGGAATTTTAGTTTTGTTTGTATGAATTGTAACAATCCTCAGTTGACTCTCACTTCAAGAAATGGATTAATAAAATCGGTTCACTAATTGAAGAACTGAAAATTTAAGATTGGAGCTAAGCCTGTGACCTTTGATCTTAATGGAAGCAATTGGAAGTACATTGAAGTTTCGATTGAAGTTCTTTGCGCCATAGCAGCATGTAATATTTGGTGCTTATTGTTAGAAAGGAAAATTCAGTCTTCTTTCTTTGTATGTCTCATGAAAATTGGTTGGTCTTGTCTATGGACAAAGTGGTTGCATTGGATGGAGAGTTTCCCTAAAAATATTTTCCCAAATTTGGACTTGGAGTACGAAGTTCAAAACAATCTCTTATTTGCTTCTTATTTTAACAAAATGCACTCTGCATATTTAGGAGACTATTGTCAGTTTCTAGTCTCTTCAGTTCTCTGAGCGTCAAGTTTTGCTTATAAAGTAAAAACCTCCAGTGACTCTGTTTCTTCTAGTAGGGCAACTTACTGTGGCCAACTAGAGTAGAAGAGCTGCATATTGAGTTTTTTTTTCCCCCCTTTAAGCATTTTCATGTCTCTTCCTTAAGACAAGCATCACAATGAAGTTTATGATGACCAGGAAAAGTATAGTTCTTTAACCTCAATGGACGAAAGAACAGAGCTCCAAATGCTCTCATTCCAAGCTCCAAAGATTAGACACCTACGTAGTCTGAGTGTTGAAAACGAATCAATGCAGGTATGGGTCTCTTCTATTCATGTTTTCTTGATGTTCTACTTTGTGAGGTGTTGCAGAGTTGTAACAACCATGTACCATAGATTCATAGGATGTGTCTCCCCGTCAGAAAGCACCATGTGCTTGCTTCTTAGTTACTAGCTTTTTTGGTAATTACTATCAACTCATGCAGGTTTTGGATTTTGCTGTCTTTGCCAGACCAGAATTTGATGTACCTATATTTTGTGCCAACTTTTTCACTGCCACCAACATGAACATTGTTGTCTTGTAAGTTCTTTTTCTTAGTTCAGCTTGCGCAAGTCTTCTGTATAGTCAAATATGTTTTTTTTTGTTGAGCTTTTCTTTTGACATACAGCTTCTAGGCTCTAACCTGTTCCTTTCACTTTTTTTATATTGTTTAATGGTTAAATTTGTGTGATGAGAAAATCAAAGTCAAGGCATAAACTATTCATCAAATTTGTAACTGTAATAACCAGCCCTGTTTCACAGGCATATTTTTCTGTTGCTACTTATCACCTTCTTCTTTTATTTATTTGGTGTGTTTTTCTTCTGTGAGTCTCCACTCAACATGTTAATTTTAACAACCATCTCCAGATTCTACCACTTTTCACTTCAGACATAATAAGTTCAGACAGAAGTTCTAATAAGCTAAAACTGATCTGCTTTGAGAATAAGCCCTGCAAACTCAACCTTGGTCATCACTCTGTAGGGACCTCAACCCCTTGCATAATGTCATTGAACAAGGAGATTACAAAGAAAAATACTACAGAAGCTTAATGCCTTTGGGTGTTAAGTATGCTGAGGTAAGTGAAATCCTATTCATGACATGTCAGATAGACCTTCATTACTTGTTTCTCGGTTCACTTTATAAGTTAATGGTATGGTGACTGAAAACAGATTTCATGCAGCTTTTTCCTTGGGGAGGGAAGCTAACAAGTGAATCCTTGAATTTTTTCTCACCAATCGTGATATGGACCAAGTATACTTCAACCAATGAAAAACATGACACTTTATATTCTGCATTTGTAGAGTATTACAAGGTAGAGATTTTTTAACTTCTGCTTCTGAAAGTGAAATTTCTTGCAACAAGAAGACATGTTATAAGCAGGATATCATCATGCATATGTTCATTATTATTTTGAGAAACTACAGAAGTCCAAGTTAATCTACATCTCCTACTCTTTAGGCATGGCTTGAGCTGATTGACCAAGCTGAGGAGACAGATGCATCTCAAATCATGTGTAATCAAGAAGCACAACATAAGTATCTAACCTGGAGAGCAGAAAAGGTCCTCGTCTTGCATACTTGTTATTGGTTTTTTTTTTCATGCGACCAATTGTTTCGGTCCATCTCTCTGTTGGGTTCCAGGACTCAATTTTAGGTGTGAGATTTGTCGCAGCATTCCTTGGTTTCATTCTACATATTTCATGAGATGGTAGAAGACAATCTGTTAATTCCAAGTCACTTTACTAGTTCCAGTGACTGAGTAACCATGCATTACAGTTTTAGTTTTACGTGAAGGTATAAATGAGGGAGGCACTGGATATTTGTGCATGCCATTTCTTTTGTTTCTGATCTCTCTCTCTCTCTCTCTCTCTCTCTCTTTCTCTCTCACGGAAGCAGGATCCAGGTCATGGAATTCTTCAAAGGTTGATAGGTGATACATTAGCAAAGGTATAGTGGTTGCTTTACTGAGTTCAGTAACTTCTCCACCGAAATCGCAATGAAGTTCCTTATTTCACTTTAACGTGTAGGACCTGGTAAGGAACTTTCTCTTCAATGGAATTGATGAATTAGGAAGCAAAGGATTCTTGGATTACTTTCCACAATATCGTTGTGATGATGGGACTGTAAATGAGAAGCGCAGCATCATAGGGAGGTCCTTTGATAATCGCCCATGGGATGAAAGTGGAGAATTCATTGGTAATGGAAAAAATCTAATGCATTAGAATGTCTTAAATTTTTCTGGCTTTTTCCCTTTGTACATCTTTGTGCTTCACTTGTACTGAAAATTTTATCTTTTGTCTTATCAGTAATCTTACAAATAGAAATAGAAGCATTAGGTAGTAACCTAGTGTTAAGGATGTTCAATGTCCAGAGTGCTCTTTAAGAGAGCACATATTGTGCTAATTTCAATATTTCTGCTAATCTCTATTTAAACTTTGCCATCATGAGTGTGGAGGTACTTAGATAAGACATTATAATGATAATTGACAAGTTAGCATTCATGCTATTGAGATGTCTGTGATTCCAATTTCCATCCTCGAAAGACACTTTGCCTATATTTGTATCACAAACATCACCATGAATCAGACTTTTATTCTAATTTCCTTTTCATTCCACCTTCATCTTTATGATCTGTTGAACTACATTTTGTTCGATGAATGAGACTTGTTTTGTGTTGAGTAGCAAAATATTTGTAATATGTTGAAGCTCTAAATCAGTGTGTGTTGTGAACTAGGCAGGATGAGGAAGTATTCCCATTCATTGGTTAGGAACGAAGAACGAAATCAACTGCTCATCTAATATGACGGTCATCCTTTCAAACAGGCCATTTATTTTCGTCACTTGTGTTCAGCAATCAAATACAAAATAATAAAGTGATATTTTGTATGCAATGTAATATTCTGTAAAATAGGAAAAGGCGTGATAAATTAAAATAATAGGATAGAGAATAAGCAATTATTTCATAAGAAAATTCTTAAATATTAATGTAAATGTTATATAGCCCTTTAAAGTATGAATTATTCAAATAATTATGTCCCAAGTCACTAAAGGAATGTTAATAAAAACTTAGGTCTCGTATAGTAACCAAAAATGGAGGAATCGGAATGAAAAAATGGTAATGAAAATGAAAATGGAAATGAAAGCGAGAATTGGAAAGGAAAGAAAATTACTGATTATGCGTGTTTAGTATGCAAGTACTAAGAATGAGATTATAGAAGTTAATAGTTATATCATTGTTTGGTATCAGATATTAAGAATTATAATAAAATTTTTTACTTATGTTTAATTATTATGTGATTGATTTTGTATAATTAATTAAATATTTTATATTATTATTAATTAATTAAAAATATTTAATAAATAAATAATTAGAATTATTTTTAATGATTAAATAAATTATTAATTTTTAAATAATTATGTATGATTTTCCTTATAATAATAAAATTAAAAAACAGTAATGAAATTATTTTATGATATAAAATCATTTAAATAAAAATAATAATTATTAAATAAATTAAATGAAGTAATAATGTCCTTATAAGAATCAATCAAAATGATGTATTGTCTAAATAAATAAACTAATCTTAAATTATAAAATAGATATTATAATATAATGTGATCATTGAGATGACTCGAGTACGCTTGAGCAAATAACATTTTGTAATCATCTAGCATACTGAAAAGGACCTCAACCTTTTTATCATCTTCACTAACCAGTCTTGTTGCTTTAACTAACTCCATTGATGGAAATCCTCCAACGATGCTATAGTGAATATGAAGTGAACACCAACAACTTAGAACCTAGTACTAGTAGGAACAAAACTAGTCGAAAGACTAAGAGGTAAAAGGCTAGTAATATTCCTTCCAAATAAGTTTTCTAATATGGAATTTCGAGGTTTTAATGACCCTTAATAAACAAATGGCACTAAAAAATTGCTTAGTATGTAAAAGGCCACATTTTATGGGAATTTCATATAAGTTAACTTTGGATTGACTTGGAGAGGATTAGCTTTGGTGTAAACTGCCCTTGGATTCTAGTAGGTGATTATAATTGTAACCTATCTCCCTGAAAGGCTCAAAGGAATGGAAGGTAGACATTGACTAAATATTAGGAACTAGATCATTTAATAAGTTCTTTAAGGTCAATTGACCTTACATATACTGGTCACCAGTTTACATGGAGCAACCAACAAGCTAAGAGTTAGTTCATCCTTCTGAAGACCTATAATACAATACAACTATGAAGGATATTCTGAACCTCCCTAAAGAAGCACAAAGGGATAGCCTAGCACCAAAGACATATAGGGAAATCTCTGTAAGTTCCACACCCCTTGTAGGGAAAACCATGCCACAGAGAAAGTTATATCCTTAGAAAGATCCCGATAAAGCAATCCAAGCTCTCCACAAGCAGAATTCTCAAACTCTAATGATGTTATAGTCAATGTAGAAGTGAACAACAACAATTCAAAACCTAGTACCAGTAAGAACAAAACTAATTGAAAGACTAAGAGGTAAAAGGCTAGTAATATTCCTTCCAAATGAGTTTTCTAGTATGGAATTTCAGGGTTTTAATCACCCATAATAAACAAATTGCACTCAAGAATTGTTTAGTCTTTAAAATCCATATTTTATAGGTCTAATCGAGACCAAAATAAAGCAGAAACCTTTTATCAAGGGTCTTTGGTTTTTAGACAAGGATTGGATTGCAATTATAACAATCCTACTCATTTCGATGGTAAAAATATAGTCTCAATTAATTTAGGCTTCTTTCATTTAATAAATTGATCCTTTTCAAACCAATACATATGTTGTGAAGCCATCATAAAGAGCTTTTAGATTCATCTAGCGTCATTGTAATCTATTCAACTAATTAGGAATTTGATATAAGTTAACTTTGGAATGAATTAGAGAGGATTAGCTTTGGTGTAAACTGCCCTTGTATTCTGTAGGTGATTATAATTGTATCTTATCTCCCTTAAAGGATCAAAGGAATAGAAGGCAAACATTAGCCAAATACTAGGAAATAAATCATTTAACAAGTTCCTTAAGGTTAATTAACCTTAGATATACTAGTCACCAGTTTACATGGAATAACCAAGATAATCTCATGATATGATGTTGAGGTTGATGTAGTGAAAAAGCAGAGAAACTTAATAAGTTAGCTATGAAACACTTCAGGAAGATACTAGCAGTGATATTTTGCTTATCCCTAATGAACTTAGAAGATATCTTAGAAGGTCTCTACAAGACTAATCAAGGAGACTAAACCTAAAGAAATCAAGGATACACTATTCTTCTTTCGTCAAGAGAAAGCACCTAGTATATATGGATTTAATGCCAGTTTCTTCCAATCTACTTAGGAACTAACTAGCTCAATGGTGATGAATATAGTTATGGAAATTTTCAAGAATGGTAAGATGCTAACTGAGCTAAATAACACCCACTTATACCTTGTTCCCAAAGTCTCTGACCCGTTTAGACTAAACAACTACAGAGTCATTGCATATTGCAATATGATCTACAAAATTATTTAAAAATCTTGGAAAATAAATTGAAGGTTGATAGGATTGAATTTTTATATATTTTTCTATGCATTTACTTATGATTTCAATCCTATTTTTATGATTGCATGCTCAATTTGTGTTCAATTTTTGTTGACTGTTAGGTTGGATTTATTGATATAATCTTGAGACTAAAACAGCAAAATTTTCGAGCATGGTTATTTATTTAGATAAATGCAAAAACAAATGTAAAACAAAAATTGCGTTGCATGCGTTAACACACAGTTGGTGCGTTTAACGCACAAGAAAGGAGCGTCAGGTTTTAAAGAGACAAAGGAATTAGCTTTGACAGAGAACAAGCGGCACTTGAGGAATTAAACGATCATGGAGCATTTAAATAATATCCAGCAGGTAGCATCGTTTATTTGGAGGCAGAAAATTCTTACATTAAGTGGAAAATCAAAAAGTAACGCACAAGGGAGGAGCTAGCTTTTTGAATGGCCAAATAAAGAAGCTGATGAGTAACGTCAATCAATTCAAGACAGCTGGAAGCAATAAATGGAAACACAAGTAAATGGGCAGAGAAGGATCGTGGACTTCAAATGAGCTGCGTCAATTTGTGAGATTAAAAAAATCAAGGAAGGAAATTAGAAGCTGGCAACACGCAAATGAGGGACCAAGGTGGCGTTGATTTGAGGAGCATATAACATAGATGGTTATTTGGTGCGGCAGCTCAAGTAAAATTTAATGAGCAACAGTGATAATGGAAGAATGCAAGCAACTAGTCAAGTAGGGAATTTCATTGGGAGATCAAATTCACGTTGACGCAAACCCCACTCTCATGTTGATGGGTTTAATTAAAGCTTATGGGACCCAGCAGAGGAGCACACAATTGGACACATTAAAGACATGAGGGCTGTAGCGTAAAGGAGAGAAGCCAAGAGTTTGAATAGTAGACAATCAGCAAACAAAGAAGGATTAAAGGGCATGCTGGTGGCGTTGACAAGAGAGCAATCTTACAAGACAAAAGTAACAGCAAATTCACGCACAAGAAGACAAGGTCAGGTGGTGATTTGACAAACACGTGGAGGACATCAATTGTTTAGCTCTGCGTGAATTATTGCAACATGAGGCTAGACGCACAAGCCAAGGAATAGGAGGTTAAAAGCCAGGAGAGAAAATAATCAGCTAGTGGAGGATTAAATTAACCAATGCTTTAAACAACAATGAAAGTGACGTTGACGCACAGGACAAAGAAGGCTGGCTTTTAGCTAATGTGAACAGCAACAATGAGGATTGAAAGTGACGCAAATGGGGCTACAAGTGATTCATGAGCAGCTAACGTGACAGGAGAAAGGAGAAATGTCAAAGGAGGGACCCAACAGCTATTAAAAGAACCCATGCTATTCGTTTACATCAATTTGAAAAATCCAATGGGACCCAGTTGAAAAGAGAGAGACGTTGTGCATAGATCAACAGTGCAAATTTAAAGGAATGGTCCAATGAGCAGGCATAAATCAGGGAGGATAGCTAACGCAAAGGGATTCTTATAATCAACGCACAGTGAGCAAAGCAAGGGGTTTTGTACAGGTCAAAAAGAAGGGAATTAGAAATTTGGGCAGATGAGAAAATGATATAACGTGGACCAATGGGTGCACACATGTTATGATCAATGAACAGTGGAGAGCATGTGGGACAGATAAAGAAAAGAGGCATTAAAAAGTTCAACTGAGGCGGCGCAAAAAAGCAAGCACAGTAGGCGTGAAAACAAATAGGAACAAAATCAAGAGCATAACAGCAAACCCAAAATTCATGCAGAAAATCATGCAAGAGGGAGGAGAGGTGCAAGTTAAAAAAGGAAAATAACAGAAGTAGCGAAGATACTGGAGAGCTGGGGGGACGTAGGACAGAAGGAAGGAGAGGGAGAGCACGAGAGACACTACAAAAACATAGAGTGCAGATACTTGGAGCTGCTAGAGATTTTCAATTGTTCCACCGTGAGCATTATTATTGCAATATGACTCAACTTTGGAGCATGGAAATGAAGATGATAGGCTAATTTTTCGACACCGGTTCAACGGGGATATCAACGCCAAATCACGGTTAAGCTATTTTTGTCGTTTTAGAGTTGTGATTTATTTTCGGATTGTTGTGTTGTTGGTATTGATTTTAAT
>JANZLX010000008.1:22255655-22283727 GCA_025531955.1 Erythroxylum orinocense
AAAAATTCGCCTAATAAATTGACCCAGGTAAAGTCCATAGAAAGCGCTAAAAGTGGAACCATCCTTGAAGCTTACCCATTTCATTCGAATTAAACCCCCAGAGATTTTTCGAAATTTTCTTTAGCTTTAATTTTGTTATTTTTTTATAGTTAATTTTCTTATTTTAATTCCCTATTTTTACACAAATCGCTAGTCCAATTAATTGAGTGATCCAAGCCTGGTAGTTACATAATTACTCCCTGTGGGACGATATTATACTGTACTACTGGAGACCTGTGAACTTGCGGAACCGCATCAAGAAGAGGAAAAAAAGAGAGGGGTAAGTTTTAAGTGACCGACGTTTTTACCGACCCCAGTAACGGTTCTCAATACCGTCGGTATTTGTCGGTCGCAAATTATAAATTTTCTTGTAGTGTTTGGATATACATTCATATTAACTAAATATGTTGATAAAGTTCCTTTAATGTCATTAATTATAAGCAATGATCTATCTTTGGGTAACCTCCTAGCGTTATAATTAATTATCTCAATTGTTCAATTCAACCTTTATGTCATTTTGACATCATATCATAATACACAATTGAAACTGTCACAATTAAATGATTAATATCTTCAAGCTAGGCCACTTTAGTGACTAACAAGCTTTCCAAGCAATAAACATTTAATTGGGCAATTATCATACATGATAAATTTTAATTTAATTAGTTTGGTCACTTTAGTGACAAGCAAACTATTCTAAATGTCTATAATGTCATGTATTACATTCAACATATACTAGGAAAATTTAATTCCAACTATTACATAGTATAAAATATTCAAAGTACCAAAGAAATATATAATATGGCACTAATTTTCAAAATTATATTATGTATAAATCAATTATTATAATTGGGCCATAAATATTTATTAACTCAATATAACCTTTGGGGCCTAAAACTTAACAAAAATTAGCCTATAAATCATTTTCTGGGCTGGAAGCCCGTGCTGCACGCGCCAGTCGTCTGTCACATGAAGCACGCGCCAGACGCTGCACCATTGTCTTCCTTCGGCGATGGTTGAGGATGGTTTCTCTTCAAAATGAAAACTATCCCAAGCCTTTACTAAATGCATTTATGGAGGATCGATGTTACCGAAAGTTCATATTTTATTTAAACAATCAACCCATAACTGGTTTCCTTTTCTTTCCACCATTAAAACTACAAATAACAGTCCAGAAATGCAACAAATATACTCATAAACTTGAAGCAAACCTTTAGTTTTAAGAACCATACATTCATGACCATTATGTTTCGGTGAAACAGTGAGAATGCTATCAACATCCGAAAGATTGTATCATGTTTATGTTCTGTATTTCTTTCATGGCACTGTATCTAAGAAAGGTATGCTATTATAAATACGAAAAAACATTATAATCACAGAGGATGGTCTTCAAAACGAAAACTTTACGGTTTTGAGGATTTGCAATTCTCATACAAAACCTACGGAATCATTCATAACTCTAGAACACAAATAATGCATCAACTGTAGAAACATATACGGTAGAAAATACCGTAGAAAACAAATCATGCAATACACAGCTCTGATACCAATTGTAAAATCTATGTATGGATCGAATGATTTGTGCACCTGTATCCATGATTGTTATTTGTAAGATGTTGATTTCTTTGAAACTGTTTTATTTTCTCTCGTCTTCTTTCTTTAGCAAATTCTTCAATGGTTCAGAATGCATATCATTCAATAAGTTGTTTCAACGTATATAGTATCACCAACGGATATGTCCTTTGATAAGTGGAAGAGAGAAGAAAAAGGTCTTTGACCTATTCTATAATATCCTATAACCATTATCTTGGGTGTTTTTAATTGGATTCAAATTTATAAGTGACATGGGACATAAAATAGTCTAATAGATATGAGTGAGTGGTGGCTAGGTACCTGCCCATGGAGTAGATACCGGGGCATCCCGAGTCCTGGGAATCTCTTCTGCCGATAACTAGGTATCGAGATATCCTGAGTGTCGATGGCTAAGTATGGGAGTAGTAATGAAATGAAAATTGAGAAATCAAAGTACCTTGTGTCGATATTTATACATTTCATTACGTTTTCACTAATGAGAGATTGTGTTGAGATAAGCCGACAGAATTCTAACCCTTGAAGAAAATCTGAAATCAGAGGCTCTTAACTTCTATTATTGATTTGAACCATGAAAATAGAAGAAAGCTGCAAATTCTGAAACATGAAACTATTCCATACAATTCGATACAATTCAAGCAACACAATTCGATACAAGTAACTTGAGACAATTCGATACAATTCAAGGAACATTTATCCATTTCTGTCATCTCATAAGGTTGTAACTCAATTCAAGCAACACAAATTTCTATATGTTTCAGTTGGTAAAAGATAAATACAAGACGAACAACTACAAACAAAGAATATTTTCCAAATGACCCCAAGAGAAAGAAAGACTTACCACTTTGAGAAGAAGTCCTGTAATTCAAGTTTCGGAATGGGAGAAGATTGATGTAGCTTTAATGCAAGTTTCCTCCCAGCAACAATGCTTTTGGTGTTTCTGCCAAAGCAGAGAAGAGGAAACAATAGGCAACATGAATAAGAAGAAACAAAGATGCATTAATTTATATTCAAATGAAAGATCTCAACATGAACTTCATGGTCAAACAGATCATGACCTAATAGATTTAAAACAGATTATAACAGATCTAAAGACAACATATTTAATGATGCAGTACTCACTACACGGAACTTATTATGGCAAGGCCTACCTCGACATTTTGATAATCAAATTAAGTGTAACCCCTAACAAGGAAATAGTGAGTAAGATTTAAGTTTAGATATAGATTTACAATCCAAATATCAGATGCTAGAACCTCAGACGAATCAGTTAAATAGACGGTACCTATCGGATGAGAACGAAAAGCATATCGATAGAGAGAGAGAGAGAGGGTCACCCAACTCTGGGTTAGTAATTAGAAGACGCGATCCAAAGCGGAAGACAAAAACTTTCAGCAAAATGGGAAGGATCGAGGTAAATAAGCAGACATCCCAACCAAAAAAAGAAAAAAAATTCGAAACTTTAACCATAGCAGCTGAATTGACAAGACCAAACTAAACCCAAAGCTTTCGTAACAGAGACAGATATCCTAAAAGTGGTAACAAAAGAGAAGAATGTACAAGGAAAGGAAGTTCATATCGTGTTAGCAGTGGAGATGAAGCTGCACGAAGGAGGTTGTTCAGTGGAGTCAGTTGTTTTAGGTTTCGTAGGAGACGCTACAAGGAAGCTAGTTTCGACTTTTGACAATGTTGTCCGACGGACATCTCTTCTCTGTACCTCATTTTTATCTTGGACAGAAATTTCTGTCCTTATCCACTGAGAACAGGACAGGACAAAAATTTTCGAAGACAGCAAGCAAACACGGTTATGGACAGAACTTTTGTGTCCTTGTCCACTGTCCTCACCCATGAGGACAGTAACCAAATGTTGGGTAAAAAAATAAAAGAGCAAAACACTATCTTAAACTTTAATATAATTAAATTCCTATAATTAAATAAATAAATTCAATTTATAAAAGAGATGAATTTCAATTAGACGCATAAATTAAATTCATCTCATTTTTATGTTTCAATGCGAAATCGAATTCAACCCGTTCCAAACGGGCTGATATATATATTAAAAGATTCTTTCTTTATCAACGAAAAGAAGAAAAGTTTCGTCTTCAAACTAACCTTGGATTTGTTGGTGGTCGCTTGTCAAGCTACATTCTCTCTCTGTAGCTCCACTGGTATGCGGTTCTTTGACATGAGGTTCATGTTTTTCATTAGTCACTCGATTACCCACTATCGGGTTTCCCTTGGAATTGTATCTTATTTCAATCTCATTGTTCTCTCCGAATTCTTTAGTTGCAATCTTTTGGGATAAAAGCGACAATGGATCATGTTTGTCTTTTTCTTTCTCTTTAGAAGCAGACGTTTAATACAAAAAAGTTATTTGTTATATTAAAGTCTCAACAGATGATTATGTTTTACAAATTCAGTTCTTGCTTTTCCATTGTATTGTGCGTTTGTGCTTTTCTATTTCCCAAGTTCGAGGCTTTAATGAGACTGATGTGAGGGCAATTGTTGTTGTGCTTTTGTAGCTCGGAACGAGAAAATAATTTGTTCTGCCTCAACGTAGATCATCAATGGTGGAGCAACTAGTACATAAACCGTGTGCAAGTAGAAAAACTTCCAACCAACGTTCTAGTGAGCATGACACTCAAGGCAAAGTTCTTCATCTTACAAATACAAATAACATCTCACATTCTGCTGAAATAAAGAAATCAGCACTGGTGGAAAGAAGATCTAGCCCAAGACTCAAAAACATACCTGAAGACAGAAGACCGTACTATGGCAGTGATAGGAGCAGGTTTTCAGATGTTCCTAAATTTAATGTTTCTGATGAACAAACTCAAGGCAGTAATCAGAAGAGGCAATCGGATTCTCACAGAAGTAATAGTGGTACAAAAAGACCTAAAGTTGATTGCTTATCGCAAGAACGCCTAAATGAGGCAGGAAGTGACATAAAACGAAGAGTTACTGAAAGAGATGATGTCCATGAGTCTTCTACTGTTGAATGTGATGGTACAAATATTCTAGACATAAAAGATAGTGCTTATTTGAGATGGACAGACTATGAGAGTTCTCTAGCCAATAGCATGCACCAAAGGGCTGAAACAAGAGTAAAGGAAACACTGAGGACTTTTAACAAGTATTACCTTCACTTTGTTCAGGTGAGCATATTACTATGTATATTTTATGGAATTTTAGTCATTATCTGTTTCAAAGTATTTGATTCAGGCCCGTGTAAGAAGGATAGAAATCCATATTTAAGTTTATTACTATCCACACTCAAAGACTGGTTTCTGCTTCTGCAGGAAGAGGAGCAGAGATGCAATAAGGTAGGGATTCACGATCTGCCAATAGCAAATCGTACACGAAGCATGAGGCTTTACCTTTCACTGTTCCTGAAGAATCCAACTAAATACTACCCACTTTTGTTAATTAATGTCGCAGCTTTAGAATTTTTTTTTTTGATCTGGCAGATTTAACTTTTGAGATGTGATCTTTTCATATCCCATTAACCTCATTGATTACCTTTGGGTTAAATGAAGATAGCTTTTGGATGGCCTAGTCTCCCTTTCTCTTCCTTTTGGTTGAATAGTGCAGCAGATGGTTTGGATAATGCAGTCCCCATGGCTATTGGTTGGCATCTTATATAACACCAAATATGCTAGAGATCCTGGTTTTTATTACCTATTTTATCAGCTCCTCTTATCAATAATTATAGAAATCAACTAACATAGACTATATCTATTTGTCGTATTGAATTAATTGCTATCCAGCACAGGCCTTTTTGATTGGAATAATTTTGTCTCCAAGTGAATCGTTTTACTAGCTATCACTAAGGGATTACTGTTTGAAATAAAGAGACAGTCTCGTGATATGTTTTGGTAGCTGATGCTCAAATTTTTTGTTAGGGTTAACATGTTGATAGCATAGTTCTGTTTTTCTGTCTTTTTGCAAGCTGTACAATATTAAGAAGTATGCTAGTGTTAGTTTTCTGATCAATGTGAATAATATTTTCAGAGTGGGAATTCAAGTGCTGATGCTAAGCGATCTACAAAACGACCTGATCTGAAGGCAATTACTGAGGCAAGATGATATTTGTCTCACAAGTTTTTGTCATGTTGAGTATTGAAACCTTTTTGTCTTACCCATGAAAGCAAACTTTTGAAACTCTTGCACGTATATTTCTCTATTGCTGGCTGGTAAATAAGACTAGCTAATCTGCTTTTACTTGATCATAAAGCATCAAAGGTATCGCTTATTAGGCACATCTGTCTATATCTCAAGCTAATAGCATGGCAAGCTGCTTCTTGGTTGTGGTTATTGTTTCATAAAGTTGCATGTTATCCTCTATCGCATGTGCATCATGTCATATTTTCTGAAGGGGCCAGAATTCTGCTATCTGCATATCTATTTCTGAAGAAAGAAGTAATATTTTTTCATATTTTGCACACAAGTGCCTTTGAATAAATACACAAGTCCTAGCTTAATTTAGGTAGCTAAAATATTTCCTATTTACAACAATATCCCCTATTGACAGCAATTTCCTAAAGTAAATATCAATGATATCCTCTTGTTTCTTATTTTATGATTAGGAAATAATTTCTCCTAAATCACTGTTCTAATTTTTATCACTCCCCCTCAAGCTGGTAGGTGCATAGATGTCTTGCATTCCCAGCTTGCTTATAACATCTTGAAATTGTGCATTTGCCAACCCCTTAGTCAATACATCTGCCATTTGTTTGACAGTGGGAACGTATGGGGTGCAAATAAGCCCACTTTCCAATTTTTCTTTAATGAAATGCCTATCAATCTCAATGTGTTTAGTTTTGTCATGTTGTACTGGGTTGTAAGCAATACTAATAGCCGACTTATTATCACGGTAGAGCTTCACAGGTCCTTGCCACCTAACTTTCAAATCATTCAGGATGATACGAATCCACAAGAGCTCACATATACCGTGAGCCATAGCTCTAAACTTTGCCTCAGCACTTGATCTAGCCACAACTGATTGCTTCTTACTTCTACAAGTGATAAGATTGCCCAAAAACATAGTGCAGTCCCTAGTAGTTGACCTTCTATCAATGCTTGAACCTGCCCAATTTGCATCCGTATAAGCTTCAACTATTTTATTGTCATTTTTCTTAAACATAATCCCTTTGCCAGGGGTAGTTTTAAGGTATCTCAATACCCTACACACTGCTTGAAGATGGACATTTTTAGGTTCTTGCATGAATTAACTAATTACACCTACTGCATATGCTATGTTAGGCTTGGTATGTGACAAATAAATTAGTCTTCCCACTAGTCTTTGATACCTCCCCCTGTCAAGCCTCACTTAGTCTATGATTCTGTTCTATATGTGTATCAATTGGTTTGCTCCCCATCATTCTAGTTTCTTCTAGAAGATCCAGAATATACTTGCGTTGGGACAGAGAAATTCCCTCTTTCGAACGTGCTACTTCTATAATTTAATAAATAGAGTGTGATCTCCTTGACTTTGCTTGTACTTCATTTCTAGAATAGCCGTTGTGAATCTCCCAAACCTTGCCCGAGGAGATTGTTTAAGGCCATACAAGGCTTTCTTTAATTTGCATACTCTATTTCCAAACTTATCTTCAAATCCTAGAGGGGCTGTCCCGTACACTTCTTCATTTAGATTACCATGTAAAATGACATTCTTTACATCAAATTGTTGCACACTCCAATCAAAATTAGATACCAAGGATAACAGTATACGTATAGTTTTCATTTTTGCTACTGGGGCAAAAGTTTCAAGATAATCAACCCCATAAGTTTGAGTATACTCCTTAGCTACTAGCCTTGCTTTATACCTTTCCAATGAACCATCTGCTTTATATTTAATTGTGAATACCCATTTACATCCTTCTGGTTTATTTCCTTTTGGTGAATCCACTATTTCCCATGTTTGATTTGTTTGATTCTTAATTAATGCATTCATCTCATCATCCATGGCATTTTTTCAATTCCCATCCCTAAGTGCCTCATCAAGTGTTTGTGGTGTGGAACTTGAATTTATTTTTGTAAGAAAACATTTATGGCTTGTAGAACATTTGTCAAGTGAAGTTTAGTGTGAAATTGGGTATTTAGTGCATGTTCGTGTGCCCTTCCTAAGAGCTATAGGGACATACAAATCATCAAGTTCAGGGTTTTGTATTTCAGTACTTGATTCCGGGTTAGATCCTTGAGCCTACTCTGGTAAGGTTTGGACAGTATCCCTTCGTGAGTAGACTAAGAGAGGCTTGTTAGGGATAGGTGCACTATTTTTTGAGGTATCTGACTTGGCACTTTCTGCCTTATTTTGGTCAGATTGGTTAGGTGGTGTAGGGACAGTAGTGGCTGACTCAATCTGTGTATTTGGGAAAAGATAAATCAAGTAAGAAGTTAGTCTCCCTATACTTATCTTCCGCAGAATTCCCCAACTCCCGATGAAGATAAGTATTAGGGAAGAAAGATTGACTCTCAACAAATGACACATCCTTGGAAATGAAGAATTTATGTGAGGGACGATGAAAACATTTATACCCTTTTTGTGTAGGAGAGTAGCCAACAAAGATGCACTTTAGGGCTCGTGGGTCAAGTTTTCCTCTATTGTGAGAATGAATATGAACAAAACTAACACATCCAAACTCCCTTGGAGTTAGACTATTTATATCAAAGTGGGGGAAGAAATTATGGAGCATTTCTATCGGTGTTTTGAACTTCAGAGGTCGTGAAGGCAACCTGTTTATCAAGTGAACTCCAGTGCCTATCCCCAATAGTATTTAGGGACATTCATTTGAAAAATGGATAATGCCTTCTTACACTCAGCCACCCCATTTTGTTGAGGTGTATCAACACAAGATGAAAAATGGATAATGCCTTCGTGTTGAAAAAAAGAAGAATAATGTTTGATTAAAGTATTCCCGGGCATTATCACTCTTGACCCCTTTTACGCTCACCCCAAACTGGTTTTTTATCATATGAAAGAAATTAGGAAAAATCTCACTGACCTTTGATTTGTTTTTCATGAGAAAGCCCCATGGGACCCTTGTGCAATCATCAATAAAGGTAACAAACCATTTAGCTCCTGACATATTAGGTATCCTTAGAGGTAATATATTAGAATGAATCAAAGTAAAAGGAAATTCAGATTTATTATTGCTCAAAGGAAAGGAAGTATGACAATGTTTGGCAAACTCACACACATCACAATGGAAACTGTTAGGATCATTGTTTTTAAACAAATTAGGAAACATGGTTATCAATAAACTAAAAGAAAGATGACCTAAACGATAATGGTGAAGCCAAATAGGGTTAAGAGTATCTCTGGTCATGAAAGTCAATGAGGGATGTGAGGTTTTGTCTCTACTATTAGATTTGAGAATGTAGAGTCCATCCTTTTCCATAGCATGCCTAATCATCTTCCCCGTTTCCTGATCCTGAAATACACAATAATTAGGATCAAAGATGACAAAGCAATTCAAATCTCTTGTAAATCTTTTAATGGACAAAAGATTGGCAGAAAGTTTGGGAACATGTACTCTTTTCAAGAGAAGATTAGGGGACATAGGAATGGTTCCTTAACCTGCAATAGTAGTAAGAGTGCCCTCTGCAACTTTGACTTTTCGGCTATTAGGACAGGGGTTATAAGAAATAAAAGAATGATGATAGGTAGTCATATGGTCTGTATCACCTGAATCTACGACCCAAGAATCCCTAGGAGACACTAATGAGGCACTAAGAGCATGAGAATTAGAAAAATCACCTGATTGGGCTAATGAACATGATGCACCAGCACCTTCCAGGGAATTCAGAATGCTCTTTAGGCACTCAATCTCTTCTTTGTTAAGTCCTTTTGGTTCTGATCTAGCTTGATCAGAATCTCCAGAGTTTGTAGGTTCAGTGAAGTGGGCTTTGGCATGTCCATCCTTGCTTGCCCCTTATTTCCTTACTTTCTATGGCTTCCCATGTAACTTCCAGCAGGTCTGTCTAGTGTTACGAGGCTTCTTACAAAAATTGCACCAGACAGCTTCCTTATTTTGAGGATTCTGTTGGTGGTGGTTAAGGGCTTCTTTGTTGGTTTTCGTAGACATGAATGCTGAGCTGTTAGCAGATTTGGATTCCAACATCTCAATTCTCCGGCTCTCTTCTGCCCTGATGAGTGAAAAGGCCTCATTCAAAAATGGTAAAGGGTCTTTACCAAGTATTTGAACCCGAAGTTGGTCAAATTCAACTTTAAGACCTGCTAAGAATTCAAAAGTTCTTTCCCTTTCTACAAACTTTTGTAATTTGACACTGTCATCACTGCACTGCATTTTAAAATTCTGATAATGATCCAACTCAAGCCAAAGACTGTTCATTGGATTGTAATATTCAGTGATAGAGTGCATACCTTTCTTGATAGATGAGATTCTAGTCTTATTCTCATAAATTAAAGAGGCATCATTTACTTTAGAATAAGGTTGAGCAACAGCATCTCATATCTCCTTAGCAGATGAGAGGAACATGTAAACGCCTCTAATGTCTGGTTCCATGGAGTTCCAAAGCCATGACATGATTAAGGAGTCCTTTACATCCCAAGCCTCAAACTTGGGATCCAAAACAGCTGGAGTAGGTCCTAATAGGTGAGAAAGCACGTCTTAACCATTTGTGACCAGTGGAGGTAGTTTTTACTATTGAGTTGGTAAGATGGAAACAAGGTTTGTAATTCACCAATATGGGTAGGGGTGTACATTTTGGGATTACCAACAAAGGAGATTTCAGAGGAGGAAGAGACCTCCACGTTGGGGTTTTTGTTGGTAATAGATTCAGCCATCTGTTTTCTAGAATGCACTATTGGCAATGAAGGCCAAGTGTCAGAAAAAAAAAGAGACCAGGAGTTATAGCGTCCTGGGCTCTGATACCATGAAGAAAGAAGTAATCTTTTTTCTTATTTTGCACAAGTGCCTTTGAATATATACACAAGTCCTAGCTTAATTTAGGTAACTAAAATATTTCTTATTTACAGCAATATCCCCCTATTTACAGCAATTTCCTAAAGTAAATGTCCATGGTATCCTCTTGTTTCCTATTTTATGATTAGGAAATAATCTCCCCTAAAACACTGTTCTGATTTTGATCAAAATTATCTTCTAGAAGAGGTGATGATTAAATGAAAGGGTCTCTTCGAAGCCTATTTGTTGAAAGCCTACGTGTTGAAGGTGTTGCCCACGAACGTTATGTTACTAATAATTTGATGTTAAATGTAAACCACTGGGGTTTTAAAAGATGTTAAGAAAATATAACATGCCCTAAAAAATCCAATTATGAGACATATTGGCATTAAAAGACTCTTGGGGTTTAGGTCTAAAATGTTCTGAAGTTTACCAACTTCCCTGATTTATGTCATGCTATTTGTATTGGTTCAATGTCGTTGCCGTATGATTGTACAAAATTTCTTGGGTTTCGTCCATTAGACGATAGTTGTGGCTTTACACTATTTGGATTTGGCATTGAAAGGCTCTTGGGGTTTAGGTCTAAAATGGTCTGAAGTTTACCAACTTCCCTGATTTCTGTCATGCTATTTGTATTGGTTCAATGTCGTTGCTGTATGATTGTATAAATTTTCTTGGGTTTCATCCATTAGATGATATAAGTTGTGGCTTTACATTTTTTGGATTTGTCAATTTTCTATGGGTTGTACTTTTGATATTGTGTGCAGCATTATTATAATATTTTATGATTAATAAGCTATAAGAAAACTGAGATAGTAGATGTTTCTCTTTTCCTTCAAAGATTTGGATTTTTCTTATTGATATGATTTTTTTTGGTGCTTCGGTTATCTGATTTCCCGCTTTCCTCAATTTTTACAGGGCACTACTTCACTTTCTTGATGCCGATAAGTTCAAGAGTAAGGATGATTTTGTTCAAAACTACAAGAATCTTAGCTCTTTCAATGAAAATGAGGTAAAATGTCTGGGTTAATAGTAGCATTATCTTTCCCTGTTATAAGTATATTATATTTCTTCATTATAATACTGAAATTTATACTTATCTCATTCATTTAAAAATAATTTCTGCGTACTTTAACTAGCTTGCTAATCTCCATATGGAGTTGAGGCCGCATATCCTCAGAAGAGTCATCAAGGATGTAGAAAAATCATTGCCTCCGAAGATTGAACGTATTCTGAGAGTTGAAATGTCCCCTCTACAAAAGCAGTGAGTATCATTTTTAATTCGTTGATTCATCTTGATTCTATTTCTATTCATTGATGAATTTTACAAGTTTCTGTTGCTTACATTCTTTTAGATACTACAAGTGGATTTTAGAGCGCAACTTTCATGATTTGAACAAAGGAGTTCGTGGAAATCAGGCTAGTATCTATTTCGTTGTTAGTTTGCAACATATTGGCTTAGAAAGTTCTTTATAAATGTTGATGATGATGAGTTGCTTCCTCTCTCTCTTGCCTTTTTAATTACGAACTGCAGTACTAAGGCCAAGCGAATATACATACGTGATGCTGATTTATTGGTTTTCTTTCATTACCTTCCGTGTCTCAGGTTACTTTGATTGTTATTGATTTTGGACTTCTAATGAGGTTACCAACCTATGGGGAAAGTTATATTTATTTTGTTAACGTCATGAAATTTCTATGAGTGCTAATGTTAGTTGAGAAAATAAGTGTCCTGGTATTGTTGCTATTCTTGACCTACTGAAGATATGAATTTTTAGTCATCATACACTTATTGAAATATAAAAATATGTTTAATGTTTAATGAAAAAGAGATCCTCCTTAGTGAATCTTAATATATATGAGTTAATAACTTGGATTTGTGATAATTTACCCCCAAAAAAAAAGTGCTTGTGACAAGGAGGATATGTCACAGAAAATATGTGATTTTATGCCAAAAACAGAAATATTGACATTTTGGTAATTGAGAAAAATGCCTTAGATTTGTTTTGTTGATTAAATTCTTTTGTAATTATCCTTATTATTGGAAGTATTGACATATTTTGGTAATTTCATATTTTCAGGTTTCACTTTTGAATATTGTGGTAGAGTTGAAGAAATGTTGTAACCATCCTTTTTTGTTTGAGAGTGCTGATCATGGTTATGGTGGGAATCCCGGCATTAATGATAGCAGCAAACTGGAGAGAATCATTTTAAGCAGTGGAAAGCTGGTTATCCTTGACAAACTTCTCGTGAAATTGCATGAGACAAAACATCGTGTTTTAATTTTTTCGCAGGTTTGTGTTAGGACAGCTCATGTGCATCTCATTTTAGTTACCTTAGTTACTGCTTATCATTACCAAGTTGGGAATAATATAAAGTGTCTCTGTTAGATGTAATGATATTATACTTTCCCATGATGGTTAGTGGTAGTAGACATGTTAGATGCCTTGATGAGAGCTGTGTTAAACTGTTTTCTTGCACTTCACTATAATCTTCTCGACTTCCTGCTTTTTGTAGTCAGAGAATTTACGTAATGACTACAGACTTTATATGGCGTGTCATGTCCTCTACTGGAGTTTTATACAAGATGATGATTTCATCTTGCCTATTGATTCTTTATAGGATCGAATTTAGTTTATTGGTTGACTCCTGTGGGATTGATGGGTGTTGGATGCATCCTGGAGGTTGCTTATTTTGATGTAAAATACATGCTTTTCAAATTTTTAACTGATTTTGACTTGTTAACATACTGCAGATGGTTAGAATGTTGGATATCCTGGCAGAGTACATGTCCATTAGGGGGTTTCAGTTTCAGAGGCTTGATGGTAGTACGAAGGCGGAGTTGCGACAACAGGCTATGGATCATTTTAATGCACCTGGCAGTGATGATTTCTGCTTTCTTCTTTCAACCCGAGCTGGTGGCCTGGGTATCAATCTGGCGACAGCTGACACAGTTATAATATTTGATTCAGACTGGAATCCTCAAAATGACTTGCAGGTATAGAAGGAGAAAGCTATTCAATCTCCCTCATAGTTACCCTCATATATGTTGATTAATTTCTTGAGGGAACTTGTGCTGTTGTTTTAATTGTTTAATTATATAGGCAATGAGTAGAGCGCACAGAATTGGGCAACAAGAAGTTGTGAATATCTACCGATTTGTGACAAGCAAAAGTGTTGAAGAGGATATCTTGGAGCGGGCCAAGAAAAAGATGGTAGCTTTGTGAAAAACATCTTGAATTTCTTTAACTTTCTTCATTCACAGTTGTTTGTTGCAATGATACAAATATCTTCATATTGTTTGCACACTGTTTCTGTGATTTTTATAATTTTTCATCTAAACCTTTGGTGTTTTATACTTGTGGTTCATCTGTTATTTTAGGTGCTAGACCATCTGGTGATACAAAAGTTAAATGCAGAGGGTAGATTGGAGAAAAAAGAAGCGAAAAAAGGAAGTTATTTTGACAAAGTACGACGTTTATATTTCTTATTCTTATCAAAAGTTTGTATGGATTGAATTTCAACAAATGTGTGCAATACGAATCCTAATTCAAGTTCTTCATTTGATCTTTATGTAGCATTCTGACATTTGTATCTGTGTTGTCATGTCTTTCATTACAGAATGAGCTGTCAGCAATTCTGAGATTTGGTGCGGAGGAGCTTTTTAAGGAGGAGAGAAATGATGAAGAAAACAAGAAGAGACTCTTAAGCATGGATATTGATGAAATTCTTGAAAGAGCAGAGAAGGTTGAAGATAAGGAAGCTGGAGGAGAGGAGGCACAAGAATTGTTGAGTGCTTTTAAGGCATGGAACATTCCAATGCTTTTGATGCTATAATTGCTTGTTTAACTATGCTGTGTATTGGTCTCTGTTGCTTAAAATAATGTGATGTACTGTGTCCAGGTTGCCAATTTTTGTAGTGCTGAAGATGATGGAAGTTTTTGGAGTCGCTGGATAAAACCTGAAGCTGTATCTCAAGCTGAAGTATGACACATATCTCTGTTCTAAGATATGTGCTTTTACTATTTAAAAAGTTGTAGTCATCACAGTTGGACTTGTATTCTTTCTCACTAGGAAGCTCTGGCTCCACGTGCTGCAAGAAATACTAAGAGTTATGCAGAGGCTACACAACCTGAAGTTAGTAATAAAAGGAAAAAGAAAGGTTCTGACCCTCCTGAACCACAAGAAAGGGGACATAAGCGACGCAAAACTGACTACTCTGTCCCCTTGGCCCCAATGATTGATGGGGCGTCTGCACAAGTGAGAGAATGGTCTCATGGGAATTTGTCTAAGAGAGATGCTTTACGATTTTCTCGCACGGTATGCATAATGCTCTGCACATCTTGATTTTAGAAATTGTAATGAGAGAATAAAATGAAACCCTTGCACAAATAGTGCCATTTTCAATTTTTATTAATGCATATCAATTTTTGTTCTGGATTTACTTTACTAGTTAATCATGCATTTATTTTCTGGTTTATGAGAATGGTCTCCTCAAAACATTTGGTTTTGAGTGTTTTTTATGCTTCTTCATAAATGGTTCTTTGGGTTAGAACTCTTGCTTGTCTTCAGCTTTTTAGTTCAATTATTGCTAGTTATAGATTCTGAATTCAAATCTGATCAATTATTTGAGTCTTGCTTGTATGCTAGTCTGTCCTTATGTTTGCAGATGATTTTTGTTGTCTTCTTTTCTTACATACATTTAACCGTTTGGAGACAGGTAATGAAATTTGGGAACGCAAGCCAGATTGACCTCATAGCTGAGGAGGTTGGTGGTATGGTTGCAACAGCTCCACCAGATGCACAGATTGAGCTTTTTGATGCTCTAATAGATGGCTGCAAGGAAGCTGTTGAAACAGGGAATCGGGACGCAAAGGTTCACTGTCTTGTCAATCAACAATGTCTCTGTGGCACATAATAATTTCTTTGGAGTGTTCCAATCCTTATAAATAACAGCTTTAAATGGTAACATATAGGGTCCTTTGCTAGACTTTTTTGGTGTCCCTGTGAAGGCCAATGATCTACTGAACCGGGTTCAAGAGCTTCAATTACTGGCAAAGAGAATTAGTCGATATGAAGATCCAGTTGGACAATTTCGAGCATTAATGGACCTCAAACCTTCTAACTGGTCAAAGGGTTGTGGCTGGAATCAGAGTATGTCCTTTCATAATGCATTTTCTTGTTCCATTTTGGGAGATATCTTCTAGCTGGTTTCTTTAGCTGATATGGTATGTATTTTAATCAGTCGATGATGCAAGATTGCTTTTGGGAATACATTACTATGGATTTGGAAATTGGGAAAAGATTAGGTTAGATGATAGGCTTGGCCTTACGAAGAAGATTGCTCCTGTGGAACTTCAACACCATGAGACTTTTCTTCCACGTGCTCCGAACTTAAGGGACCGTGCCAGTGCCCTCCTGGAGATGGTAAGTAATCCGGAGAATATATAAGACAGTGAAGTTCTGAGTGGTCATTCTA
Organism: Erythroxylum orinocense; assembly: GCA_025531955.1. NCBI lineage: Eukaryota > Viridiplantae > Streptophyta > Magnoliopsida > Malpighiales > Erythroxylaceae > Erythroxylum > Erythroxylum orinocense. Next base: position 22,271,691 of record JANZLX010000008.1, read on the forward strand.
GCTGATTTACCCGGAGAAAGATTCCTTCACCTTTCCTTCTTGTCTATTTGCAATTAGCATTGTTTTTATTCAATGGTGCTCATTCTCAAAACTTGTTTATGATGGCAGGATTAACATGAGTGTTTTTCTTCTAGTTTTAGGTCATCTCTAATGTTAATCATTCATCATTTTTTCATTAGTGGATATATATACTTATTGCATAATGCCTTTTTTGGGGTTAAAGGAACTTGCAGCAGTTGGTGGTAAAAAGGCAACTGCTAAAGTTGGTCGCAAGGCAACAAAGAAGGAGAAAGATAATCTTATCAGCAACGCTGTATCTCGCGGCAGGGATAAGAAGGTAAAACGTGATACTGTAGCTGTCAATGTCCAAATGAGAAAAAATAAGGTTCACAAATCACAGAAGGTTGAACAGTTGGTGAAAGAGGAGGGGGAAATGTCTGACAATGAGGAGTTGTGTGAGCAGTTTAAGGAAGTGAAATGGATGGAATGGTGTGAGGATGTCATGGTTGGTGAAGTTAGAACGCTCAGACGACTCGAGAAGTTACAGACCACTAGTGCTAACCTTCCAAAAGAGAAGGTAGAAATCTCACTCCTATTTTTCACCTGTCTATTCTGTGTTTGAAACATTTCCACGCATCATCATTGTAACTTCCCTTTTTCTCCAGGTTCTTCTGAAAATTCGCAAGTATCTTCAACTTATTGGGCATAGAGTAGATCAAATTGTCATGGAATACGAGGAAGAGCCTTACAGACAAGATAGTATGGCATTCTCCAATTTAAAAGATTTGTTGAGATTTTTGGCCTTTTTTCAAGTTGTCTTTTGTTTACTATTTTCTTTCTCTTATTGTTTATAACTTTTTCCAGGGATGGCAATGCGATTATGGAAATATGTGTCTAAGTTTTCAAATTTGTCAGGGGAAAGACTTCATCAAATATATTCCAAACTTAAACAAGAGCAGGAAGATGATATCGGGATTGGGCCTTCCCACATTAATGGCACTGCCACTCATGTTGATAGAGATGGGGATCCCAATTACTTCCCTCCTTCTTCACGCAAATTTGAGAGGCAAAGAATGTATAAAAATATGACTGCCTATCAAGTGTCAGAGCCAATTCACAAAGGTCAAGATACTGGAAAATTTGAAGCATGGAAGCGTCGAAGGAGAGCAGACACTGACAATGCTTCCCAAGTTCAAACCTTGAGACCTATGATTAATGGTACCCGTGTAGCTGATCCCAACTCATTGGGTATTCTTGGAGCAGGACCATCTGATAGTAGACGGTTTGTTAACGAGAGACCATTTCGAATGCGACAAACTGGTTTTCCACCTAGACAAAATTTCTCATCAGGTATACAGTAATATTTACAGTGGGAGGACAAGAAAGGAGTTGATCAAAGACACGCCTGCTGCTTCCCTGATGTGTTACTACTTCAGCCACTGGATTTAACGGAGTTCTTTTTGACCATCAAATAAAAATTTTGCAGATTCCTGATTGCTTTAATGTGGCTGATGGGAGGACATCTGCCAAGCAGGAAATACGTCTTTATGAGAGGAAGGCAGCTGAGGGTTTGAGCCCTGAGGAAGAAGGCTGATACCAATTAACATGAGCGAGGTGAAAGGATCTTGCTACAATTTTTTGTTTGTTCAGAAAATGAGGTTTAAAGTAATTTCTTTTACTTGTATAGTTAAATAGTCAGGGTTAAAGAAACACTTAGCTTCACCTTGGGACATGAAGAAACCCGAAACCCATCTTGAACAGGAAATTTACATGTATTATGCCAATGGTAAAGTGTACATTCTCAAATTTTATGAGCTTGTGTGTTTCTTGTACCGTAGCTTCCGTCAGAAACCACTTAAAAAACAGAATCTTTGCTTTAATTGCTAATAAATCCTGTAAGCTTTTTGGTTATGGCATGTCTGTATGCTTTATCGGTTATCCATTCTTGTTTGATATAGTGACCACCCAATTGTCCAATGGAATTTGTGGCATATTGAAGGGCAACTGGCTCGGGTTTTGGCCTGTGTCGATAAAAGATTGTGGTCAGAATGGAATTCAAGAATCAAGATGCTATTACGTCGAAGTAGTAACTTGGCTTGTGGTCTTAATTGTCACAGGAAAGGCTGTGGTTCATAGCACTTTATCACGTTATCTCTCACTTTGCTTTCTCCACCTCTCACTGCCAACTCCCAAATACCGTGTATGTATTGACGAAATAAGTTTTACTTCTTCCTTCCATTTGTCATTTTGCTCTCACAAACCCACGGCTCTTGTTAAAAACTTATTTTGTCCTGAACTGGTTATTGTAGCTTAAATGGAAACAACACTGTTTTACCACCTCTTCAAATGAAAGCAAATATGGAAGTATAGGAATCAAAAGTAGTAGTATTTACATCCAAATTTCTCATAACTTTTTACCCGGAGCGGCCTAAAGGTATCTAAGAAGTTGAGAAAGAGTAGAAGAGCAGAGAAAATTAAATAGGATTTTGGAAAGACGGGGACGGACAACTGCTCAAATATCGCAAAATAATGGAAATCTGATGCAAAAATTAAAAAAGACGTGTTGCCAAGTCAGTCACTCTCAGCCGCAGGATTGGAATAGGCTCGCTCTTATCTTCCACCTAGGAGGGAGAGACGGACCCACATGGGACGTTCATTACCGCTCCCGTGCTCTTATAAGGCAGACTTCTCTCTTTGGCTGCTTTCTACATTGTCACCAGTCACCACCCCAATACTAAGCTCTTCCTTCTGGGGGAGCTAGAGTTGTACACTTTGAAGACAGAGGTAAGCTTTTGTCCTTTCTCCATCTTCTCTGTTACTTGGCTTCTATATTTATATTTTTTCTGGACATGCCTGTTGTGTTGTCTGCTTTGAGAAGTATGGTCTTGTTTTGTTCTTTAAAAGTTTCAGTACACTTGGATACTGAAACATGAGCTCTGTATATTCCTCCTCCAACTAATATTGATTTCATGTGCCACCTTCCGTTTTCACTCCACGTCTGTATCACTTATTGCGAAAATTCATAGGAATTTATATTTGTAGCTCAAGGTTATGGACAAATATACGATCTTTACGTGCTTTTTCTCTTGTTTCTTAGTTACGATTTCTGTTTTCGTGTTGAAAAAGAAGATGGATTAAGATATCTGTCGTCAAGACACCTCTGTTCAACTTTCCTTAATTATCAAAAGTACATAAAAAGTTTCTTTCTTGCTTCTTTGTGTTTTTATTGGTTGTTTGATGTTTTCTTGGTCTGGAAAAAACCAATATATTTATCAATTCCAGCATTATATAATGGTACATGCTCAGCAGGATTCCCCTCTTTATCATTACTCTATTGTTAGTTTTTCATAGTTTGAACTTCAGTTCCCAAATGAAAGAATTTGGAAGAAACAAACACTTACATGTTTGTGTCACTGACAGCCATTTTTGTAATGTTGTTTTCTTGATTAGCTGTCTTCGACGCTCTGAGAGTCAGGAACTTGTTGAAAACCAATTTGTTGGCGGTGATATTATTTGGAGGAAAAGATGGACTACTTTTATGCACCAGGAAGAAATCATCTTTTTGTTCCGGGGCCCGTTAATATTCCGGAACCAGTCATCAGGGCAATGAACAGAAACAACGAGGACTACCGTTCTCCTGCTGTTCCAGCTCTGACAAAAACTCTTCTTGAGGATGTGAAGAAGATCTTCAAGACTACCACAGGAACTCCATTCATGATCCCGACAACAGGTACTGAGTTTGTTGCCTACAAGAGTTTATATAGCTTGTTTCATCTATGGAAGAACATAACATTACCTCATAAGTGGCCATGGTATACGTGGTTTTGAGGTCATGGTAATTTTATTTGTTTAGCCTGGTTCAGGTACTGGCGCATGGGAGAGTGCACTCACCAACACACTGTCGCCTGGAGACCGAATTGTATCCTTCCTGATTGGCCAATTCAGTCTGCTCTGGATTGATCAGCAGCAACGCCTTGGCTTCAATGTTGATGTAGTAGAGAGTGAATGGGGCCAAGGTGCGAAACTTGATGTTCTGGCATCAAAACTTGCAGCAGATACTGCACACACTATTAAGGCAATTTGCATTGTTCACAACGAGACAGCAACTGGAGTTACCAACAACTTGGCCAAAGTCAGAAAGATACTCGGTAAGTATACAGCTTTATAAACGATCCTAAAAGAGTTGGTTTGATTTGTCAGCTGACACCTGTTGGTTTACTTGCTTGTCCATTTTTCTCAGATGACTACAGGCATCCAGCTTTGTTTCTTGTTGATGGGGTCTCATCGATTTGTGCTCTTGATTTTCGCATGGATGAATGGGGAGTTGATGTTGCTTTAACTGGTTCTCAGAAGGCTCTTTCCCTTCCTACTGGGATTGGTATTGTGTGTGCAAGCCCCAAAGCTTTGGAAGCATCTAAGACTGCAAAGTCTGTCAGAGTCTTCTTTGACTGGAATGACTACTTGAAATTCTATAAACTTGGAACGTTTTGGCCATATACTCCTTCCATTCAATTGCTGTATGGCCTTAGAGCAGCTCTGGACCTCATCTTCGAGGAAGGACTTGAGAATGTGATTGCTAGGCATGCTCGTCTAGGCAAAGCAACTAGGTGAGTTATCTCTTCTCCAAAGAGTTTATTTGTTTATCATACCTTAGTTGTATCATTGACTGTGAAGAGATGTATGTAATGCTTCCTTGAAATTTGGAAAGGCTTGCTGATGAGGCATGGGGTTTGAAGAATTGTACCCAAAAGGAGGAATGGTATAGCGACACTGTGACTGCTGTTCTGGTCCCTCCGCATATTGACAGTGCCGAAGTTGTTAGGAGGGCATGGAAGAGATACAATATGAACTTAGGACTTGGTCTTAACAAAGTTGCTGGAAGGGTATTCAGAATAGGGCATCTTAGCAACCTGAACGAGGTAAATTTTACTTCATCTTTCCTCACATGTGAAGTGAATGAGTTATTATCATTATAGGAAGCGCTTGTTTTGAGTGTTGATAAAATCCTTTGCTAATTCTTGATCTTTCTCTGCAGTTGCAATTGTTGGGTTGTCTAGCAGGAGTGGAGATGATTCTCAAGGATATTGGATACCCTGTTAAGCTGGGAAGCGGTGTAGCAGCTGCTTCTGCTTACCTGCAGAACAGCATCCCCATGATCCCTTCCATGATTTGATTCATTCATCATCCTTGTATCCAACCTTTGTCTTTATGTTGTAATCTGTCAACTTTCCTCCTTGTGCATGTAACTCGCCTTCAGGCTCATATGATGTCTCCTATACGACTTTGTTTTCACAACTTTGCCCTAGTCCTAGAACAAACTTCAATCAAGTGCTTAAGTCCTAATAATCTTAAGAGCTAATTTGTTCCAAGTCCTTCACACTGTTTTTTCCAAGAACATGGCCTTAAGCCAGAAAGGGGACCCAAAAAAAAAAGAGAGAGAGCATATGATCTTCCAATATCTTGTGGTAGTTTATATACTTAGCATTATCTTCAACATTTGGACTCTTTCGCTTCTCACGTCCATCAAACTAGCACCACTTATAAGCCACTCAACAGATAAGAGTTGTCTAGGAATGTCGAGTGCATTCAAATTAGCTTTCTCCATGTTGAGACAGGATGGAACAGGCTGATTTTGACAGTGATTTCAGCAGTTGTGTTTATTGGTGCCTAGAACAAGCCTATATACTGTTTTCAACACATTCATTTTTGTCATAAAACCTAATCCGTTCGCTAGTCCACGCCCAGCCACAGCCACTAGTTTAGCACACCTTTTGTCCCTATACTCACGAAACAATGTGGCATCAAAGTATGGCAATTCCAAAAATTCAGGTTAGAACTCACAAAAATTCACTCTGTGAAAGTCACACAAGTTCAATAGTTAACTAACTAGAACAATGCACCCTCAAGCACGCCAGAGGAACCAAAAACATATCAACTGTTATTTTGTCAAGGAAAAAGAAATGATAGTTTATGAGGACAACACAGAAAAGAAAATGACGCTACATATCCAACACCAAAACCTATTCAAATTTATACAAAATGAATTGCCATGATGCGACTTTAGCATCCAGGGATCAAGCTCCAAGATTACTTTGTGCCAAAAAAATTGCACTCCATATGCTAAGCATACCTTTTAGGTGAAGGATAGTGTGATTCTGCTTTCTATCAATGTACGGTTGGCCATGCAATTACCTTGAACCTGAATGGGATTTTGAAGGCCGGTTACCAACCAATTTAATGGATGCACTTGAAAGAAGCTTCCTTCAACTATCTGCAATTCAATAATGACAGACGTATTGAATTCAATAAGATTGCAAGGAAGGATCTAATATGCATAGAGTCAATTCTTAGGATTTGAAGAAGAAGAAAAAAAAAAAGAGTAATCCATACAAACAAATAAAATATAACACTACAATATTATATTCCACAGCTACAGTAAGGAAAATAATCTCTTCCTCTTCACAAAATCAGATCTGCAATTCTTTCCACAGCAGAACTACATGAGATTTTATTCAAATAGTCTTTCCCAAGAGCCCAGCCGGGTATCAAAAAATTCGTATATCAGCTTGTTCATGAAATTAAGATTTTTGAGAAGAAATAACCTCGTAAAGAAATCAGTACCATGAATACAAGGTGAAGAATATATCTCCAGTCACAAGACCTAGCTTGTATTCAAGTTGGAGGATGCCCTCTTTCTTCTTCTGTTCTTTGGCTTCACAGCATCCTTTAAAGTCTTCTCTCCACTAGTTTGCATTGAAGTTACAGATGAATCTGCACCGGAAGCGACCAGCTTAACTTTTTCAGGTGGATTCTCTTGCACAGTGTCGGTCCCCTTCTCAACTCCTTTCTGTTTCATATTGCGCATTGGGGGCCCTGGAAGTTACAAAACTAGAATAACTCACGTTGAGCAATCCTTTGCCTTTTATAGTAGGATTCAGAGAAATGTTCACAGCTTGAAGCCATGGGCTGTTCGACACAGTCTCCATTGGAAACTCAAGATGGAAAACATAGTCCAATCCTACTCTTGCCAAAACCTATGCTTCTACACAAATTAGGGAGCTTATGGCCTTGTTAAAGAGCCAACATGATTTCCATTTTGATAATTTAAGCAGAATGCTGCTACTCAATGAACAGAGATCATTTAAAATTTTAGCTCACTAATATGATTTTGCTCCATAATATTCTACACAAAGCTTCCATGCATAACACTTAGCTTTGAGACATATAGATAATAGTAGCAATATTAACTTTAAAGTTCAAGAATCAATTTCACAACTCACATACCACGTGACGCCAGAGAAGCTTTGAGCAGATCTGAATCAACACCTTTAGAGTAAGGATCCCTGAATAGAGACAAAATCGTCTGGTCAACTTTTGAAATCATGTCGACACCAGCTAGAAATCAGCATAGATCAAAGTTTAAATGATCAAAATTGTGAAGCAACTTCTGTGACATCCTTGCATGGGATGAAAATTAAGAGTATAAAGAAATATTGTCAATGCTTTAGTTAGAAAAAGGCCAGATATATAATTGATAATCTTTGTCAAGAAATTCTTAAAATTAATTCAAGCATTCAGAAGAAGAGTTAATAAATGTTAAAGAGAAAAACCACAAGGCAGAGAAATAACCCTCAACATTTTAATTCGACAATTCTGGGTCAAGTCTGATATGCCTTTAATCATTCAAAAATAATTTTACTTACTCAGTTCCATTAAGAAAACAGATATTTTAAGCTTGAAACAAAAATATAAAAGTGAGCGGCGAAGTCCACTTTTGAGAAAGGGTTCAACATATTTCTGAAAAGAACAGCAAAGTTAGAAGCTCACAGGAAGAATTAGCACCTTACCAGCTAGAGGGTCCTCCCAAAAAATTCTTAGCATTGTCCATCCCACAAATATCTCCACCTTTTTCAGATGAACTCTTACAACCATCAAGATTATTACTTTGACTAATGTTGTTATTATCAGATACCAGCTTCAATTTCTCCATCTCTTTAGTGGACAACTCCTTTTCTCCTTTCTCTCCTACATATTTGTCTTGTTCCTCCCTTACGTCACCACCAATTGCACTTACTTTGGCAGCAACAGAAGTTGCATGCCTCTTGATTTTGCGCAAAGCTTTCTCTGTTTTGTATGCTTCAACCTATGTAAAGTATCATTTTTTTTATATCAAATATAAACATCTACATTATAAATAAAAGCATGTATGTCTGAAGAAATTTTTTTGAATTGTCTGTAATCTAAGCTACAATACTTATATTTTCACTTTATATACTTTACTAGTTCTTTAAAATAATTTCATATACGCCTAAAACTCTAAAGAGAACCGATATTCTATTGTTCTGAACAGAAAACAACAGATATCTATGAAGGTTAGTTCACAAGAAAATAACACGATAGAGAAAATAGGTCTAATTAGTGAATTAATAAGTAATAAAACTTGAAAAGTTCAAGTTTGATCATAACTAAGAAATTTGCTTAAGTATTAGGTCCAAACATAACATTTGGTATTTTTCATTGTTGCATCTAACTTTCTATTGTGACCATTAACTAAACTAGTAAGCTTAGAACAACACAACCCCCCAAAAAAAAAGTACAGCAGACTTAAGTCATGTACTGGTATTTGTCAAACTGCGTAACATAACTGCCACAAAGAATCCAACAAGTTCAATACAGGATTCAAGATTCAAATAAGAGACTGGAAAAGAAAGACAATCCTTTGAAGAAAACATCATAATCTACAATGTAAAGAGGTAGAGGAATCATGGATGGAACATGAACAGAAAAGCAATTCTCAAAATATTGTGAATGTAAAAATAAAGCTCATGTGAAATTAAAATATTCCACGGAACAATCCCACCATTAAAGCTGATATTTGTATGGTAAGTCAAAATTCATTTATGATCTATTCAAGGAGATATGAAACAGAAATTGTGTATCAGCTTTCATAAAACAGCATCGTATTAGAGAAGCACTTACTGCATCTTTTATCTTCTTTGTTATAGACTCAGCATTCCTAACGGCAAGGCGTAAACAACGCATTATATCACTTTGCATTATACCCACTCCCCCAGCCTTCTGAATTGAACAAATATCACCATTCACATTAACTGTAACAGTCATTCTCCCTCTCATAACAGCCTCCTCATTGTGAGTAGGGTCTACCACCTACAGTACATGTGACCAAATTAGCCTCTCTGATGAGTCGTTTCCAGCCTCCAGGGATATTACAGATAGTAATATAGATCAAAATTAACTTACCATGACGTGTTGAGTGCCGAAAAAAGCAAAAGTTACTGCAATAGGAAGGTGATGCACAATCAAAGGAAGTGGTTCCACTGTCTGCAAGATTGCAAATAAAAAAAGTTCCAACTATTAAAAGAACAATTCCAAGAGCCTAAGGGTTTGGGAGTTATCAAATGAATGGTATATAAAAGCCACATGACCAACGGTACAGCATATAAGGACAAACAAATGGCTCTCTAGATCCTGCCAAATCTTAGAATATAATAGCAAAAGAGAACAGTTGATTGAAGACTGAATCCATCGAAGCTTAATAACCAGGAAAATTTTACCATTAAAACAAAAATAAGAAATCTCCAAATACTTCTTAATATCCACCATTTCTTCCAAACCCTCCCGTTTAAAAATACAGCAGCATAAAATTAAGAATAAATGGAAAGAAAGATATTCAGTATGACTGGTAATACCAAACAAGAATGACAGTTACCAAACCAACAAACATGTTTCCAATATTTTACTATCCTTTTGGCATTTGATTCACTATGTCATAAAAGGAATTCAAAGACTAACCTCTGGTGGATGTACTGTTACTTCTTGGCCATTTTCCTCGCCTAATGTGCATTCTGGCCTCCGGAATGTCAAGAGAGCAGCCAAAGCAGCAATATTGGCAGCATCAACAAGGTTTCTGTTTCCAAATTACGTCTATAAAATGAAAACTTGGCAATAACAAAATGAGACAAAATAACAAGTTTAAAAACCAAATGGGGAGGAGGGCAGGGAACGTGACTACTAAACCCAAAAAATTACGCAGCTTACCCCCCATTATCCAAAATGTGAAGATCTATACGAATGGCCCACACTAACTTCCCAGCAAGAACACAAAGGGACTCCATATCCACAGCTCTGCTTTCCCTGAAAAATAAATTAAAATGTTTTATCATCTCAAAACGATACTTATTTTAAGATATTTGTCACTCTTGGACAATCAACGTGACTTCAAGAAGCAATCTATACCTAGCCAAACGTTAGCACCTTGGCATCCCTTAGTAGGGAACAGAAAAGGAAAATTAAGAACTAAATATTAGAAATCTATTTCCATGCCTTCTTTACATGTATTTGTATCATTTACATACCATTGTGTTCAGAATAGCCTGAAAACAGCGAAACATATACAAGTTAAATTCCAAATACTGACTAAACAGACTAATCCAAATTATGGCAATAATTACCTCAGACCGCGATCAATTATCCGGCCCAATTCGACAGCAGATTCTCCAGGACGACCTGCCTCAAAGGAAGGATCAGCCATTGGGGAAAACTCTGTAAAAATTGAAAGTGACCCTTCATTCGGTCGGTCCCGGTATGGTTCAACTAATTGACCTGTCACAATCCCCATCACATGAGTCTGGCCTAGCTGCACCTCTGATGTTCCATATTCTCTGCAAATTTTACCACAGCGAAACAATGACTTTATCCTTTCAGTGTTCATAAAACAAAAGGAAACGACTAGTGAACAAAGGGCGGTACGAGCTAAACTTGCCTTCCAAACTTGATGGTTATCTTCCGAAACTCAAGGGGATTTCGTCCGTCAATCCTGAGGTCAGAAGCCAAAGCAGTCTCTATGAACTTCTTCTCGTTCACCGTCTGCCGCCAAGTATTGGCTAATCTAGTTTCCATTGTATACCAACAGTTTCTCAAAAACCCAAAAACAAGAGTGCTAAATTTTCAGCTTTCCCTGAGAAGTTGGAGCGGGCAACACAATAAATCCAGCAAAGACTGAAATTTGGCGTAAAATTTCTTCGAAGATTTGAAGAGAGGACCCGGAGCAAGATAGTAAAACCAAGGACAAGTTAAGATTAGGTTTCAGCCGTTTAAAACCCTAGTTCTAGCGCTAAGGGTTTTGTAATTTTAAATTATGGTTTTTCGTTGTGATATAAAATATTTTTATTTTTTATTTTTTCATGATTCCATAAGTTTTGAAAATTATACACAAGTATCACAACTTGATTTTATTTATATTGTAGAATTATTTATTTGTTTATTTATTAAAACTCATAATAAAATTTATATTTATTATAATACTATAAGGAAAAATTGTAACTATTACTTAATAAATATTTTATTGCATGAAATTTAAGTTTATCAAAATACAAATTATTTTATAAACAAAATTATGTGGTATTAAAATTTTAAAGATAATAAAATATTATTACAAATTGTAATAAATAATTTTAAAATAAATACTTTTAAAATTTTGAATATAGATATAACGCAAATATCCTTTAAAATTTTAAGATGATTTAATATAGCAAAATAAATATGGTAATTAGTTTATTTGGGTTTACTTTTTTTTCAAAATTAAAAGGTAAATTGTATTAAAAGTCTAAAGAGGACAACAAACTACGACATTGCTGCCCCGAGCACCATTGAACAAAATGCCTTAAAAAGTAACTATTTAACCATAAATATATTAGTTTGTAGAGAGCTAAAAAAAACCACGGCGTATAACCAAGAATGCTTACCAAGCCAAATTCAAAAGGGGGCTAGGAATCTTATAGGATAATACTATGGCAAGTTGGCAAGACAAAGGAAAATCAGCCAAAGTCAAGCAATTATATGCCAACGGATTGTCATTATCTTGGATGAGGATCTTTGCATGTCCTTAGCATGAGTTAATTCTCTCAAAAGTTGGATTGTATTCTAGAGAATGTTATTATCAATGTTTTAAAAACCGGACCGGACATCGAACCGGTCGAAGAAAAGGTTTAAGGTTTAGAGGTTCAACCGGTAGTGA